>OZ023268.1:127840897-128440897 GCA_964006375.1 Tillus elongatus
GGTTTTGTGACAGTCTCTTTACTCATCTCTTTAGATTCTTCCTCCTTTTTAACTTCCTCAATGTTCCTGGATTTCTTTTCTTCTATCACTTCTTGGACCATCGCAGCAATGTTATCGATGGTTTCAGATTCTGACGACGTTTTTCTTCTGGTTTTTGCAGGTTTTAATCCATCCTCATCTAAAGATGGCCGTCGCTCTAAAACTGTATCTTCTTTTGGAAGAAAATCATCAGCCTTGTCATCTTCTTTTTGAAATTCTTTTTCCTCATCTAGAGCCTCCAGTGATGGTTGTGGTGCTAGTGGTTTGACTTCCATTAAGGAATCTTCAAGTGCCTTGGCCAGGTCAATGTCTAAATCAACAGCCTTCTCTTCTTCTTTGGAAACACGTAAAGTTTTCAAAGGCTTCCGCTTTCTTCTAGATTTGGTACTATCGAGACTATCCTCATTGCTACAAGGTGACAAAACGTCATCTTCTTTGGGATTAATTGGTGTAAGTGCATTAGTGATGCTACTGGAATTGCTATTTTCATCGTGAGAGCTCATCGCCGGTTGAACAATCACACTTTGAGAAGGCGCCACAGCATTTTCAACTAAAGGTGTCGATTTTTCTGGTACTGTTGCTTTATCTGGAACTTCCACCTTTTCTGGCAGCACTTGCTGCTCAGAAACAGCAGATTTTTCAGTATGTTTCGGCAATGCTGAATTAATTTCACTAGGTGTTATCTTTTCTAATAAAGCAGGGTTAACTGTTGTTTTTTCTGATGGCGCAGGGTTAACAGCTGTTTTCTCTGGTAATACTGGCTTCTCCGATTGTGCCGTTTTTTCTGCACACACAGGCTTTTCTGGAGCTTCTTGAACAGGTAATTTTTGCAAGATCAGTTTGTCTAGTAACACAGAGTCTGGTTGTTGCATGGTGTGGCTCTTATCTAGTGTGGGGTTCAGCCTTTCAAGAATAGAATCTACCCGCTTATTTGATCGTTTTAAATTTTTCAGTGGATCAAGAACAACAGTACTAGTGACAATGTTTGTACCAAGACCAGGGCTGTGTGTCTTTAAGCCAGGACTTGCCGGTTTTATTGACATTACCACCTGACTTGTGGGTTTCAAACTTGGACTGGCTGGTTTGAGCCCTGGACTAGCAGGTTTCATGCCTGGACTAGCAGGTTTCATACCTGGACTAGTAGGTTTCATACCTGGACTAGCAGATTTCATACCTGGACTTGCTGGCTTAACACTAGGACTCACAGGTTTCATACCAGGACTCAACGGTTTGACTCCTGGACTTGGACACTTTGTAAGCTCAACAGCCTGCACCTCTAACGCACCTGGAGGAAGGCTGTTGATCTTATTGGTGTCCCTGACGCTCAGACTGATGGGGCTGGTAGGAATTTCACCATTTTGGCTTCCATTTCTTGCAACACTGAGGTCCACACCAGGAGCATGTCGGTTAAACTGCCTGTCAGAGAGCATCTGCTCCAGATTGAAGAGATGTGAATGGGGGATTGTCTTCATAGAATCTGGTGTCGGAGTGTGCCATGTTGTTTGGTGAAGGAAGGAATGATCGTTAGACATATGAGCATGCTGGGGCTGCCTGCTTGGGAAATAGTTTGGAACCTGGAATTAATAATAACAAAGTCAAGAATATTTGAAAGCTAAAACTGTAAATAATAATAATAATTTACTGCCTAGTAGGATATAACCAATAACAGGCCAATCATAACTAAAACTTTTCTATAATTGACAATAAATAAAAAATTCCTGAAGACATGTGTATACAGTGTGTGTTCACGATAATAATGCACAATGTGGGTGTCTCGAGAACAGTATAATTTTGCACAATTCGATATCTTCTTTATTTTCAACTTTAGGCCCCTTGGGCATAACAAGTTATTTGTTCAGAACTAGATTCTCTATCGAATGCTGATAAGATACACAGGGTCTTTCGTTAGAAAAAAATCATGTTTTTGTCAATATCACAAAAACGCGATGCTCGACTGTTCTTTAGTTTAGATAATCGCAATTAGCGTAAAAAATACACAAGTTCGCCAATTTAACCGATCACGTAGCTCCAATAATAACAAAGTTAACAATAGTGCTTTGAACAGCCTGAATATTTTATTTACCGTTTCCACAATTATCCCATTTTTTTTAATACTTTTTGTAAAGTATATGTATATAAACACCGAATTACTAAAATTTCTTGAAAAACACAGTCTAATCCACGACAAGCAGTATGAATTCCGTCAGTGCAGATCAACTGCCGACCTCCTTTCCTTTGTCACCCATTCTTGGAATAAGCCTATGGCACTACACGGTGAGTCCCAGATTGTCGCTTTAGACATATCCAAAGCATTCGAGCAGGTCTGGCACGCAGCGCTGCCTAATAAACTACCGGCCCATGGCCTACCACCAAAACTCTGTACCTGGACAACAAATTTCTTCTCCAACCGGAGCATTTCTGTTGTCGTGGATGGCCATTCCTCTAAACTGTATTCAATTAATGCAGGAGTCCCTCAAGGTTCAGCTTTAGCCCCTACTTTCTTTCTTCTCCACATCTATGACCTCCTCTCTAGCTCCATTTAAATTACAATATTCTAAGCCTGTCTCTTTAGCCCAATTAGATGAGGATCGCAGACTCATGGAGGGTCCTGTCTCTGTGGATCTCCAAAAAATATTAGACTGGGAAAGTAGAAATCTTGTACAATTCAACTCCACCAAATCTCAGTCTTGCTTTCTATCTCATAAGATATACACCAGCCCTAGACCCATCACAATGAACAACCAAGTTATTCAAAGTAATGAGTCCTTTTCACTTGTTGGCATTTATGTGGATCGAAATCTCAATTGGCACTAACATGTCATATCAATTGCAGAAGCGGCTGCTAAGAAATTAGGTTTCCTCTTCCGGGCTTGCCAATACTTTTCACCAGCTAATCTCTATACCTTATATACTTCGCAAATAAGGCCAAACCTTGAATACTGCTCCCGCATCTAGGGTGCCGCTGCCGCTTCTACACTCGCTATCCTGGACTTCATTCAGAAGAGAGCTATACGTCTCATCTGTGACTCCACCCTCACCCAAAGGCTGCCATCCCTTGCCCACCGACTTGCCATTGGTGACCTCTCTCTCTTTATTATATATATCTGCACGGGCACTGCTCGGAGGAGCTTTCTTCCATAGTTCCTCCACTGCTGCCTCCAACAGATCTACCACGGGAACAGAGCGAATGCACCCATTTACTGTCCAGGTCACCAGACATAGAACATCTTGTTATGCCCGCTCTTTTGTCCTGAGGACTTCCAAGTTGTGAAATTCCTTGCCGGAACATGTTTTCCTTCTTCTCCAAACCTTCAAGTCCAGAATTAACAAGTTGCCTCTTTCCTCATTGTCGACACCCACGGTACGATAGTATTTAGGCTGTAAGCCCTCGTGGTGTGTTGTTGAAATATATAAAAAAATAATACTACAGCAACTTCAAGTGGTAAGATCTCGCTCAGGTATATGGTTAAATACAGTAAGACGCCGAAATTAAACTACAACAATCCAACCTACCCTTATCCACCGCTCCAAGGAATAGACAGATTGACGTCTTAAGAGTTCATTTTCTTTAATATTTCCTTAACCTAGTGAAAATAGCTCCAAAAGAGGAGCCGAAACGTCGACCAAAATAAAACTTTATTTGGAATTCTTTAATAACACATACAAAAATCATTGTACACAACATTGTGTCATCAGGTGTATAAAAAAAGCCCGCCGAATAAGTGCTTGGAATGTTTTCATAGTTTTTCACGATATCACAAAGTGACAACACGAGATGGAAACCTTAGATGGCTAAATTGAAGTTGTTACAAAAGCATTTTGTTTCAAAACAAGTTTTTTCATAATCTTATTTAAGTATTTAAATATTCGAAGACATGATGATGCAGGACCAGCACAAAAAGTATCGAAGAAGTGGCTTATTCCTGAGATGAAAAAATGGTTTGCTGATCCTTTCTTTTATGCATGATTCTGCCCCTTGACACAAACCTAAATCATTGACCACATTCTTAGAAATTAAACAAATCAAAGTTTTGCCCTGTCCAGGCGATTGGCCAGACTTAAACCACATCTAGAATTCCTGAGAGCTTTTGAAACGAAAAATCATATAAAAAAACCCATCACAAACAAAATCTTACAGGCCCATTGGTTAAAGGTTGGCATGACGATGAATTAAACGAAAATGTTAAAATTGCATTCAGAGCATGTCCAAAAGGATCGTTAACATACGTAGCACTGGTCTGGTGGCCTAAGGTGACATAATACAGTGCCAAACAAAAACTAGGCAAGATCTAAAGGATGGCTTGCCTGTGCATCACAGGGGCCATGTCTTCAGCCGCCATGGAGGTGTTACTGGATCTGCCACCCCTTCCCCCAACCCCCCAAACACACACACTTTGTTGTTATGGTGGAGGCCAGGCTAGGACTATACAGACTAGCCTGCAATGGTAGACTGAAGATCAACCCAGGCTTCAGGGATCACTGCAACATTCAGGAGATTGTGAAGGAGTCCATGCTTGAAATAAGGTCAGACTTCGCGAGCCCGCGAATCTGCAGGAAAGACAACTTTACAGTGAAAATCCCCGACCGCGAGGCATGGCGGGAGGAGACGCCGGGCATACCACGGGACGCGCTCGTCTGGTTCACGGACGGATCCGGCGAGGAGCGTAGGATGGGGGCAGGTGTTTACTCGGAAGGACTGAGGGTAAGTCATAGTATTTCCCTCGGAGCTTATGCAACGGTTTTTCAGGCCGAAATGTACGCCATCCTGCACTGTGTGCGGGAGAACAAGAGGGTGGGCTACATCAACAAACGGATCCTCATGGCCACAGACAGCCCTTAAGGCAATGAAGAAGCTGACAGTCTCACGAAGAGAGGGTCAGCAGAACCATTTATGGGACCAGAACCGGCTCTGGGCGTGACAAAGAGCACTGCCAGGGGAGCCATTCAGTCCTGGGTCAGAAACCAAGACAAGGTGTACTCGGCAGACTGTCCAGGGCTCAGACATGGGAAGTCAATAATTGACGAACCCAGTTCAAAGAGAGCTGTGGAGCTGCTAAATCTTAGCCGAGGACAGCTCAGAAACTTAACAGGTCTCTTGACGGGACACATGGCTGTTAAGAAACACCTGCATAAAATGGGGCGGTTCGAGGGAACCTCGAATGCAGACTCTGCGGCGAGGGGGAGGAATCAGCCCAGCACATATTGCGCGAGTGTAAAGCTCTGGACCGCAAAAGACAACTGATCTACGGTCAGTCTAGACCGGAGACAGAGCATTATAAAACTTCACACTATCAATCGCTGTGCAGACTAGTTCAAGGCACGGTGATTTTGGAATGGGTGGAGTACAAAGACTAAGGGCATGCACAATGAGCCAAAGGTTGCAGTGCTATCGGGGCGGCAAGGTTCACGTGCATATAATGCATAATGCTTTTATGGTCTAGCTACCAAACCTACTACTTCGGTTTCGCATTTCTTACACTTGGCTCTGATACACTCTTTTCCAGGGGTTCCACTAACATAAGTACAATTTCGAGAACCCAATTCATCACAATACAGTTTTTTTACCCGACGATCATTTCGCTAACAAAGTTAGCGTCATCAAGGGGATGAGTAAACTAAGTGAATAAAGACTAGAACTATTTATATGTTAGTTGCCAAGTAGTTGCGAACAGCGTCCTCTAGGAAGGTATACAGATATATCCCCACTGTTGAATCTTATGTCCCTGTGATTAAAACTGCATACCTGCCTTTGTTATGCTGTGCGTCGTTATCAAATATTCCTTCGAAGGACACGCTGGTTAAGATAACAGTTCGAACAATGGACTACATAGAACCGAACCTACTCTATTCATTGAAACATTTTTGTTCAAATTTCTAACGATATATATATATATATATATATATATATATATATATATATATATATATATATATATATATATATATACTTTCGTAAGCATCAAGCTGACGCGACTGCCGGAAATTTTGTATTAACCTGAGATTTTTTTTATCTACATGATGATTATTATCCCAAATATACTCAGCAATACAAGACTTGTCAATAGTGCCATATCTCAGTTGCGCTAAATGTTCTTTAAATCTAGTTTCAATGGTTCTTTTAGTTTGTCCAACATATTTAAGTTTAAAATCCTTACACGCAAATGTTCTTTAAATCTAGTTTCAATGGTTCTTTTAGTTTGTCCAACATATTTAAGTTTAGAATCCTTACAACCCATTTCGTAGATTCCCGACACATCTGTGGTTTTATCTTTAGCCTTTGGGTTACCCAGCAAATTTTTTAATGTATTTTTTGAGAAAATGTTAGCAACAAATTGGCTTTCTTAAAAATGCTATTAAAACCTCTCGTAATTTGCGGTTCAAATGGTAACAGATAACGGTTTTGTCTGGTTTATGTTTTCTGAAAGTCGTAGATTCCCCTAACACTTTCTTTGTTTTATGTTTATTGACTAGTCTCTCCACTAAGCAGACAGAGAACCATTATAGTTAGCTACATTTTCAATATATTCAAGTTCTCTGTTGTATCTTTCTTTATTTAAGGGAAACTGTATTAATCTATGAACTATAAAATTGAAACTAGCTTTTTGTGGAAAACTATGGTGTGAATCAAACGAAATGTAATTCACGATAGTGGTTTCATGTTTGTACGTGAGAATAAGCTCAGAGCGAACCACTCTGTGCTAGTGATGGGTCGTTATTTAACTGTCAGCTATTTTTAAACGGTTACCGAGCCGTAACGGTAACCACCAGTTATGGATTTATAAAAATAGCAGCTTAAAAAATAACGCTTTTTACACTAAACTAGATTTCGGAGTCGTGTCTGTTTCAGTTCTACTGCAACTAGTTCGGCTTCGATGAATAAACATCGGTTTTCATCGGCAACTGTTTATTTAACTATTTAACGGGATGAATAGCCTTGAGATTGGGAATGCTAAACACGTTATTTATACTGTGTGCTCGCTCTCGCTAACAGCTTTAGGAACGTAGGATTTTCGGTACAATAAAACGGTTTAATTTTAATTTTAACTTTAACCGGTTGTTGATGGGGATACGGCATACAGACACTACTACACAGAGTTATTCTGTTAAACTGAGAAGCTATTATTTTTGAAACAGTTGAGTTTCACACTAGTATGTAAAGCCAAATATTTAATAATAAAAAATGTTGGGTGAAAAGATGAATTTCTGTAAAAACGTGTTATTACTTTCACTATAGACAACGCAAAATAGGGTTATTACACGTGAAATTAAAGTACTTATTTATTTAAATTTATATACATTACCTAAGAAAACAGTTAACACGTCATTTTCGTTTGTCTGATAATAGTTATCAAATTGATTAAAAAAATATAATGATACAACATTTTTTAATATCTATATACATTTCAATATAAAAAATTAAATGAATATATATATATATATATATATATATATATATATATATATATATATATATATATATATATATATATATATATATATATATATAGGGTGTTTCCAAATTGATGCGAAAAATTTTACAGGGTGATTCTTTGGCGAAAAATAAGGGGTGTCTTTTTATTAAGTTTTTCTTGAAACCCCTTCTCCTCTAAGTTACAGCCCTTTGAAATTTTTGAAACTAATTTTTAAAACAACGAATATTAAAATAAGTAAATAAACAATTAATACTATATATCTTCCAATTTTTTTTAAAACTCAAACTCAATTTTTTATACTGTTTCTTTACCGAAATTTTATTAGCTGCGTTATGTTATGGAGTTCTTAGAATCACTCCCTGTGTAGCAATAAAAGTTCTAACGTCTAACGTCCCAAGACGTGATAAATAATGATATTTATTGATTCTTGCTGTGGCATTGACATTTACGTAAAGACCCTGATAAAATAAATTTGTGAGAAATTACTAGTTTATAATTCCTAAAACATCTAAGTAAATTTTTATAGAAGACTCCTTTCTGATTTCTAAAAGTTCACTTCAGAGTGGGAAAAGATTTACGACACGCTTATTATAATTTCTTAACCCTTTGTTTCCTTTTCATATCGACAAAATTTGAGATTTATACACTACGTGAAATAACGGGGTAAAAATACAATGCATTTATACTAGTGTGCTCGCTCTCGCACACAGCTTTGGGAATGTAGGATACTATCGATCGACTATCCAGTTTAAAATAACTGAAGCCGTTATTTTCAACGGTTATTATTATTAAATAACGTTAACGGCTTCAACTGTTAACCAAAAGAACCTGTTTTTCCCATCACTACTCTGTGCACTGCTTGGGCCGCCCGCGTTAATCGTCTCGCCTCGAATCGTTGCTGAAACGGTGTAATAAGTACATGTGAGGGGGGGGGGGGTCTATATTGAAAAACAAAATTTAATTGTGAGCATACGTCGTTTCTTTTACAAGTAGTTAGGCCTGGAAATTTTGGCGCTTACCTCGTATACATTTTTTTTTAACAAAAAAAAGATGTATTTTTAACTGTATTGGAAATAGCTGGTTCATCTTAAAAAACAAATAAAGGTATACATTTCTACTGTTTAAAATGTTATACATGAATATACTATAATTGCAGGTGTAACTGGTGATTTGGCGATCCACAATATATTTTATTTTACAACAAAAAATTTTAAGAAAATAATCACCTGTAAATGATTCCAGGCTGGAGTTGCGGCCGCCGGTACTTGCCTACCATGAGGATGATGAGGAGGACCCCCAGACATGATGATCAAGATTTGGTCTAAACAACTTTACTGTGCCTCAAATTCCATAATACCATCCTAATCCGGTTGCATAATAAATATATATGCAAGAGATTCAAATCTTGTTACAGATAGTTAGACAATCTGAAATTAAAACATTATGGTTACATGTTTATCTGTTGAAGTCCTCTATTAAATTAAAATGCAAAGAGAAAACTATTTGAAATTTATTTTAGTGAATTTTCTAAGAAAATTCACTAAAAGAGGTAACGATAGTGAGACTTTGGGAAAAATTTTTCAAACGAGGGCGAATCAGAGCTCGTAGAACCCATATACAAGGTCAGTTTAAATTTTTATATGTTTATATATACAATGAGGTCCAAAAGCATGGAAACACCTAGATATATCTTGAACCGCTCGTAGGATTACACTGAAATTTGGTATTACTATGGTTTTCCTCGTGTCAAATTCTATTTTATATCAGCATTGTTGCCACTTTCTTGTTTTCTCAGGAATTATACCAACTTTTTTATTTTAAATGGCACACCTGTATACACACACACACACATACAGGCCTAGCAATATTAGTGACAACCCATCTTTAATTGTGTTTGTGGCAGCAAAGAAGATAGTACTGTAAATATAAGCGGAAAAAAATTAGTACACTACAGAAATGACTCATGTAAAGATACCTTCCCTAACAACAGAGTTATTCGCCTCATTCATTTGTGGCGACTCGAAGTTAATGGCTTTGTGCTCGTCCATTTGTGGCAACCTAGTTGTGTACGTTGTATGCCGTTACTGTTCAATATGACATTCAGTACTGTGGTGGGGAGTGGGCGATAAGTATGCCACAACTAGTTTTTTTTAATAATGGGGAGAGGACACTTTCTTGTGTCAGAATCACGACTCTTTATTTCATGTTATGACTATACATAATACGTGTTATTGTAACAGTATGAAATATACAGTATGGAACAGCGAAATGGAATAAATTCATTATATTCAATTAAATTCAATATATTATTGTTCATATTTATATAAAATAAAATAAAAATTTAGATTTAAAAAAATTACATCCTGCAACGTGGAAACTTCGTCCCTTTGGAGTGACAGTTGCAACCCCAAAATTTTTCGTTATCTATTTAAAAATCCTTTGGTTTCAAAATTGATTGCAAAAATTAACAGTAAAAAAGTAAATTAATGTTATTGACGAACTTTGCCACAACACACTATAAAATTAGTAACTAATCGCGTTTCATTCTTGATAATAAGAGAGCAAGCAAAAACAATTTCACTGTCCTTTTTTGACGGTATCAGTTAAGAAGAAGACTTACAATTTATAAACATCCTTCATAGTTACCGTTGCTAAGTTTTGTTTAAAATGCCTTAGCAATATTCTGTGTGAGTTTAGTTGTCAGTTGCAACTCAGAAATGTGGTTTATTAAACAGAAGTGCATAAAATAATAATTATAATGTTTAAATAACTTCCTCTCATAGAAACCACTGCTATAGTTGGGTAAAAACATGAATAAAAAAATACCTGTTATTGCCATTTTGAAAGCTGCAGAGGGCTAAGAACTCTCCAGGTGGTATCAGTTAAGCACTGTCATTACTACAGCATACCCAACCATTCAATTAATTAACGACTTTGTAATTAGGAATGTATTATATATTGAACAGAATACCAAATATCAAAGAATAAAAATTAAGTCAATTGACTTATCTTAAAATAACGTTAAACGTACATAAATTAGATTAAAAGAAAAGAAGCCTTTATGCTTTGTAAACGCATACTTAAAGGATTTTTATCAATATAATATTTGTTATTTTGGAAAATATGATAGGATGTTAAGAACGTTATGTGAAGCACGTATCTAGCGGACTTCATAATTAATACCAAGAAATCTATATTTTGAGTCACTAAAATATGCATTTATATGGTAATTGAATGTTAATAGAAAACTATTATTTAATAAAACCAGGAAAAATCTCTAAAAAGGCCCTAAAAAAATCCTCAAAAATATTTTTTTTTCTGAAGTAGAGCTCTAAAAAAGAAATTGGACAAAGTGGCAAAATATAATAGGTAGCATATAGTGATTATGTTACATGCGTAATAAAGTTTACGGTGTGTAAGATATGGACAATTTAATTGCTTAAAATGTCTGTGCAGATAGAAGTAAAATCATCCAGTTTTGCAGTGAGCTGTACTACACATTATAGCATACCAGTAAACAGTAATAAGGAATATACAAACCTTCAAAATTAAAACAAGTATTATATAACAAAGGAAGTGTTAAATAAAATTTATAACATTTGCACAACGAAACACCTACCTATAATTATTTCTGAAGAAGGTATAATTTGAAAATAGTATAAACATAAAGTAACTTTATTACAAATAAAAATTCACACTTGCATATGTTTTTTAAGCATACAACATATATTTTTACTATCTAAAAACAAGAAAAACTAAGAATAACTTAAGTAAGTCTTAATCACAAAAAATTGAATTAACTTTTTCAAAAAAAATGTCAATGCCCAAAATGATTATGTAATTTTCAAGAAATTGTCATACAAATACAATATTAATAATTATTAAATTAAATTTCTATTCTAAAACACAATACCATGATTTTCATGCGAATTTTTAGGTAATTCGTTATTGCCTTACAGTTTTTTCCCTATCATTCTCTTATTTTTTTCGATATGATTTTTAACATGAAATTTCACATCAGTCCATCTTCTGTTCACTAATACTAGGTTGTCTTTCAAACACTTTTCGCATTCACTTTTACGAGGTACCATCTCTTTTGAAATTTGTACACGGAAATATTTTAAAACAGCTTCAGTTTCTTTCTTCGACCAGGGTTTTTTAACACATGTCTTTTTCAGAGATGTGCTTTTCTCTATACTGCTGTCTTTGCTTTGAGATTTATACTCACAAGACTTAAAGTCACTACTTTTCACCTTTATGTCATATTGGTGTTTCGAGGATTGGAGATCGATATCATCCGAGTCTAGCAAGTTAGCATCTTCCCTCTCTGAATTGTCATCGTCTTCTTCTAGGGTTGGTAATTCTGAAAAATGACAAAATGGTACAAACTTATAATAGAAAAATTACTCAGACTCACCTGTAATTTCGATATCTTCTAAAAATTTTCCAGCGAAATTACTTGCTTCACCTTTATCTATAGCTAGTAAGATTCTACTAATTTTTGTAAGCTCAACTGCGCTCTCATGCAATCTATAAAATTCTCTATGAACACGTATGTCGTGGCCAAGGTGCTTAGCCAGCCAGTCACTTTCGTTTTCGCTAAGATTGAAAATTTGAGAAACAGTCGCTATGTATTTGCGCAGTTTAGTTGCATTTACGTTATCTGGTGCATCTAGTTCAGCCTTAAAAGCAAACTTTTTCAAACAGTCATGTCCCCTTAAGTGTGAAAGAGAATCGTGCGATCGAGCAAAAATATAAGGATTTGCTGTATTTATTCCACATAAATCGCGATAATATAATAATAAATCAATACCAGATTTTAACTCAGGGGTCAGTATTATTGGTACTCTCCTACCTCTTTTACCTTCTATATCGACAACTATCATTGTATCTGCTAATTTATTTTCGAATTTTGACAAGGATTTCTTTAATTCTTCTGTCGTTTGATCTGACCATAGTGGCCTCGTCATATACTGTCTTATCGTCATTTTTGCCACTTCACCCGATCTTCTTTTGTTGAATAGTACTAGACGGCTTAACAGTATAGCAGCTATGTTGGTCCAAGCGACTACTGATTTGGTACTCTTTAGTTGTTCTTTAAATTGATTAAGTTCTTTCTTTAAATATATGTTTAATTTAATTAAGTCAGATGTAATAGGCAACAACTGGCTGGAATTGAACTTTCTTCTGTGGAGGGTATTCAATGCATTTGACGATATTTTAATACCCCATTCTAGATCCATTATTGACAGAAAAGATAATAGCTCTTCATTTCTCTTTAAATCTCCCTTTCTCAGTGCTTCTCCTCTAGCTATGCCCACAATTTTTTTAAAGTTATAACCAATCTTTAAGCCTAAAGACGGAGTTCCAAAATCTGGTCTGGTTGTCAAGCTTGTAGTAACAGTACACAACATTTTTGTACATGTTACAATTTTATCAAAATTTTTGGGAGACAAACACCTATTTAAATAATTTAGTTCAGGATCACATTTCCTTATCTGCAGCATTAGTCTAGCCAGCTGTCTCATAGACTGTCTAATCAGCTCGCACTGGGTCACATCGTACTTTTCATACATCATATTGCCAAATTTTAAAATTAGATCGTCCTCTTTGCAAACTTGAGAAACTTCGTCATTAATCATCTTGCTTAAAATATTGTTTATAAAATTGATATCAATCGAAGGAGAGTATATGCCATTCAAAAGAGAATTACATTCAGAAAGCGTATTTCTGCCACCAGTGTTTTTCTTCTCAATACAATTTTTCAGTTTTATATGTGCAGATATATTCTTTTTAAGCATAAAGCCTAAACAATCTGGACACGGACCATAATCCTTGTAGCTATATTTTTCTTTTTCATTTGGAGTAGGAATTCTTAATAAAATGAGCTCTCCTTTTTTAATTCTTATCACCTCACAGTTATGGTAGAAGTCTCCAATTCGTTGCAACTTTCCATATTCTATTCTCCTTTTTCTACTGTTTTTTGGAATTGCCATTATTTTGTTAATTTCTATATCTTCCTTGTGAATTTTCTCAAAATGTCTAGGTAAGTTACATAAAACAGACTGGCATATGTAGCAGCAATGCCGTTTATCACGTTTCCTTTTACCTGTATGGCTTTTTCTTGACTGGCGAATTACAATCTTGTCTGAGCTGTTATCACTAATAGATAACTCTGCTCCGTCATCTAATGAAAAAATATCATCTTGTGTCGTTGAAGTTATATATTTTTCAAGAGAATTATTTTCAACTATTTTTTTTTCTTTATCATTTTGAAGTTTTGAATTCAATAATTCTTCTTTTGATGAAGTTACTATGTTTGTGTCATTTAGTTTATTCTCGTCTCCAGCAGATTTGTTTTGTTTTTTAAACCATACCGAAGGTTCGCCAAATGACAGGTGTGAGAAAAGTTTATTTTTTCCATAACTATCGTCGGAATCAGAACCTTCCAATGAATCAGGTATGTATTCAGTATCAGAAGAACTACATGATGGTTCGTTATAGTCACAATTTGGTGAATCGTCAAGTATCGAATCATATCTGACATCTAAAAATGAAAGAGGATATAATGATTATGGAAATCTGAAAACGTGCTTTTTTAATTAATTATTTTTATATTTTTACCAAATGTCACGTAAACAATTACGTTCTTGTTTTTACTCTCAAAAAGGGGGCTAACATTCAGTACTAATTTTTTACTTGGAATTTTGTGAAATTTCCGAATTTTATTGATTAATTTCTCCTCGTTAAAAGGCATCTCATCAGTACCTTAAGAATCAACACGTTTCACTACAGATGCTGATAAAGTGAATAAATGAACAGCCACACTGTGTATGACTAAATATTAGTTTTTCATAAATACATCACCCTTTCGAATGCAATTTTTTAATGAAAGTTAGATAGATGTTATTAGTTTCG
This sequence comes from Tillus elongatus, assembly GCA_964006375.1. NCBI lineage: Eukaryota > Metazoa > Arthropoda > Insecta > Coleoptera > Cleridae > Tillus > Tillus elongatus. The sequence goes on from OZ023268.1 coordinate 127,855,288, forward strand.
ATGTAAAACGAAATTCAGGTTAATGTTATCAATATCAATAGTAAAAGTATCAATTAAAAAGTTCGGAACGCAGCAAATGCTTTATGGTAGTGAATTTTTATTAAATTAAAATTTAAATAACACTTTTCTATACACTTAAAAATTTGAATTTTGGTGTGTAGTAAGGTCTTCCCTAGTGCAACATATCGACCAAATTTCTTTAAAATCACCTTGTAATTTTCGGAGAAAAAAGTTTTTTTCGAAAGAAAATTCAAAATTTTAGTAACTCAATTATTAATAAACTTAGAAAGTTGAATTTTGGTGCGTTGTAAGGCCTTTCTTAGAGCAACATATTCACCAAATTTCATTAAAATATCTTTGTAATTTTCGGAGAAAAAATTTTTTTTTCGAAAGAAAACTCAAAAATTTTCCGGAAAACCTTGTCCGATTTTCCTGGTTAACGAACTCATCTAAGCCATTAATAAAAGAAAGTCACTTGCCAAGTTTCATTAAAATCGGTTAATTATTTTTTGAGTTATCGGTTGGATACATACATACATACATATATATATATATATATATATATATATATATATATATATATATATATATATATATATATATATATATATCAACGTATAAAAATTTAAACTGACCGCGGATATGGATCCTAGGTGTCCTAATTCGCGCTTATTTGAAAAATTTTTTGCAAAGTCTCACCACCAATATTAGTGATTTTTTTTAACAAAAATTCACTAAAAAGTGTATTATCAATAAAGTGAAGTATCAACAAATTTTGCACCCTACTACATTTTCGTTGCTTTACCATAAAATTGAATATTTGACACCTCACGGGAGGTGCGTTATATATACAGTGTGGAACAGCCAAATGGAATAAACTCAGTACCTTAATTATTGTGCATATTTATAATAAATCCCGAAACAGAACAATTTTAGATTAAAAAATTACATCATGCAACATGAAAACTGCACCCCTATATTCAACCCCCTTGGACTGACAATTATAGCCCCTAAATTTTTAAATTGTAAGTAGTGGCTTGTGATACCTCACTTGTAGGATCTCTTCACCTTCAATTCAAAAATGATACGGTTCTAGAACTTATTGGAAAAATTAGCAGCAATATAATTATTTCATCTCATTGGTGCACTTCGATAAAACATACTAAAAAATTAATAACTAATCGCGTTTCATTCTTAGTAGTATTCGATTTGACTGCTCTACACTGTATATAAAATCAATGACCTTAAGGACCATTTTTAGTTAAAAAACTGCCAGTTAGGGAAGTTTCAGCTTTCCATAGTGATTCTTACAGTAATTAAGGAATTGTCAGCTTTTGGTGAATTTTTATCTTAAAAAAAAATCGCTAACAGGGGGTATCGATGGTTAGAATTTACAAAAGTTTTTTCAAATGAGCGCAAACTAGGAGCCTAGAGCCCAAAGCCCAAAGCCCATATCCAGGGTCAGTTTTTTAACGATAACTCAAAAAGTTAGTTATTAACCGATTTTGATTAAACTCGGCAAGAATCTTGCTTTTAATGATAGCCTGGATGACTTCGTTAAGCCACGAAAATTAATTGGACAAGGCTTTCCGGGAAAATATTGAGTTTTCTTTCGAAAAAAATTTTATCTCCGAAAATTACAAAGCTATTTTGATGAAATTTGGTGGATATGTTGCCTTGTGAAAGATCTTACCACATACCGAAATTTAACTTTTTAGGTTTATAGAAAATTGAGTTATTCAAATTTGAAGCATTTAATGAAAATTCGCTACCATAACGCACTTGCTTCGTCTCGAACGTTTTTCCATTGTTACCCATTTACAGGTGGTGGAAAAAAATAGGAGCCTAATAAACAACATGTGCTACTAAGTTCCAGGGTAAAACTATACAAGCGTGTAGAATGTAATGTTCCATTTTAATTCATAAATATATAGAATTAAACAAAAGATACATAAGGATAGACAGGTGGCAGAATATCATGAATGTAAATCGTAGTATAAAATAAACTTGTATACTATTTTATTTTCGTTGTTTTATGGAAACATTAATTTATTTTAAGCAACCGCAGTTGGAAGGTATGGTTTTGGCACACAAGCTCGACTTGAGAGCCTAAATAGAAACACACTTCTGAAGTTTCAACCATCCAAATTGATCAGTACAGTAAGTACTGAAGTGCCAATTTTTAACATTCACCCTCTATACGGGGTAGTATTTCCACCAGAGAAAGTTTAAAATATTTTTCGCCAGGTCTCAGGGCGCAAGTACACATTCCTGTGAAATGTAATTATATCCTAATTATGTGCATGCTGCAGACATAGGTTCCGTTTTTGAAAAAGAAACCCTAAAAATGTCTTATTATCTATAAGAAAGGAAACCTGTCAGTGGTAGAAATCCGAAAAAAAGGTTTCAGGTTCACATATCAATTCACTGAAGATTGGCTCCATATTTTTATCCTAAACTGTTGTAAACTATGAATTTTAAATTGGACTTTGCCGCATTTATTTAAAGTTTTTATTAAATGTCTAGTGGATTGTTAATAATTGATCAAAATTAACCAATAAAAAAGAACTTACCTGTTTGTTCTTGTTCTTTCATAATGCCTTGAGTGGCTAATGCTACAAGCATCTTTCCCCTACTATTCATGTCTATTTATCTAGAAGTACAAAAACTAAATTTAGCTTAGTAAGCACATATAAAACTCGGCGTTATTAGCGAATTTTCATTAAAAAAAAAAAGAGAATTCGAAAAATTGTTTATTAAAAGAGTGCGAATTTGGGCTCCTAGAACCCGAAACCAAGGTCCGTTTGAATTTATATATATATATATATATATATATATATATATATATATATATATATATATATATATATATATATATATATATATATATATATATATCCGAGAGATAACTCAAAAAATACTAAACCGATTTAAATGAAACTTTGAACATATTTTTACTTTATTAAGGCCACAGACGAGTTGGTTAGCCAGTTTTTCTTTTAAAAAAGTTATCTTAAAAAATAACAAAGTTACTTTATGCAACTTGGTACATTTGTTGCCCCGGTAAACACCTTGCTATACACCAAAATTCAATTTTGTAGGTTTTATAGCAAATTAAGCTATTCAAATTTGAAGCATTTAATAAAAATTGGCTACCATAACGCACTTGCTGCGTCCCGAACTTTTTTTATATTTCCTGCAAATTAAAAAGTAGGTTCTATTACGGTTGTTAATAATCTTTCAAATTAAAACATTTTTTCTCGTTAGAGCTGATTTTAATCTGAAGTGGAGCACCTCCTACTAAAGAACTGAAAATTTTCAAGACATTTAAAATACGTTATAAACTTATAAATGCAAACCAATAATTTTTCTCGCTCGCTTAGATCAGCTGTTCACTATTTATAGAAACTCTGATACGCAAATTTGATCTGTAGCTTTAATCCCAGCAGTCCGCTGAAGAACAAAACTAGATTTCAAATTAGGTTACCTAAAAAAAAGCGGCATAATAAAATAGCACACCTATGTAAAATACCCATTCGTATAGTAAAACATACTGGCGGCAGTTTTAGATACCTGCGGTAAAAGCAAACTTCAAAACAAACAATACAGCAACGGCGCGAAATCAAGAAGAGACGCGGGAAGGAGTCCAATCCAAACACATATCATTTAGCCATCTATGTGAATTTAACTAAAAATTGTCTATATAAATAATTAATAATGAGACAGTTGATATCTATCACACTATTCATATGATCCGATGTTAGGTTAAATTTAAAGCGGGAAAAATACATTACTTTGAGAATAATAATTAGGATAAAACTTACCTTTTTGTTTAACGTGTAATATATCTATAAAACAACACAACACCTGTTAAAACTATTGAGCACATAAAATTAAAATAAAGTAAAATTAATTATCTTGGTTTTTACGTTAGCTGCCGTATAACACAATCAACACTACTTGAAAAATCTTAAAACATCCACAGTTCACACTCTATGACCCCTCTTGACCCTTAAATCACTGTTGTTAGTGTATTTTAGTTATCAAATCACAACCAGAGGGCGCACTAACCAGTACAACTCGGGGCGCTACAAATATAGAAGAACATAACGACATGCATAAAATATATTTGGAGCACCCATACACAGTTTGGTATTTTTTTAGGGCTGGACCTATTTATTAGAGGTGGGGACACGCGAGTTTAGTCGTATCCAATTGTGGACCTCCCAGAAATATTATTCTATAGCAACAAGAAGGGTTGAAGGCCTAGTATCACGAAAATTGGCGTTTAAAATTGTGGAATACGCGTGCATGTATGCCACCATCTGAAACGATACCACAACTGTATTCTGAGCACGCACGAGTATGTCACTAATATGGCAAGGCGTACACACACACACACACACACACACACACACACACACACACACACACACACACACACACACACACACACACACACACACACACACACACACACACACACACACACACACACACACACACACACACACACACACACACACACACACACACACACACACACACACACACACACACACACACACACACACACACACACACACACACACACACACACACACACACACACACACACACACACACACACACACACACACACACACACACACACACACACACACACACACACACACACACACACACACACACACACACACACACACACACACACACACACACACACACACACACACACACACACACACACACACACACACACACACACACACACACACACACACACACACACACACACACACACACACACACACACACACACACACACACACACACACACACACACACACACACACACACACACACACACACACACACACACACACACACACACACACACACACACACACACACACACACACACACACACACACACACACACACACACACACACACACACACACACACACACACACACACACACACACACACACACACACACACACACACACACACACACACACACACACACACACACACACACACACACACACACACACACACACACACACACACACACACACACACACACACACACACACACACACACACACACACACACACACACACACACACACACACACACACACACACACACACACACACACACACACACACACACACACACACACACACACACACACACACACACACACACATATATATATATAGGGTGGCGCATTGAAAAACGAAACAGGCCGATTTGCGTCCAGAGAATTTTTTTTAAGAAACGCTGAAACACGTCAATTTTAATATTGAGGGGGCATGCTTTGACATAAAACTCAACTTTGTCACATCAACCCCTTAAGGGTGGTGATAACAATCCTTATATTTTAAATAGGGAACATGGGTCGAGTGTTACATCATTTGAAAGCTTTCTTTTCTGAATTCAGCACACTAATTTTGTTGGAAGTTTTATCAACTCGTTTAAAAATTATTCACAGTTGAAGATGCAAAAACGCATTTCACTCATTCCGATAAGAAATATGCTGATAGTCGATGTTTTGTTGGTTTGTAAACAAAAAATTGACTATCCGAACATTTCTTATCGGAATGAGAGAAATGCGGTTTATTATTTCAGTTTATCGGTCGGTTTAATACTTGATAGTACTACCGAAAATTAATTTCACAATGTTGTATTCTGTAGAAGAAAGAGTTGAAGATGACTGTGCCAACCGTATCGCAAATTTGTTTAATGAACGACATCCTAACAGACAGAAAATACATTTTGGAGTTAGTTGCAAAGTTTCGACAAAGTGGTTCAGTAGCCAACAAAAAACGGGATCCTGAACGTGAATTTCCGGTTAGAAATGGGACTACTGAGATTGAAGTTTTATGACAAATTGCTGCAGACCCAACTTCGAGTACGAGAAAATTGGCCACTGTTTCAAACATCAAAAGAAGAACTATTCAACGACTACTGAAGCATCATAAATTTCACCCGTATAAAATTCATCTTGTACAACAACTGAATGAAGATGATTTTGATCGGCGGCTGGAGTTTTGTGAAGTTATGACTGCAGGGGTAGCTGATAACGGCAACTTTCTGTTCAATATCTGTTTTTCAGACGAGTGTACGTTTTTATTAAACTCTACAGTCAATCGTCATAATTGTCGTTATTGGGCAGATAATAATCCAAGAAATTTTCATGAAGTCCACACTCAAACTCCACAGAAATTGGGTGTCTGGACTGACATTTTTGGAGACCGTTTAATCGGACCAATTTTTCTTGATGTCAATTTGAGTGGCGAAACGTATTTGGAGTTACTAGAAGATATCGTTTACCCTCTACTAATTGACATAGTTGAAAATGATTATCGCTATCAAGAAAATCAATTAGTGTTTTAACATGATGGAGCTCCTCCGCACTTTTCACAACGTGTTAGGGAGTTTTTGAACAGAGAGTTTCCAGGACAATGGATTGGGCGTAGAGGTGCTATTGAGTGGCCCCCTAGATCACTGGATTTAACTCCTTTAGACTTTTTTTCATGGGGCTAATTAAAGAGTGGAATTTACGCAATAGAACCGGAGTCTCTGGAAGAATTACGACGACGCATTGTTGAAGAATGCCGTCTAATAACTCCACAAATGCTCCAGGATGTCAGAGCTCGTTTTGAACAAAATTTGTACGTTTGTTGGAAGCTGGTGGTCAACAATTTGAACACTTACTTAACTGAATAAACATTTTTGAACGCATGGTTTCGTTTTTTAGTTTCTTTTTTAACGAAAAATTGACTAATTAGTGCATTTCTTGTCACAATGAATGAAATACGTTCTTGCAACTCCAAATGTGAATAATTTTTAAACGAGTTAATAAAACTTCCAAAAAAATTAGTGTGCTGAATTCAGAAAGGAAAGAGCTTTCAAATGATGTAACACTCGACCCATGTTCCCTATTTAAAATAGAAGGGTTTTTATCACCACCCTTAAGGGGTTGATGTGACAAAGTTGAGTTTTATGTCAAAACATGTCCCCCTCAATATTAAAATTGACGTTTCAGCGTTTCTTAAAAAAAATTTCTCTGGGCGCAAATCGGTCTGTTTCGTTTTCAATGCGCCAGCCTGTATATGTACGAGAACGGGTTAATAAGTCCGCGACTTTTTTAATTTTCCGCCGCTTCACAGGAAGGGCAACACTGCTCCTGTTTACAAGCATCTGTCAGTTGACTCCTGTCAAATTCAGTCATCACTCAAACCAAGGCTTTGTGTTAGATAGCCATTGAAAGCAGACAACCTCTTGAGTTATAACGAAAATTGAAAAAAGTTAATTTCGTGTGCTCATCAAACAATATTTTTGCGGAAAAAAAAATCATCAATCAAACCAAGGCTAAGCTTGTTAAATGCTATGGGGACTCTGTACCATCAATTTCCATAGTAAAAAAGTGGTTTACTGAATTTCGTTGCGGCCGTACAAGCACAAATGACGCCGAACGTTCTGGACGCCCAGTTGAGGTCACTACACCCGAAACAATTGAAAAAATTCACTATATGATGATGTTGGACGATCGGAGATTAAAAGTGCGGGAGATTGTGGAAACCATAGGCATATCACATGGCTCAGTGGTTTCGATTTTGCATGATCACTTGGGTATGAGAAAGCTATCCGCAAGATGGGTGCCGCGTTAGCTCACAATCGACCACAAACGCAATCGAGTGACAACTTCGAAGGAGTGTTTGGCGTTGTTCAACCGCAATAGGGACGAGTTTTTGCGGCCGTTTCGTAACCCTGGACGAAACATGAGTTCACCACAACACACCAAAGACCAAGCAGCAGTCAAAACAGTGGGTTTCTCCGTGCGAATCGGCGCCAAAGAAGGCCAAGGTGGATTTGTCAGCCAATACAGTCATGGCGACCGTTTTTTGGGATGCACGCGGTATAATCCACATTGATTACCTTCAAAAGGGAAGAACAATCAACGGCGAATATTATAACAGCTTATTGGACCGTTTCGATGACGATTTGAAAAAAAAAACGACCGCATTTTGCCAAGAAAAAAGTTCTTTTCCACCAAGACAATGCAAGGGTGCACACGTGTGTAGTCTCCACGGCGAAATTGCATAAATTCGGCTACGAATTGCTCCCTCATCCGCCCTATTCTCCGGATTTAGCTCGAAGTGACTATTTCTTGTTTCCAAACTTATAGATATGGCTCGGCGGGAAGACATTTGACTCCGATGAAATCATGTCACAAACAAATACCTATTTTGAGGACCTCGATAAACCTTATTTTTTTGGAAGGGATAAAAAAATGATTCTTTGTCAAAAAACCCGTGTTTCATTAAAAAAGTCACGGACTTATTGACCCGCCCTCGTATGTTTTGGAGCGATAACTTAAAAAATACTGAGATCTCTAGGTGTTTCCATACTTTTGGACCCTACTGTACATATGTATGTGTCCGGGCGATAATTCTAAAAATACTCAACTGATTTAAACGAAAGTTGCCAAATATATTCATTTTGTTAATATTGCGGGACACAAATCGACCCAACCCACCCCAATATACAAAGACATTTCTGAATATTAGAGTTACTGAAATGACACCTTCCATGTAACTAGAAATGGTGTAAATAAACTTCTGTTGCGAATTTTAGGTAATTTGGTTCACAAAATTAAAAATAATAACTGAAAGATGTGAATTGAAACGACTGAAGTGCTTAAAGTCAATTGCCTGACATAGTCAGCTACTATTCGGTGAATGATACATACAACAGGCGTTAATCATAATTCAACGATAATCAAACAATACAAATAACAGGCGTAAAACATACTACCCGAACTAGCAATCGATATACTTCGGTCACTAAAATCCAGAATACGTTTTTTGCTTTTAGCGATTTTAGCGAATTTTTTTTAAAAAAATTCGCTTATGGGGAGATCTGTGTTATATATATATATATATATATATATATATATATATATATATATATATATATATATATATATATATATATATATCCGACCGATAACTCAAAAAATAATGAACCGATCTTGATAAAATTTGCAGGGTACCTTCCTTTTGCAAGTGGCTTGGATAAGTTCGTTAGCCAGGAAAATCTGACCAGGTTTTCCCGGAAAATTTTGTGTTTTCTTTATAAAAAAATTCATATCTCCGGAAATAACAAAGTAAGGGCAACCAAATTTGGTACGCGTGTTTGTATTATAAAGAGTGAACTCTGTACCAAAATTTAAGTCCATAGCTTTAAAGACAAAGAAGTTATGGGCAGTTAAAGCAATAAATGTAGGAGTTTTCCTCAAAACGTCAAACTCGCAATATTAAACGTCAAAATTGGCAATGTTTAGGCAAAGAATGTAAAACAAATACCATTTGTGAAAAGAAAATGTTGCAAGAAGAGTGTTCTGCAAACCCTTAAGTTTCAGATTCAACCGTCATTGCCCTTCATTTTACTAAAACGTTTACAGGAAATCCATTTCAAATAGACCCTTTCTCTGGTGCTTTGGCTGTCAGTTTAGTTAAGTTTGGTAGCTGTTTGGATATTTATTTGTAGGTTTAGTGAAATTTATGGTTTAACGGCCTATAATTTTTTTTAGCTAATTATCGTGGAACAAATTTGTTAATGCATTTTTGCATTTTTTATCGAAATATGATGCGTTTATCTTTAAAAAAATCTGGACGCAGTAAGTGCGTTTTGGTTGCGAATTTTCGGTATATTTGCAGTTAAGCTCCCGAACGCTTTTCAAAACACTGTTTTCAGAAACCTGCCTAGAGCCCCCCCTGGATCCACAAACCCCAAGAAAAATTTGTTGTTCACACTCCCCAAGGAAGTTACGGGACCAGGAGTGAGTAGGGGTGCATAATTTTTTTAGCTAATTTTTTTAGAACAAATTCGTTAATGTAATTTTGCATTTTTTATCGAAATATGATGCGTTTATAAGAAAAAAATAATCTGGACGCAGTAAGTGCGTTTTGGTAGCGAATTTTCGGTAAATTTGCAGTTAAGCTCCCGAACGCTTTTCAAAACACTGTTTTCAGAAACCTGCCTAGAGCCCCCCTGGATCCACAAACCCCAAGAAAAATTTGTTGTTCACACTCCCCAAAGAAGTTACGGGACCAGGAGTGAGTAGGGGTGCATAATTTTTTTAGCTAATTTTTTTAGAACAAATTCGTTAATGTAATTTTGTATTTTTTATCGAAATATGATGCGTGAAAATTTTTGTATATTTTCAAACTATAAGTAATTTTGATAAAATATAGTACATTGTTTCTACCACATAGGCTATACCGGTAATCAGATTGATGCCTGCTCGCATTTGCTATTAAAAACATTTTTATGGAAAATCACTTCAAAATGGTTGACGTTTAATGTCAGTTTGGTCTTGTACAAAATTGATAATTTTGGAAACAATATGGTATGTGTAGATTGAGTTATAGTTGCGATGGTGTATTGAAGTGGTTCAGATCTATGATAAATAAAGGCAATGGGTGAAGCATTAGGTGGAAGAAATGAAAGTGAAGAGAATTATTTTTTCCTGGCTTGTCAAAATCTGAAGTTTGCCGAATTTGGTATATAATTGTCACATTCCTTTAGATGTAACTTTTAAAATTATGCAAATGTACACCACAAGTCCTAGACTTATTGTATTAGCATGCTGTATGATTTTTACCAATAAATAAATAATAATAATAAAATAATAACACATTTGCTGCATCTAGACTTTTGAAAAATGTTTATATATTTTCAAACAATAAATTTGTTTCAATGAAATATGATACATTGTTTCTACTATATAGGCAACCAAGTTTGATGCCTGCTTTCATCAAAGAAAGACATTTGCTATTAAAAATATTTTAAAGAAAATTCGCTACCATAACGCACTTGCTGCGTCCCGAGATTTTTTTTTAAATGAGGAGATCTGTGTTATATATATATATATATATATATATATATATATATATATATATATATATATATATATATATATATATATATATATCCGACCCATAACTCAAAAAATAATGGACCTATCTTGATCAAATTTGGTAAGTACCTTCCTTTTGCAAGTGGCTTCGATAAGTTCGTTAGCCAGGAAAATCGGACCAGGTTTTCCCGGAAAATTTTGTGTTTTCTTTCTAAAAAAATTCATATCTCCGTAAATAACAAAGTAACCAAATTTGGTACGCGTGTTTGTATTATAAAGAGTGAACTCTGTACCAAAATTTAGGTCTCTAGCTTTAAAGACAACGAAGTTATGGACAGTTAAAGAAACATATTTTGGAGTTTTCCTCAAAACGTCAAACTTGCAATTTTAAACGTCAAAATTGGCAATGTTTAGGCAAAGAATGTGAAACAAATACCGATTGTGAAAAGAAATTGTTGCAAGAAGAGTGTTCTGCAAACCCTTGAGTTTCAGATTCAACCGTCATTGCCCATCATTTTACTAAAATATTTACAAAATATCCATTTCAAATAGACCCTCCCTTTCTTTGATGCTTTGGCTGTCAGTTTAGTTTAGTGAAGTTGGTGCCTTTTTGGATATTTATTTGTAGGTTTAGTGAAGTTTATGGTTTAACGGTCTATAATTTTTTTTAGCTAATTTTCGTAGAACAGATTTGTTATTTAGCTAATTTTCGTAGAACAGATTTGTTAATGCATTTTTGCATTTTTTATCGAAATATGATGCGTTTATAAGAAAAAAATCTGGACGCAGTATGTGCGTTTTGCTAGAGAATTTTCGGTAAATTTGCAGATTAGCTCCCGAACGCTTTTCAAAAAACTGTTTTCAGAAACCTGCCTAGGGACCCCGCTGGATTCACAAAACCCAAGAAAAATTTCTTGTTCACACCCCCCAAGAAAGTTACGGGACCAGGAGTGAATAGGGGTGCTGGGCGGGGTAGGTAGTAAAAGGAAATATGAGCAGAAAATGCGAATAAAACGGGCTTGAAAGTTGTCTTTTTCACATCTTGAAGCCATATCCCCCCTTAAACTCTGCCTACCCCGCACAGCACCCCTATTCCCCCAAAAAATTTCTTGTTTACACTCCCCAAGGAAGTTACGGGACCAGGAGTGAGTAGGGGTGTATATATATTTTGTAGCTAATTTTCGTAGAACAAATTCGTTAATGCATTTTTGAATTTTTTTATCGAAATATGATGCGTTTGTAAGAAAAAGATCTAGACGCAGTAAGTGCGTTTTGGTAGCGAATTTTCGGTAAATTTGAAGTTTAGTTCCCGAACGGTTTTCAAAACACTGTTTTCAGTAAGTGCGTTTTGGTTGCGAATTTTGGGTAAATTTACAGTTTAGCTCCCGAACGTTTAAAAAAATCTGTTTTCAGAAACCTGCCTAGCACCCCCCCTGGATCCACAAACCACAAGAAAAATTTCTTGTTCACACCCCCCAAGGAAGTTACGGGACCAGGAGTGAGTAGGGGTGCTGAGCGGGGTAGGTAGTAAAAAGGAAATATGAGCAGAAAATTAGAATAAAGCGGGCTTGAAAGCTGTCTTTTTCACATCTTAAAGCCATATCCCCCGTAAACCCTGCCTACCCCGCACAGCACCCCTATTCACTCCCAGTTCCATAACTTCCTTGGGGGGTGTGAACAAGAAATTTGTCTTGTGGTTTGTGCATCCAGGTGGGGTCCTAGTAATGTTTTTGAAAACAATTTGTTGAAAAGCGTTCGGGAGATAATCTGCAAATTTACCGAATTTTCATTAAATCCTTCAAATTTCAATAACTCAATTTGCTATTAACGTAAGCTTTGTTAGTTAAGAAACCGACATTTAAGTTTATTTTCGGTAATTTTTTTTGTATATTTTTAAACCATAAGTAATTTTGATAAAATATAGTACATTGTTTCTACCACATAGGCTATACCGGTAATCAGATTGATGCCTGCTCGCATTTGCTATTAAAAACATTTTTATGGAAATTCACTTCCATAACACATTTCCTGCATCTAGACTTTTGAAAAATGTTTATATATTTTCAAACAATAAAGCTATTTCGATGAAATATGGTACATTGTTTCTACTATATAGGCAACCAAGTTTGATGCCTGCTTTCATCAAAGAAAGACATTTGCTATTAAAAATATTTTAAAGAAAATTCGCTACCATAACACACTAGCTGCGTCCAGAGATTTTCTTTAACTTGGGTCTATTTCTGCCACTATGGCCAATCACCGACGCCAGGGAACAGTTTTACCTCACTACGCTGGAAATGTTGCCCAAGATCGCATGGTACACGGGACCGACGGTTTTACGCCCCCTTCGAAGGGCGGAACTCGCAGACATTCAACCTGCTCAAACGCAATGCCACAGCCTCAGTTGATGTTGATTTTACCGTATGCTATAGAAAAGTGAAAGGGGAACCCTGTGAATTGAACCCAGTACCCTTGGGTCCAGAGGTACACGTTCTTACCCCCGGACCACCGAGACTCCGAGTGACAGACTTAAATATAACCTTATTTCTAACAGCTTGTGACATGAAAATTTCTATTTATATTTCTGTTTACTTCCACGGGTTCAAATTTCCGTAAAAAGTTAATCAACAACTTTTTTACATTTTCATTTACATTGCAAAATTTTAAAAAATTGTGTAAAATATGCGTCATCATTCCTAACACGACTATCTATTGATCAGGCATCGTAGTATGTAGGAAACAGTGTTTTCTAATAAATAAATAAATAAGTTTTTATAAGGAATGATAGCTAATTGTTCGTTTTATGAAGAGCTAAATGTAGATATTTAAATAATGATTATTCCCCGTTAGCTCTGAAAAAACGCCATAAAAACGTTTGACTTTGAACATGTTGCAAATGTACAAGGTAATTTATTATATCACCGTCAAATTGAGAGTAGATGAGGTAGTTTTAAGAAGAAAACTTCATATAATCATATATCCTTTTTTAATTATTTAAGGAGTTACAGGACCTTAAAGTTTTTAAGCAATTACTTATTTAAAAAAACACAGAAATGAGGCAGTTACAAGTATAAATATCATAGAAGTAGCTCCACATTTCCTCCTTCTGCTAGAATATATGCTTCACTACGACAGACTAAAGAGTCTTTCATCCGATTTAAAATATCTGGATGATTTTTTATTTCAGCAGCAGCCACCCGTATTTTGTTTAACGACTGTTGTCTCGTGTTAATTGTCTCTTGGTACACAATTTGTTTCATATGAGCCCATAAATAGATATTTAAAGGATTTAAGTCGGGGGATCGCGGAGGCCATGAAATAAGACCAGCATTACCAATCCAATTGTTTCCAAAATCTTCGTTTAACCACATGACAACCACTGCTCCACGATGAGGTGGGGCACCATCGTGCAGATGCCACGTATTTTGAATTACGTCAAGTGCCATATTCTCAAGTAAATCAAAAAGGGTATTGTCCAAAAAGTGTATGTAAGAATCTGCGTCTAAGCGCTCATCAAGTACATGCAAGCCTAGTAAATTGTTGTTTCGTACAAACATACGTTATAGTTCGATAAAAAGCACAAAAACATAATAACATAAGGGGATTCCATTAAAAAAAGAAAGTGTGTATCACCAACGACTTATGGGCCACTCTGTGATTGTCAAAATAAGTTTATGAGATGCAGCTCGGACACCCTATAATTAACGTAAATACATTTTGCCCATATCTTGTATAATAACGGATACATTGAGCTTTACCGTAGAAGTGCGCCACCCTGTATATGTGTAAACAGACAAAAACTCAAACTGAGCCCGTATATGGGTTTTACGGGTTCTAGTTCGCGCTCATTTCAAGAAATCTTTTTAAAATTCATAAGTCGCGGTCTTCTCAATAACGAATTTTTTCTACGAAAATTTTCTAAAATATAGACTATTAAACCATAAACTCTATAACTGAAACTACTGGCAAAGCACAGAGGGTCTATTTTAAATATATTTTCCGAAAATATTTTAGTAAAATGAAGGACAATGATGGTTGAAGCTGAAACTTAAGGCTTTGTAAAACACACTTATTACTACATATCTTCTACATAATATTTTGTTTATGTGCTTTCCTCTGATCACCAGTGGCACCCAAACTTTTTTTCTTAAAATGCCTATAACTTTTTTTTTCTTTTTAACTTAGAGATCGGAATTTCGGCATGTAGGGTAAGTTTGATAGTAGAAACGTATATGCTAAATTTGGTTGTCCTTCTGTTATTTTCGGATACAAAAATTTTCCGACAGAAAACCCAAAATTTATCCGAAAACACTGGTCATATTTACCTGGCTAACGAACTTATACAAGCCACTTACAAAAGGAAGGCATTTACCAAATTTCATGAAAATCGGTCCATTATTTTTTGAGTTATCGATCGATATATATATATATATATATATATATATATATATATATATATATATATATATATATATATATATATATATATATTAATTATCAAAAAGTTGCACGATCTAACGACTATTATGAATATCTAAGTAAACCCCCCAAAAAAAATTGTCTGATTTTGAAAACTGTAATTAACTTTTTTTTTCTATTATAACCCTCATTTGAAATTTGGTCACATTTCAATTTATAACGTATAGAATTGTTTAGATTTTTATTTTTAGCGACAGAACCTCTGTGGTTCAGGGGTACGAACGTGTGCCTCTGAACCGAAGGGTACTTGGTTCGATCGCAGGGTACTCCTTTAACTTTTTCAGTACAAACTGTGAAATTAACATCAACCGAGGTTCTGGCATTGTATTTGAGCAAGTTGAATGTCTGCACGTTCCGCCCTTCGGAGGGGGCGTAAAGCCGTCGCTACCGTGTCCATGCGATGTTGGGCACGTTAAAGATCCCTACCCTCCTTACAGAAAGGCAGGGCTTCGACAAAATGTCCAGGATAGTGAGGTGAAACTGCTCCCTGGCGTCGGTGATTGGCCATAGTCGCGGAAATAGGCTGACGTTAAAGAAACAAAACACACACACATATTTTTAGCGAATATTTCGTAAAACAAAAAATTCGTTAAAAATAAAAATCTAAACAATTCTATACGTTATAAAATGTAATGTTACCAAATTTCAAATGAGTGTTATAATAGAAAAAAGTTATTTACAGTTTTCAAAATCAGACTTTTTCAATTTTTTCAAAATAATTCTGAAACGGTCAAATTTTTTTGGGGTGTTATTTAGATATTAAAAATAGTCGTTAGATCGCGCAACTTTTTGATAATTTAACCAACTCAGGATCGCTTACCGTTTACGAAATCTCAATAGTTAAGATAAAAAATAGAAACATCCTGTATACAAGGTAACGAGTGTTGCCAAATTTCATTAAAATAGTTTTGTTAGTTCCGAAGATACAAATATTTTTCAGAAGAAAAAGCTGATTCGATCGGGCTGGTTAACGAACTTAGTCAAGTAGTTTACAAAAGGAAGATACTTGCTAAATTTCATAAAAATCAACTGATTATTTTTTGAGTTATCAATGTGATACCTACATTATCTATATATGAATATGTTGAGAAAAAACTTGGTACCAATTTTTAAGCACATTGCATGCACGGAGGAGTGTGAGCTTTGGTATAATTAAAGTTCATATGAAGGAGTGCAGAATAAAATTTATCTATATGTGTTACAAATAGATTAAACAATGCTTTGTTTAATTAGATAGTCGGATTTGCCCGTTCCGTGCCAGTTCTGAGCTGACCGTTAATATTATTATACTTATATATTAATATGTGAAATGTCAAACACATAAAAGTCTGTGGTCAAACAGTTGCACTGAGATTATAGAGACATACTCTATGAGAAAAGAACATCAATAACATTCAAACTTAAAAATTTAATGGATTACAGTCGAATTTCAACCACTGCACCTGCGCAGGTCCGTTAGTATACAGGGTGATTTATAAGTGGTGACCAAAAATTAAACCCCATGTTCCTTGAACAATTTTAGAGAGGGTAAGTCCTATAAAAAGTTGTCCTATAATGCTTCATTAAAAAGATTGAAGTTGAATTTTAAAAAATTAAATTTTTCAATTTTTTAAAAAGTAACAGATATATTTTGCTGAAACTTCGCATGTGTAGGCTGTTATGTAAGGCGCGTATTCTACCATAACAATTGAATCGGCTAATCCAGCAGTGGCGCGCGTACCCACATGTCATTGGTTATCTCTCAAGAAAAAAACGGGTAAGCCAATGATAATTTTTTTATTTTTTGAATCTTACTTTCATTCGTGAACAAAATGACTCTCTTGATAATTTTCTGTACGACGCTTATTTTACGAGTAAGCAATGAATCAGGTAAGTGTTTTAGAGCACAGTTCATGATTTTTAACCAGTCGTTGTTTGGTAGAAAATCGCAATGATACACTTTTATCAGGCTTATAGTAATTTATTTATTACAATAAATGTTCAAAAATGCCTCTATTGGCCTGAATACACGCACGACATCTTTTTAATATGGAAAATTTAATGTCTTGAGGATTCATTGTTGCTTGAATATGACGAAAAGCATTGTTTATCAGTTGTTGTAGCTGCTCTGGTGTATTTATTTGTTCACTGTAGACCAGTCGCCTAAAATCACCCCAAAGATAGAAGTCAAGTTGGTTTAAGTCCGGTGATCTTGCAGGCCAATGTATTGGTCCCGTTCTGCCAATCCATCTTTCATTATAATGTTCATGTAGCCATGTAACAACGTTTAGACTATGATGACTAGAATGTTTTCTACACGGTTTTCTAGGAGCGCTAAGTACGAAGATCCATTTAAACGTTGTGGCAGGACTTTCATGAACAGTGAGCCGTTAAAAATACCACACCATAAATTAATGGAAAATCTATGTTGAAATGTGCAAGTCCTTGTTGCATGTGGATTTTCCAATGACCAGACATGCTCATTATGAGAATTATAAATACCATTTCTTGTAAATGTTGATTCGTCAGACCAGAAGATTAGATTAGGGAATAAGATATTTTGATTGTTCATTTCCAACATCCATTCACAAAAGACACGTCGATGCACATTATCTCCAGGTAGAAGGCAATGAACATTCTGTCGATGATATGGATGTAAGGCTTCTCGATGTAAAGTTCTCCAAACAAAGCTTTGAGAATATTGTAACTGCGTGGCAATCCTCCGAGTACTTGTAGAAGGTTGATCCATCACTGCATCCACCACTCTCTCTTCGTCTTCAAGTTGATGTTGTCTTCTACCATTAGCTCTAGCGTCAGAACGTTGTCCAATACCGCACTGCCGAAGTCTTGAAAACGATCGAGAAAAATCACTTGGTGTAGGTTGACGGCGAGTGGGAAACCTACGTTGATATTCCCGACAAGCAGCTAGAGCATTTCCATCAGCATATCCGTAGGTAAAAATTATATCTGCATACTCTTCTGAGGTGTAAACGTCAAGTGACACTTATTGACAACTTTGGCAAACCAGACTACTATTTACTAAAATACAACAAAGATAATCGTCATAAAAAAATTATCAAGACATAAAATTTTCCATATTAAAAATATGTGGTGCGTGTATTCAGGCCAATGGAGGCATTTTTGAACATTTATAGTAATAAATAAATTACTATAAGCCTGATAAAAGTGTATCATTGCGATTTTCTACCAAACAACGACTGGTTAAAAATCATGAACTGTGCTCTAAAACACTCAACTAATTCATTGCTTACTCGTAAAATAAGCGTCGTACAGAAAATTATCAAGAGAGTCATTTTGTTCACGAATGAAAGTAAGATTCAAAAAAAAAATAATAATAAAAAAAAAATAATTGGCTTACCCTTTTTTTTCTTGAGAGATAGCCAATGACATGTGGGTACGCGCGCCACTGCTGGATTAACGGATTCAATTGTTATGGTAGAATACGCGCCCTACATAACAGCCTACACATGCGAAGTTTCAGCAAAATATATGTGCTACTTTTTAAAAAATTGGGAAATTTTATTTTTTGAAATTCAACTTCAACACCCTGTATCTTTTTAATGAAGCATTATAGGAAAAAAATTTATAGGACATGCCCTCTCTAAAATTGTTCAAAGGACATGGGGTTTCATTTTTGGTCACCACTTATGAATCATCCTGTATATAAACATGCAGTCTGAGGCTAACCCTGAATATGGATGGATTTTATGGGTCCTAATTCACGCTTATTTGAGAAATTCTTCAAATTCAAAAGTCGAGTCGAAGAAAAATCCTTCCTGAAAGAATCCGAGGGAAGCAACATTTGTCAACATATTCCCAGACATAATAGTTTTCTAACATTATTTGAAGGAATTTGGACAAAACAGAAGAGGCAAACCAAGAGAAAAACTTCTGAAAAGCCTCGCCCAATTGGTCTAGTGCAGAAGATAGAATGAAATGATAAATCTACTGCAGAGTCGTGGTTGCGACATCGCCTTTATATTGTGATATGAAATTTTCGAAAAAAAACAACCCGAATATCTAGAAATAACTGTAAATATTTTATTCCATTTTTCAGAGCGTACAGGTCAACCAGGTAACATATAGTGAAGATTTTTATTGTGCTAAATACTGATAGACACTTCACAAGTGCTTATTTTCTTCTCTGCAACTGGTTTCGCCTGTTACAGCACTTACAAAACCAGAGAAAATGTATCTTCATCTGTATTTAGCATGAAATAGTTTCACCGAGCAAGGGCAACAAAAATATATTTACCTGTTTTATTGCAATCAAGTATTAAATATCAACAAGAATCAAACTGATAACAAATTAACATTTTCTATTGTACAATCAAATTTTTTTACTTGTAGTTTCTTAAAAATAATATACCTACAGTATTTTGTACAAGAATATAAAACACAAAACAAAACACCTCTTCTTTTGACACCACCTGTGGTTACTTATTTAAAAATTAACCATTGAAGTGAAATTACATATCAAACATACCCTACCTTAGGTAGGTACTTAGTACTAGCAAATACTACTAAAAATTATCCCTACTTAAAAGAAGAACCCGTGGTTAGAACAAAGTTAACACTTCAATAAATATTGGCAAATCAACAGTATTTTTGAAAAGCCTCCAGCTATGAGTGATTTATTTGAAACTTTATGGCCAGCTTTATTCATGACTACAAATGTATTACTGTGATAGGAAGACATTAAATACTTAACAATAATAATGAAAACGTCTACATTTGTAGCAATGACTTTTACCAGTAAAAGAACTAGCAGTAGGTACCCATTCTGCACTCCTACTTTCTACTGCTGTATTTGACAGTAAATCTCATAAAAATATGACATGCGATCAAAAATAAAATTTATTTTACACCTACAGTTTTTTGTTTTCCAAATGAAAGAACAAATGATGCTGGCAAACTTCATCAATAATGAATTTTATCGTTTTTGCTTCCGCAAAGTTCAATGGACCTCAATTAGAAACACTAATGAATAAAAAATTAGGAGCTAAGTAATATGCGTTGTAAAATTGCTTTTAAATTCCTATATATTGAAAATACGATGCAAGAAAAGCAGATGTTTGAAAAGCAAAGCTCGGTAAATCGAATGTAACAAAGATTAATGATTTAAATTAATTATCATTTTATACTTAAAAGAAGCTAGCGAACGATACCTTTTTAGCATTATAAAAACTTAATTGAAACACCAGATGACATGACAATTTCTTTGGATGTTTCTTCACGTATATTCTAACATGCTCTGCAAATAACACAGCTTCTGAATCACTCTAATAATTAAATAAACCTAAATTAAAATTAACAAACACGTACCTTACTTATAGGAAAGGTAGGACTTTTAAAAAAGCAATAAAAGAACTTCCAAATGGTCAATTTCAGTATAAAAATCACTAAAAACACACACACATTACTTCACTAGTAACTCTCTTATTAGAAGTTTGCACCTAATTCAAGAGGGGTTCATAATAAATTATCACATGCGGGTAGATGTATAAAATTATTACTGTGCTTTCAAGCCATTTTAAACCAAATCGATGTTTGAAAAAGTACACGATGGACGACACATAAACAGGCACATCGCATCGGAAATGATGTGGGATATATACCTATAAGAACGTTTTAAATTTCAAAGACACACTTAAAATGTTTCGTTCAGTTGTCCACACACGAGGATTATTACGAAAAAATATTATAGGCAAGGCTGTAAAGCTGCCGACTCGTAACAATGGCGGACCCGGTTTTGTAGAATTTTTGAACGCGCGCGCCATCTATCATTTTTGCCTTGAAATATGCACAGAAAAGCCAATTAATTTCACATGAAAATGGTAATCAAAATTAGTGTGGGTATGCAACATTAAACTACCAAAAAAACATCTAAAATACCTTCATAAGCTAGACATTTCAGATCTATAATATTTATTTTAGGTTTATTTGGCCATAAGCAAAAATATTAAGCTGAATCTGATTAAAATGAACGGTGACAAATGAAATGTTGACCATAAGGAGCAAAAATTTGGTTAATAGGTTTCATACCTTTAAAAAATGATCTACTATTGAGCTGCCACAACTTGACAGACGTAAATCTGAATTCCTTTTCAGCTAACACAAAATCAGTATTGTAAGTTAAAATTTATTAATCAAAAAAAATTAATATTTTAATTATTTATTTATATCTTTGGCGCGGTTGTCATTTGTTTAGTTGCCAACACTTTGACCAACATTTCATTTTGTTGACAGTTAAATTTACTGTTTGATTGACATTTCCACAACTGCACCTAAAAGCCAAAAATTCATATTTTAAACGTCAAAAGATAATCATGGCGTCAACCAAAAGTCGCGGAGTTTCTAGAGTTCTTGAAAAATTAGAAGCATCAATTAGGGATGGAAATTATTACGAAGCACATCAAATGTACAGAACCTTATATCACAGGTAAAACAATTTCCACACCCAAAGAAAAATTCAGTAACATGCATTCAAAACTCTTCCACTTATAACCAAGCATTGTTTTACAGATACCTCACTCAGAAAAAATACAGTGAACTATTGGATATGTTGTATAATGGAGCGTTGCTGTTTTTAGATTATGATCAGGTAACTCAGTTCTTCTTTAAAAAATGGGAATTACTCAGTTTCGTTTTAGCAAATTAGTGGTGCAGACTTAGCAATACTGTTGATAGAAGTTCTAGTCAAATCAGAAACCAATGACTTTGATAATTGGATACCGAAACTGTGTAAAGTGTTTTCCAAAATAAGCCAGAACACACCAGAAAGAGAAACGTTTTTGGCACGAGCAATACGTTGGACTTCACAAGGAAGTTCTCAAGGAGATCCGTTTTTACACCAGGTATTTGTAATTTTCTGAGGATGTGATTATTATAATTGAAATTAATCAGTGTTTTGCGTGTATCTTATTTGCAATAAAAGTTCACTTTGGGTTACATATAGAGCATCATGTTCAGGATGTGCATTCAGGCACAATCATGTGCATTCTCGGATTCATTATAGAAGAGTCACTTTTATCGTGTTTGGTGTAAATGAATTTTCACAATGCTACATCAATTAAGTTCAATTGTTGTCTAATTTTATTATGATTTAATCATGTTCAGTGCTGCTAAGAAATTATATTGGTGTAAAGTATTTCGGTAATCTTTGAATATGGGGTGTCACACGGCACATTCTAAACGGCGCAGGCAAGAAAACGAACAGGAACGTAAATACTGCATACAGTGTTGTCAGGTTGTAGTTCTTTCATTTTGATATATTTTTTCCTGTATCAAATACATCAAAAAATAGGTCCTACAGCAGCTAGGTACAAATAATGTCACAGAACATAATATTGTTAAATTTAGGTGTATATTTGGTAAAGTTGCAGACAACCACCCGAACGCTTTTTAGTGAATTTTCTGAGAAAAAAAAACACTATTGGGCAGATCCCGACTTTTGAATTTTATAAAAAAAAATTCAAATGATTTTCAAGAGGTAAAGGAAATATGTAAGGACACTCTAAGGCCTCAATCTGCCTACTCCTTAGAGCGGTGGACAAAGGTGGGTTGGGTTGTTGTCTCTCGATTATGGGGCCTCAATCTGCCTACCCCCCAAATCTCGCCGGAGATCATCTGTGAGGTCACAGTATGTTGAACCCTAGGCCTCTATAAGGGGAGGGGGGTTGGTTTTCTAAGCATGTTTCTGAAAACATTTTTAAAAAAATCTGGATATATACATTTATATATATATATATATATATATATATATATATATATATATATATATATATATATATATATATATATATATATATATATATATATATATATATGCATACGAAAATTGAAACTGACCCCGGATATGAGTTGTAGGGGTCCCAGTTCGCGCTCATTTGAAAATTATTTTATAATGTTCAAAAGTCGGGATCTCTTTAGTGCATTTTTTGTAAGAAAATTCACTAAAAAAAAGTGTTCGGGAGGTTGTCTGCAAATTTACCAAATCTACACTTTAATGTAACAATATTATGTTCTGTGACATTATTTTTAGCTGCTGTAGGACCTATTTTTAGATGTATTCTCTTTACAATGTACACATTTGATACAGGCAAAAATATATTAAAAAGTATTTAATATTGATTAGATCTTGTTCAATGAAAAAAACTACAACCTGACAACACTGTATGTAATATTTGCGTTGTTCGTTTTCTGGACTGCGCCGTGTGACACCCTATATTCAAAGATTACCGTATTTTCTTCCAGACATCCTTGTATATAACAAAACAAAACAATCACACAAATCAAACAACTCTGAAAACGATATCAGTACAAATAATAAATAAGAGATATTTAAAACATAAACAAAGATAGGGAAACTGTTTCACTGTAGTGTTAAATGAAGATGCAAACTAAAAGAAACTAGACACATCCCATCTGACAACCAAGTGTCTGACTTGTTTCCAAAATTCCAATCCTGTGTCTTATCATACAAATATGCTTACATGACCCAAAGTAAACCTCTATTTTATTCTTATAATAATTATTGGAATTTATTACATATATATGTTTTATTATATAGCATTTAATTAATACCGACTTGAGCCATTATCAATTTGTATTATCAAAACTATGATACATTGAAATGTTTTAATGTGCAAGAAAAATAAATATGTTTTATTTCTTTAGGAATAAATCTGAAAATTGTTTTGTTAACACTGAGATTAAAACTCTTTGTGGCCACAAAAACGTTTACAAAGGAATATATTTAATATTCTCCTTTTCTCTGAAAAACTGGGTTGTCAGTTAATGTAAGAGTACAGCGCTTCCTAGCAGCTACAGGCCCATTTCTCTCCTTTCAGCCGTCTCTAAAGTGATGGAAAAGTATATAAACACCGAATTACTAAAATTTCTTGAAAAACACAGTCTAATCCACGACAGGCAGTATGGATTCCGTCAGCGCAGATCAACTGCAGACCTCCTTTCCTTTGTCACCCATTCTTGAAACAAGTCTGTGGAACTACACGGTGAATCCCAGATTGTTGCTCTAGACATATCCAAAGCCTTCGACCAGGTCTGGCACGCAGTGCTGCTTGATAAACTTCCGGCCTATGGCCTACCACCAAAACTCTGTACCTGGACAGCAAACATCCTCTCCAACCGGAGTATTTCTGTTGTTGTTGATGGCCATTCCTCTAAACTATATCTAATTAATCCTCAAGGCTCAGCTTTAGCACCTACTTTGTTTCTTCTCCACATCAATGACCTCCTCTCTAGCACATCCAACCCAGTTCACAGTTACGCAGACGACAGCACCCTCCACTCAAATATACAATATTCTAAGCCTGTCTCTTTGGCCCAACTAGATGAGGATCGCAGACTGATGGAGGGTTCTGTCTCTGTGGATCTCCAAAAAATATTAGACTGGGGAAGTAGAAATCTTGTACAATTCAACCCCACCAAATCTCAGTCTTGCTTTCTTTCTCATAAAAGATACACCAGCCCTAGAACCATCACAATGAACAACCAAGTTATTCAAAGTAATGAGTCCTTTTCACTTGTTGGCATTTCTGTGGATCTAAATCTCAATTGGCACCAACATGTCACATCAATTGCAGAAGCGGCTGCTAAGAAATTAGGTTTCCCCGTCCGGGCTCGCAAATACTTTTCACCAGCTAATCTCTATACCTTATATACTTCACATATACGGCCAAACCTCGAATACTGCTCCCACATCTGGGGTGCTGCTGCCGCTTCTACACTCTCTATCCTGGACTCCATTCAGAAGAGAGCTATACGTCTCATTGGTGACCTTACCCTCACTCAAAGGCTGCCATCCCTTGCCCACCGACGTGCCGTTGGTGACCTCTCTCTCTCTCTTTTATAGATGTCGCACCGGCAGTGCTCAGAGGAGCTTTCTTCCATAGTTCCTTCACCTGCTGCCCCCAACAGATTTACCAGGGGAACAGAGTGAGTGCACCCTTTTACTGCCCAGGTCACCAGACAGAACATCCTGTTATGCCCGCTCTTTTGTCCCGAGGACTTCCAAGTTGTGGAATTCCTTGCCGGCGCATGTTTTTCCTTCTCCTCCAAACCTTCAAGTCCAGAATTAACAAGTTGCCTATTTTCTCCTTGTCGGCACCCACGGTATGATAGTATTTAGGCTGTAAGCCCTCGTGGTGTGTTGTTGAAATAAAAATAAAAAAACAGAGAAATACATTAAAATAAATAAAAGTTAATGCAATAAATCAATATAACAAAATATAAACTATATAACAATTTCTGTTTCTTTTTGAAAAAAATTTACAGAGCATAGCGCAGATATACTGGGCAGAGAAGAACCACATACAGGCTCGTCATCACTATATTCATTCTAAAGATGGGCTAGGCTGTGCCAAACTGCTTATAGAATTCCAGAGCCTGCACGGGTACAAACAAGAGGTGGACCTGTTCATAGCGCAGGCAGTGTTGCAATATCTCTGCCTGAGTAACAAGATTACAGCAAATCAGACATTTACATGTTACACTGAGCAACATCCTCGGATCAAAAGAACCGGACCGCCTTACATACTGCCTTTGCTCAATTTCCTCTGGTTTCTTCTACAAGCAATAGAGAAGTATGTACTTATAGTTGTTTAAATATGCATGGGCATGTATTATTTTTACTTTATACAACAAAAAAAGTATATTAACATTGTTTTCTTTAACTTTATTGCAATTTTGAGTATAATAGAAACTACCTTGTTTAAGAGGGTATTTCAGAAATTATAAAATAATGGGTAGGTATATAAATGATAACAGTTTTCTCGATATGCTCATAAACTAATAAAAAAGCGAAACTATTATTGGATTAAGGATTACAAACAGAGTTTATCAACAAGAACGACAGATGTGCCCTGTTGTGCTCCCATTCTATTCATTCTGTTTATTAATGATGAAAGAAATTAAATAAGAAAATTCTTACAGAATCGGAAAAGTGACAGTTCACCAAAAGTGTTTGAAGTTCATACTTTGGCATTTTTATTAAAATTGTGTAATGTACTAGCACAAGCTTCAGCTCATTTGTATTGCACATTGTATGAATCTTATAGTCAAATATACTTACTTACTAATATACTTACTACTCGTCTGGGCTGCGATTTTTTGCTCTTTGCGGATGACTTGAAGTTAGTCAAGGTTATGGAAAGTAATAAGGACATGTTTTTTTTCCTCAGGGCTCGTCCGCGGCTCAGCCGCCTCAATAGCGCTGCAGCCTTTGGCTTATTGTGCATGCTCTTAGTCTTTTTACTCCACCCATTCCAAAATCACTGTGCCTTGAACTAGTCTGCACAGCAATTGGTAGGGTGAAGTTTTATAATGCTCTGTCTCTGGTCTAGACCGACCATACATCAGTTGTCTCTTGCAGTCCAGAGCTTTACACTCGCACAAGATGTGCTGGGCTGATTCCTCTCCCTCGCCGCAGAGTCTGCATGCGAGGTCTCCTTCGAACCGCCCCATTTTATGCAGGTGTTGCTTGACGGCCATGTGTCCCATCAAGAGACCTGTTATGTTTCTGAGCTGTCCTTTGCTAAGATTTAACAGCTCCACAGCTCTCTTTAAACTGGGTTCGTCAATTATGGACTTCCCATGTCTGAGCCCTGGACAGTCTGCCCAGTACACCTTGTGTTGGTTTCTGACCCAGGACTAAATGGCTCTCCTGGCAGTGCTCTTTGTCACGCCAAGAACCAGTCCTGGTCCCATAAATGGCTCTGCTGACCCTCTCTTCGCGAGACTGTCAGCTTCTTCATTGCCTTTGGACACCCCCCCTGCCCTCTGAGTGACGCGGCTCCCAGATGAGGGTGACCTCATTCTGCCCAGCCAGGTCGCTCATCTCGGCACTCACTCACCAGCCAGGCGTGTGTGTGTGTGTGTGTGAGGTTGACATACCGGATGTCTTAGTTTGTTGTCTTTGAATGTTAAAAAACCACAAAATGTGCCTAATAAATTGAAACAGCCAGAGTTGTCAGTTCCAAAATTTTATTACACAAACTTGGGAAGTTTCCCTCATTAGGAAAATTAACGGTAATATTTATTTCTAGAATTGATTTGTTACTCAAAGAGCTATATGGTAAAATCGACAGCTAAAGAGTTTAAGCCTGATTTTAAATTGTGATCCAAACAGTAACTAAATAAAAACCTTATTTTATTTATTTTTATATTTGAACTTATCTATTTTTTATTTATTTATTTATTTTATTTATTTATTCAACGGATTAACCATTTACAATAATAATAAGAACATCTAAAACTACATTAGTCTTAAATAATCACAATATGAGAACATAAAAAAAAAAAGCAAAACATAACCTGTATACCATATGTATGACAATTCAATCAGTTTTTTGTTTTGTTTGTTAATTTGTTACTGTTACGACAAGTTTCACACCCATTACGGGTAATGTATACATGTCGTATGAAACAAATAAATCATTATTATATTATAAGTTAAATGAAACTTTTACAATTATAACATTTTTTGTGAATTTAGTCTAGTGAGATTTGGCGTTCTGAAATGACCAATGACACGATTCTTGGTCATATGGTCAGAAATTAAATTGCTATTGGTTTGTTCTGTTATTTGCATTCTTATTGCAAAATGGCGCGGTTTATGTAGCATCATATGTCATATCAATTTATTTTTATTTTAGGTTAATGAGAGAATAGGTTGTTTTTTGATTAATAAATTTAGTGTATATCAAGAGCTTGTGAATTAAATCATTCCCGAAAACAACAAAGTTGTTTGATCATATTACGAAGTCCAAGAGGCTAACCTTTAAAATAAGTTATGTTAAATTCTTTCACACAGGAACAGTACGTATGCAATCAGAACTGTTAAAAATTGTGTAAATATTGCAAAATTTGAAAATAATTTAATTCTTTATTTAAATTAAATTTAAATGTAAAAATTAATAACGAATATATGAATTAAATACATATATATGAACCTTGGATAAATAATCACTGCAAGCAAACAGCTATAGCACGTTGAAAAAACTGATTCTCGTGCGATCACTGAAGTTACGCAACCTCGGTCAGTGTCTGGATGGCTAACCGCCTGGTAATACCGTGTAGTGTTGCCCTTTTTTTTTTCCTTAGCGAATTTTTATTTTTTTAAAATTAAGCGTTTTTTGTTTTAAAAAATTCGCTAATAGAGAGGTATCGATGGTGAGACTGCAAAAATAAAAAAAAAAAAATTTTCCGAAAAAAAATTGTCTTAAAAAAATAACCAAGTTATTTTGATGAAAGTTGGTTAGTATGTTGCCCTCGTAAATACCTTACTCCACAAACTTTCTAGGTATATAGAGAATTGAGTTATACAAATTTGAAGCATTTAATGAAAATTCACTACCGTAACGCACTTGCTGTGTCCCGATTTTTTTTTTATTGTTGATAAAATACCTGCCACATTTATAATTTGGCAGATACTTTCTTTTGTTTTGTTTTCTTTTAGAAAGCTTTTGTAGCTTTCATAAAATTTGTGATACAAGTTTGTTTTAAAGATACTATTACTCAGTAGCGGCTCGTGCCTTAATGCATTGGGGGTGCGCAAGAAAAAAAAGTTCGGGACGCAGTAAGTGCGTTATGGTAGTGAATTTTTATTAAATGCTTCAAATTTGAATAACTCAAGTTTCTACGAACTTAGAAAGTTGAATTTTGGTGTATAGTAGGGTCTTGTCCGGGGCAACATATCCACCAAATTTCATTAAAATAGTTTTGTAATTTTCGGAGGAAAAGATTTTTTTTTAAACAAAACTCAAAATTTTCGCGGAAAACGTTATCCGCTGATTTTCCTGACTAACGAACTCATCCAAGCCATTAATGAAAGAAAGGCACTTGCCGAGTTTAATCGAAATCAGTTGCTTATTTTTTGAGTTATCAGTTGGATACATACATACATACATATATATATATATATATATATATATATATATATATATATATATATATATATATATATATATATATATATATATATATATATATATATATATATATATATATATATATATATTATAAATACCCGGATATAGGTTCTAGGGGTCCTAGTTCGCGCTCATTTGAAAAAATTTTTGCAAAGTCCCTCCATCGATACCTCTTTATTAGTGAATTTTTTAAAAATAAAAATGAAGGGCTCGCCTATTTTTCCCCGAAAATGTATTATAAAAAAACCTACTTACTAAACTTAATAATTATTAACTACTTACCAAGTTTTCCTCTAGTTAGTTATATGTTATAGTAGTTAAAAAGTCCCTTAAAAAGTTAACCTTTAAATTTAAAATATTATCCACTGAATTAATCACAGTATCACAATTATTTTGTCCACTTATTAAGCAACCCGAAGTAGTGGCCATAATAATAATAATAATTGTCTTGTTAGAACATGTAAACAACAACGAAATGATCTAATTAAAAATCAACCCGACGCGAAGACGAAAATTACTAGGTAGTAGGTACACACACTCTGCCAAAAGTCCACTACAAACTGGAAGTGTGTAATTTTATAGCGCACAACAGATTGCTTATTCGGTCGTTTTCGACGATGGTAGGCGATCATTTCGCACTGAAGTATCGCATTTCCTGAGAGCGCCGAAAAATACACACCGCCGCCCGACTGCGTTATATGGATATGGATGTATATAACGTTTGCAACGATTAAAACGATACTTATTCTGATTCTGTATTGATGGCTGCCGACTCTCTGCGATCCTCGATATACTAATTTTGTTTGTTGAATGCAGGAGGTAAAAAAGTAAATAGAAATTTATTAAAATATAGCATAGCAAAAATATTATTTTTTCCACGGCAGGCGGCAGTGCGTGCGCACGGGCGCCCTTATTGAGGAGCCGCCCCTGCTGTTACTGTACCTAGATAGGTGGGTATACCAAATTTTAATGGTCTAGCTCCATAGAAAATTCATTTTTGAGCATTTGTCTCAAAAGGAGCTGGAACACAAGATTCAAATGTTTTTAATAATGGAGGTATCGATTGTAACATTTACGAAAAAATCTTCAAATGAGCCTGTATTGAGGTTTTTAATCCAA
The DNA here is from genome assembly GCA_964006375.1 of Tillus elongatus. Taxonomy (NCBI): domain Eukaryota; kingdom Metazoa; phylum Arthropoda; class Insecta; order Coleoptera; family Cleridae; genus Tillus; species Tillus elongatus. The sequence goes on from OZ023268.1 coordinate 127,885,778, forward strand.
TCTTCAAGGTCCGTTTAAATTGAAAGTGTTAATTTTAGTAATATGTCGTACTAATAGTGTACAATTCTTATGAAAATTCACTATGATAATGCACTTGCTGCGTCTTGAAATATTTTCTTAAAGCATTGAGAAAACATTTATCAAGGCATCTAGATATTTATTGAAATAATTATACAGAGTGTTCATTTATTATTATTCATTGAAGTATTGTTATATATTATTATTGTTTCGTTTTACAGGCAAAAGCTTCAGATGTTTGCTGTTCTATGTGAGCAATACGAACCATCCATCAAACGTGATCCGTGTTATGTTCAATATTTAGATAAAATAGGACAAATATTTTTCGGACTTAGACCTCCACAGCAACAACAGAGAGGTTTGTTTGGTAATTTCTTAGAGAACTTTTTAATCGGACTAGACGACGATAGTGATGATGATACTCCACAAGCTTCCACTTCATCGAACAGAACACAGAGAGAGTTGATTGAAAGTGCGGAACTGGATTAGTTGAAATTTGTAATTATTATTATTGCATATTTTGTTTATATTTTAAGTCTTTATTTAAAAGTTAGGGATCTAACTTATCGATACATCTTTATATTTTATTGTCTGATCTATATTTAAATTTATTGTTATTTATTTGACTAGTTGTTTTATTAATTAGGGCTACAAATCATGTTAATAACTTTTTCTATATTAAAAAATACTTTTTTGAATAAAAACAATTGTTTTTTACTTTAGCTAGCTGCTTCTAGGGAGTGTTCATTTATATTGATAGTCTAAAGCTGACCATGGTCCGTCATGGTTCAAACTTAATTAACAAATAATTCTTAATCAATGTAGTGTTCATAAATTGAAGAAGTCTGGACGGAGCAAAAATACGAAGCCTTCTTTGCGATTCACATCTCGACATAAACTCAAGGTTAAGGTTAGCAAAATGCTACATATGGTCAGTCCTTCTGTATGGAGTAGAGACATGGACCTTAAAAATAACGAGCATGAATAAACTGGAAGCTTTCGGGATGTGGGTCTATCGGCACATACTAAAAATACCATGGAGTGCGAAATGAAGAGGTGTCACGCAGAGTGAACAGACAGAGAGCTTCTCCAGGTTGTCAAGCGGAGGAAGACAGCATATCTGGGCCACTTATTGTGCAATCCGAAATATATCCCCCAGCTCATAATTAAAGGTAAACTAGAGGGGAAAAAAAGTGTAGGCAGAAAGAAACTGTCATGGCTGAGAAACATAAGATATTGGACAGGTCTGGGCTTTGATGAGAGCGGCGGAGGATAGGGAGGAGTTTGCTGTTGTAATCGCTAACCTCCATTAGTGGAGAAGGCACCCAAAGAAGAAGAAGAAGGACAGAGCAAGTTCATTATGGTAGAGAATTCTCGTAAAAATGTTTTTAATGGCAAATATGTCTTATTTTAAAAACGACATTTGGTTGTCAGTATAACCTATATAGGACTAACAATGTACCATATTTCATTAAAATAGCTTTGTTGTTTCAAAAAGTACAAACATTTTCCGAAAATCAACTTAAGTTCAAGAAAAAACAGGTATGATTTTCCTGGCGAACACATCTCTTCAAGCTATTTACGCACCTGGCAAGATATAATTATTCACAAACAGCTTTAAGACCAAAAACGAAAAAAAAAAATTGCATTCATTTTTACAGAATTGGCTTCAGTAATGTTACACCAAATTATATTTTTCACAAACATTTGTCAATTTTTTATTTAGAATAACTTACTAAACATTTATAATTAATTACCAACATAACAAAGAAAATATATTATTTCTACGGAAACATTTCAAATTCAGCCACTATTTGAGAGCGCCTGTATATGGCATCTCGATTTTTTCAGCCAGTAATACAAACAAAAAAGCTCCGTTATCTATTAGTAAAAACGCCCTATCACAATTTGTGATATCTGTTTATGATATAGGCCAAAAACGTGGAAAGTTTCAAAACAATTGAAATAACTCAAAAACGAACGATATCAATTTTTTTCACTCAGGGCTCGTCCCCGGCCTTGCCGCCCCGATAGCACTGCAACCTTTGGTTGATTGTGCATACCCTTGGTCTCACTCCACCCATTCCAAAATCACTGTGCCTTGAACTAGTCTACACAGCGATTGGTAGGGTGAAGTTTTATATTGCCCTGTCTCCGGTCTAGACTGACCGTAGATCAGTTGTCTTTTGTGGTCTAGAGCTTTACACTCGCACAAGATGTGCTGGGCTGATTCCTCCCCCTCGCCACAGAGTCTGCATGCGAGGTCTCCTTCGAACCGCTCCACTTTATGCAGGTGTTTCTTGACGGCCATGTGTCCTTCAAGAGACCTGTTGTGTTTCTGAGCTGTCCTCTGCTAAGATTTACCAGCTCCACAGCTCTCTTTGAACTGAGTCCCTCAATTATTGACTTCCCATGTCTGAGCCCTGGACAGTCTGCCCAGTACACATTGTGTTGGTTTCTGACCCAGGACTTAATGGCTCCCCTGGCAGTGCTCGTTGTCACGCCCAGAGCCGGTTCTGGTCCCATAAATGGTTCTGTTAACCCTCTCTTCGTGAGACTGTCAGCTTCTTCATTGCCTTTGACCCCGGAGTGACCCGGCACCCAGATGAGGATCACCTCATTCTGCCCAGCCAGGTCGCTCGTCTCGGCACTCACTCACCAGCCAGGAATTTACCCGTGGGCTACTTAGTGCCTTAAGGGCTGTCTGTGGCTATGAGGATCCGCTTGTTGGTGTAGCCCCTCCTCTTGTTCTCCCGCACACAGTGCAGGATGGCGTACATTTCGGCCTGAAACATCGTTGCATGGGCTCTGAGGGAAATACTATGACTTACCAGTCCTTCCGAGTAAACACCTGCCCCCGCTCCCCGCCGTATCCGTTCGTGAACCAGACGAGCGCGTCCCGTGGTATGCCCGGCGTCTCTTCCCGCCATGCCTCGCGGTCGGCGATTTCCATTGTAAAGTTGTTTTCCCTGCACATTCGCGGCCTCGCTAAGTCTGACCTCATTTCAATTATGGGCTCCTTCACAATCTTCTGAATTTTGCAGTGGCCCCTGAAGCCTGGGTTGATCTTCAGTCTACCATTGCAGGCTAGTCTGTATAGTCCTAGCCTGGCCTCCCCCATAATAAGTAAGTGCAGATCCAGCAACACCTACGTGGCGGCTGTTGGGGTTGAAGACATGGCCTTTGTGATGCCTAGGCAAGCCATCCTTTGGATCTTGCCTAGTTTTTGTTTGGCACTGGATTGTGTCACCTTAGGCCACCAGACCAGTGCCGCATATATTAACGATGGTCTGACCACCCTTGTGTACAGCCAGTGGGTCATACTAGGTCTTAGTCCCCAAGTTTTTCCATATAACCGCCTAGTGACGGCTAAGGTTGACTGCCTTTCGCAGTATTTTTCCAATGTGACCATTCCAGGTTAGATTAGAGTCCAATACGACCCCAAGATATTTTACCTCCCTGGCCATTGGAATGCTCCTACCATATAGAGTGAGAAACGGCATGACGGTTGCTTGTATCCCTCTCCCGAAAGCCTCCTCAGCAGGCCGTCCATGACTAGGCACCAGAGCAAGGGAGACAGAACGCTCCCCTGCGGACACCTCGCCGCGACCCACGCCAGCAGAGTCCCTCCCGCGAGTGAGGTGAACAGCGCCCTATCCCTGAACATGGAACCGATCAACCTGCAGCAGGTTTCCTTTATTCCAAGCTCCCCGACAGCTGCCAGAACCGATCCGAATGAGGTGTTGCTAAAGGCCCCCTCTATGTCTAGGAAGGCCCCCAGCGCCACCTCCCTGTTCTCCAGTTTCAGCACCAGTTGGTGCAGTGCTGTTTCTGTTGAGAATCCTGCTCTGTATGCATATTGTCCGCAGTGTAGGAGATGTGCTTCCAGTACACCGCCCTTAATGTGCCGGTCGAGCAGTTTTTCCACTGTTTTTAGCAAGAAGGACATGAGACTTATTGGCCTCAGGGACTTTGCCTGGTTTGTTGGACGCCCAGGTTTAGGAATAAATACAACCCTGGCCAGCCTCCATGCTCTCGGAATGTACTCCAGAGCTAGGCTGGCCCTCATAATGAGGGTAAGCCCCGGCGCCAGTATATCTATTCCCTGTTGGAGCATGATGGGCATTATCCTATGAAATCCCGGGGATTTGTATGGCTTAAAGCTGTTAATGGCCCATCTGATTTTGCTCCAAGTAACCACTTCTTTAGCGACTGTCAGGTTTACTCTAGATGCCCGCCTATAAGGCGCTTCTATTTCTGAGTGTTCCCAGTCCGGAGGTGATTGGTTTATTATGTTGCAGCCGGGGAAGTGCGCCTAGAGTAAAATTTCCATAGTTTTCTCCCCCGAGCTTGTAAAGCCTCCCATGGATTTTCTATATTGGTCTGAGTGCCCTTGGAAAGGATCTTGTGTAGTCGAGCGCTCTCGGACGTGTTCTCCACTTCCTCACAGTGCCTCCTTCTTGGCGTCCCTTAGTCTTTTGTTATAAGTCGTTAGGGCCTGTCTATATTCATCCCATGCTCCCGACCTTTTGGCCGCGATAAACAGCTTACGAACCTGCGTCCTCCTTTGCTTGAGGTTCTCGTGCCACCACGGGACGTTCCTGGTGGACGCCCGTATCTTCAGGGGGCAGTTGGCGTTATAGGCTGAGGTGATTGCGTCTCGCAATTGGGCTGCCGCAATTTTAAGGTCTATTGAATTGAGAGTTTGTGTCCATGCTTCCCCACAGCTCAAGATGCGTGTTCGCATCCATGCTGATGATGGTCTGCCATCCACCTGCTCTGCTACCCACCATTAGCTGCTCCAATTCCTTGGGTGGAGGAGGGTCCGTGCTGTCCCCTGGCAGATAGGTTGACCTGACAGTAATGTCCCTCAGCCCATCCGCTCCTCCACATCGGATTTTGATAGTTGCCAGGTCCCTGGAACAGAAATTAATTAAAGGCAGAAACTCTATCCCTTCCCCGACAAAAATACAGGCCCTCAGGTTCTCACTTGATCTGCTGTAGATGAGCTTTCCAGCAGCTCCGCCGAATCCCTTGATCTCTCCTTTATAGGAGTACGGTTCCTGGATGAGGGTCACATCCGTGTTCCTCAGAGCCATCAATAGTCCGGCCGTGGCTGCCCTACTGTGTTGGAGGTTGACCTGAAGGAACCTAAGCTCCCCTGGTGGCTTCCCTACTGGGCGGCACGAGTCTGTAGCCGGAGCCACTCCTTGAGCCTCATTGTTTTTTATGATCTTCATGTTGCTCCCACAAGAATGGGGGAAATACTGTCCACACCATCAGAACCCCCTGTGTGGTGCAAGGCGGGTTGCCCAGTACTCCAGAGGTTCCGTTCACGACACCATCACCCTGGTGCCATCCATCCTTAGGCATTGGTCACGTGACACCGTAGATTGGGGGACTTTACTTCGACCTTCTTGTCTAGATCTGTCATGTTTAGTTATCAGCAGGGTCACCTTGTGCAGGATGCGGCTCTTCACCGCGCATGACGGTCTTGGGGAACGCTTCATCGAAAGTTTATGTTGTTTCCACTTCCTCAGCTTGCCCCCTAGAGTCCTTTGGCCCGCGACTCCTTGACCCCTCGCTTGGTTTTTACTTGTGTGCGGGGTTCTAGATGATACCGCCCTGGCATGTGACCAGACGACCCGGACGGGCTCTGATGAGTGGTATACATCCGGAGTTTGGAGCCCGCACTGTGTGCTACGAAATGGACAGTGAGTCTCACACTGTTGGGTGTCAGGCTTAGACGAGCCTGGGAGGGAGCTGAGATCTCTAGGGGTGGATTACAACTGGAGATTAGATGCTGCTCAAGAGCGGGACTTCATGATACCGCCTCAAGTCAAACACTGATGGATGTCGGGTCCAGACGAACTCGGAAAGAAGCTACCTCTCTTTGCGCTTCGAAACGGACAAACGACTTCACTCAGATGGCAGCACACCTGCCAAACGAACTTTCACCCTCAAGAAAAGTTCGACTCCCTCAGGGAGCTGGAATTGATGGGTGAAATTTAAATAATTAGACGTGAGCCACAATAGACCTAAGGTCGCGGTGGAAGGACTGGAATAGCCCACTCACAATAAATCTAATGTAAACTACTGTGTCAATACATTTATTTTAAAAAAATTCCAAGTTATATTTGATCCACCCTCGTAGTTAAATATCACTTATAAATTACAGCTTTCTCTCGTTGCTTTTTAGTAAAAATCAATATTTCTCCTGTACTCTGCATCTACTGAGAAGTTCTACATTTTCAGTAGAGTCAGATCATTGTGCAGGAATCCCGGGCTTGCATCTTACTGCAGCATATCGCTTTTTTCTAAGATTATTAATAATAAATTAAATCAGTAACTACAGGGCTTTCATTAATTCCCGAACCCCACGTGACCAGATTCTGTCTCTCTCTTAGTGGAATATGATTTTATGAGTTGGCAGTCGAAAAAGTAACCAAAAAAACCACTAGACTAGGGACCATAAAGTTACTAAATCAGTTGACAATTGACAGTTCAGTCCATTGGCGCTCAATTCCCTTTTGACGGTTATTTTGTATGTATATTATGCATTTTCCAAGTTCGACCAGTGTTTACCTTCTTCAAATAATTTTCTATCTGTTGGACAATAAAAATAAACAGTTTTTATCAAAACTTTGCATTTTCATTCCGTTTTTACGTAAGTTAAAAGTGTAGGTATGTTTAGGTTATGTTGTTGACTATATTCAACATCGCATGGAACGAAGCCCTACCAAATCTGTTCGTCGGTAATCTGCCCAAACAGGTACACATTTGTTCAATGTTACACAATACACATTCCCAAAATCGTAAATTAGAAGTTTAAATAATCGTACCTCAATTTGTTTACGTACATTACAAAATTTTGATATCTATACAAAATAAAAGTAACATTTTATTGTTTTTAATTTATTTTTTTAACAATCAATAACAGTAAACCATACATGAACAGACTTGCTGTTAAAAATACTAAATAATAAATACATTTAAGACATTTACTGTTTCACCTTCTTATAATTTTTATAAAACCCTAAAGGAAATATGAGACAACACTGGCATCTTAGGGATTTCATTAATTCAGGATGTACAACCATGTATGCCGGTTGTGTAACTTAAATGGTCACGTGGGGTTCCGGAATTAATGAAAGCCCTGTATATATTGAAAAATAACCACTGAGGCTAAGCAAGTAAGGCCTGCACAATCTGCACTTCGGAGTTGTGTTAAGCTGTCGGATACATGTACCATGGAACTTTAGACACATACTACTTACAAAATAGGGATTTGCCAAAATTTACAGATTGGTGAAGTGTAACTGGTGTCGGCGATTGGCGATAGTCGCAAAATATGCAGTTTAAGAGAAAGAGAAAAAAAAAACAGATCCATACATATAAAAGATATTGAATAAAATAAAATGTAACTTAAAAGTGTTTTATTTTTAATTAACACGTACAAAAATTTTTTATATAAAACTTCATTGGTTTAATTTTTAAAGAAACATTTACTCGTTAACAAGTCATTCTTAAATTATAAAAAAATCTAAAAGATGGATCACATTACAAAAAGATTCTAAAAAATTCAGTTAATTGTCGATCACATTCAGTCGAAATGCTGCAACTTAGAATATCGCAGCTCGATAAAAGCTAAAAATGTCTTAATCTTCAGTGATAAGACATTTTATATGCTTGCTGATCATCTACTTAGTAATCAGGATACCCTGGTAATGGAAACTTCCCACTAAATTCTTGTACGGCCTTTTTCAAACTATCGATTTTTCCTATGACTTCAGAATCTGTTTTACAGACATTTTTAAAGTCAACTAATTTTGGTCCAGATTTAATACCAATTTCTGCAGCGAGTTGTAAGGCCTTATCAATAAAATTCACAACTTGATCGATATCTTTTTCAACAAAACCTCTTGTCGTCAAAGCAGGAGTACCTGAAAAATATTTATGTTAGTTTTTTTCTTCTATTACATTTGTTAAAATGCAAACACTAGGTACAGTTTAATAAGATCCCAATCTGTGGTTTTTTAGATCCAAAATTATGCTGACCTTCTAGTAGTACCAGATCTTAAGAAGATCACCTGTGATACAAGCTGTAACAAAACAATAACAGAAAACATGTATCGCAAAGATATTAATAAAAAATAACACTTTGCAAAATACATTCAAGGAGAACATACAATGTAAATCAGATGACGAAAAAAATAAAACACAAATGTGTATTTCACACACATCAAATTTTTTCTGGTTCAAAAGGACAATAACCCTATTACCCACCTAATCGTATACCAGAGGGGTTTAATGCACTTTTATCTCCAGGTACTGTATTTTTATTGCAAGCTATAGAGACCTCCTCAAGTATAAATTCAGCCTTAGCACCAGATACTTTTGCGTTACGCAGATCCACCAGAAGCATGTGGACCTCTGTACCTCCTGTGACGACTTTGTACCCCTTCTCTTGCAAACCTGATGAAAGCCGTTTGGCATTGGCCACAATCTGTTTGGCGTACTCCACAAATTCAGGTGTGGTTGCTTGCTTCATGGCAGTGGCTATGGCAGCGATGGCGTTATTATGAGGACCACCTATAATAAAAAAGATGAAAGAGTTAAAGTATAACTTTTTAGAAAAAATGCATTCTTCTTTTTAGAAAGTAGAAATCAAATTTGGTTACCAGTATATATAGTACTATATAGTATAAATAATGTGCCATGTTTCATCAAAATAACTTAATTGTTTGAAAATGTACAAAAATTTCCGAAAGTGAACTTAAGGTGTTCCTGAAAAAAACTGGTTTCTTGGTTAACACTATAAGTTAATAGCAAATTGAGCTATTTGACTCTGAAGCATTTAATGTAAATTCGCTACCATAACGCACTTACTGCGTCCCGAATTTCTTTTCTTACAAACATGCATTATATTTCGAAGGAAAACGCAAAAATACAATAACATAAGGTGTGTTCGATTAAAAAAAAAGAAAAAAGAAAGACCCAGTATAAGCTAATTAGTTGGACTTTGAATACTTTACAGTTCCAATTAAAACCCCTTAAACATTATTAAGCGGTTTATTGAAAAATACTATAAAGTTTAAAGATAATACGTTAAATAAAGGTTTTGCATAGTACCTATTTGATGACAATAAAAAAATTTACTTAAAAACTTTAGAAACGATTGGAATGACTATAACAAACAATGAGATAGCAAATATTAATAAAACTAAACTAAAGAAGACGTTTGAAGTTACGTCCAGTTTCCTGCAGACATAAATGCACTCTTCGTCTAAAAGTGTTTCTAACATTTTGCAATATTGCTGGTGTTATCGAGTTGAATGCTTCCCTAATTCTAAGAATCATGTCCTCTGCAGTGGTTGGTTGCACAACATAAACAAGATCCTTAATATACCCCCACAAAAAGAAATCACAGGATGTGAGGTCTGGAGACCGAGCTGGCCAGGGAATTGGTCCCCCACGACCAATCCAGCGATTAGGAAAATTATTGAGCCAATCTCGGACACATAACGTTATGTGAGGTGGTGCACCATCCTGTTGGAACCACATTCGCCGCAGCGTTTCTAATGGCACGTTATCTAAAAATTCCGGCAAAATATTTTCTAAAAAATTTAAATACCTTTGGCCTGTCAAGAGTAACTTCATAAAAATATAGCCCAATGATGTAGTTTCCTAAACATCCTGCCCATTTGTTTACAGTCCATCGATGGTTGTCCACAGTATGCCTAAAATGGGGATTACTATCTGCATAGTAGTGAAGATTGTGTTGGTTTGGCTTACCAGTACTACTAGATAAAACTAAATAAAAGCACTGAAAAGTAGATATTCAAAGAAATTGTGATCATTGTCCATCATTTCTACTGCCCACTCACAAAATTGCACCCTATTCCTGTAGTCTGCCTCTTGTAAAGCGTGCTGCCTTGAAACATGGTAGGCATGGTAATGGTTTCTTTTCAAAGTCTTTCTGACTGACCAATCGCTTATGTTAAGTTGTCTTGATATTCTTCTCGTACTGGTTTGTGGATCCTTAATCACAGATAAAATTATACCTAATTGCGTTAGCTCAAAGTTTTTGTACGAACCCCTGGCATTATTGTTATATTTTACACTGCTTGTAGTGGAAAAACGGGTGTTTAGCCTTTCGAATGACGTTCTGGTTGTCAATCGCCTGTCAGGAAAACATTGGTGATAAATTCTGGATGATAATCATGTATTTTTATCATATTCGCCCAAAGCTAAGAGCATATCTCGTAATTCGGCTTCAGAATAATTATTTTTTTATTTTCCGAAGATTTTTTAAACTACAATTAACAGAGTACTTTTTGACAGTGTCAAATAGCGTAACGGGTGAGTCAACTTTTAAATTTCTAAGCATAGCACACTTTGTAAACAAGAGCAGGTAATATGTAAAGTCTGTCGACGAAAAGTAAAGCTAAGCAGTCAACATGATTAAAGGGGAAAATGTTGATGTACAATGTTGTTTACAATAAAGGGCTACAACCAAGTGAAAGGTTGAATATTCATTAAATGTGTTGGTATTCCTTCAAGAATGATAAATGTATGCGTTTAGCTGCATAGACTTTGCATAAAATTCGTAAAAATATAATGGATATTAGGTGTGTCTCAGATTTAATAATTTTCAAAATATGAGTGGCTTATCAGGAAATCGATTAAATAGAGTATTCAAAGTCCAACTAATTAGCTTATACTGGGTATTTCTTAGCTCCTACACACGAACAGCCGTATAATTCATTCTAAATTTGTTGTTTCATCATATATCTCAAAATGTTTTAAGTTTTTGTATAGGTATGCATATATTGGATGAAAGGTAATAAAATTTCAAGTTCAACGATATAATAATATACAGGCTGTTCTATTTGAAAAAAAATTGTTTTTGATTGTTGAAGCTGTCAGATGTGGATGCCCTTTTGTGAACGCACTGTATATCTAGTCACGCTTTAGTGTACATTAGGATAATCACAATAGTATTGCGCACCTGCTTTGCTAAAATGATGGTCCATTCTCTATCACTTACTAAGATAGAGACTTGTAAAATAAAGACTGCAAAGGCCATTATTTTTGAAAAAGAAGAAATAACTCAAAGATGAATGAGTTTCCGCTCATACTACCATATACATTTTCGACGTATAATTACTCGAGGAATCAGAAAATGTGAAAATATACAGATGTTCCATTTAACATAATGAAGTTGATGAGTGGCCAGCTCAAACGGAACACTTGTGTATTCGGCAATAATTTTATATTATGAAGTATATGCTGCCTAGTGATTTTCTGAAGTGAATTCTTTGATGATGCCATTAGTATAAGCACAGTCTAGCTTTACCAGCGACGCACCCTATATATATATATATATATATATATATATATATATATATATATATATATATATATATATATATATATATATATATATAAACATAAAAATTGATGATCCAGGATATGTGTTCTAGGGGCCCTAATTAGCGCTCATTTGAAGACATTTTTTCAAAATTAAAAAGTCGGGATCTCCTTATTAGTGAATTTTTTAAAGGAAATTCACTAAAAATAAAAAAAATAAATAATAGATATCCAAAATTGAAACAAAATGTGTTCTTGTTTTAGTCTATTGCATGGCCGTGTGCCAAGCCGGTCCTGTTACGGCGGGATATCAACTTTGCTTCTCGCTCTCGCTACAAACCTACTACAAGCAAACAAATAGCGTTAACAGCGGATAACATTTAAAATCCTCTGCTTGTATTGGCTGATCCAACATATCATCGTATACACGAAGATACGGGAAAATGTGGCTGCAACCTGAGCAGCCACATGCAGTGTTAGTGTTGTATTTTTAGTCTTCACTGACGATAGGTGTATAATGTACGACAAAGCATATTCGGATGCGGAATCTTTTCAAGGTAGTTTCGGTTTTTGATCCGCTTTCAAGATGAACAGTGTGTCGTATTTACTGCAAAATAAATTTTGTTTAATGTCATATGAAGATAAAATTAAAATAAAAGAGCTAAAAGTTGAAATCTGCGGGTCAAGCCGTAATAAAAGTTATATGACATCTTATGTTTGAGTTTAAAGATAAAATAAATTATTTTAGAATAATTTTTATAGAAACTTGGCTTGATTTTGTTTACATTTCTGCTATATTATTATACGATAGCATAATATATCTATGCTGCGCTAAAACTATCTTTGGGGCCCTTAATAAAGCTACAAATATAGTGTATTTTAATAATTGACTGAATCCCACAGTTAAATAACAATCAATTGGAAAATTTTAAATTTAATGTATTTTTCTGATATCTTCAGATCCATATGAGAGTTTTGGCAAATGGCAACCCCGCTGATTGTTTATTGTGACACATTTTTGTAGCATGTTCGTTTAAAGTTTGGTTTGTAGAAACTGTTTTCAATAGCAGCGTAACCCTGATACATCTGTCTGACCTTGTCTAACATTATAGGCATCCATTCAGAGGTAATTTCAGGTTATATCGTAAATTATTTATTTTTTATTTGGTTATAACTCAAAATTTACTGAACCGATTAAGTTCACATTTGGTATAGAGGACCACTTATACGATATCTACGTGTGTGTAAAGTTTTAGTTTCATACTTCTAATAATTTAAAAGATATTGCGTTTTTCGTATTTTTTCTAAAAGTATTTGAGTGTCAAAACTGTCTAACCAACTCATCCAAGCTATTAACAAAATGAAATTGCCAAATTTGGTGGAGTATTTTTTGAGTTATCAGTAGGATATATATATATATATATATATATATATATATATATATATATATATATATATATATATATATATACTTCTTAACTGACCTTGGATTTGGGTTCTAGTGGACCTAATTCGCGCTCATTTGAAGAATTTTCCAAAGATCTTACCATCGATTCCTCTATATTAGTGAATTTTCATAATTAAAATTCACTAAAAAAATGGGGGGTCCCATTTGATAAATTGAAGGTATTTGATATTTTTGTATTTAAAATTTTGACACCTTTTATAAGCAGCCTGTACAATTTTGGACACTCCCTGACGTTCTGCTGAACACTTGCGTATTTGCTGATAAGCGGCAAATCATCAAATAAAGAACGCTAATGGTTCTGTTAGGTATCTGCATCTAACACTTTTTTTTTTAATTATGAATATCTCGAAAACTGTAAATCCTGGGAATATGGTGTATTGTTACATGAAGTTTCATTGACATTTTATAGGCTATCGATTGCAATGACAAAACAGTGGAAATAGCACAGATGGTGTTAAGTTCTGGTTTAACTGGAAATGACAGAACTGTGCTTCCAATTTAAGCCGAACTGACAGAACTGCACTTCCGGTTCAACAGGAATTGACAGAACTGTCAAAATATTTTTTTTCAATAGCCTGAATATTGTTTGCTAAGCATGCCAAATTTGAGAAAAGATATTCTGTGGTTCCTGAAATATGTATCGTGTAAGTTCCAGACTGGATACACTGTATACATAAACTGACTGCATATTATAAAACTAATCATTTACATATTTAATGCAGGTAGGACCTAGCTTACCTTGTAACCCTGGAAATACTGCTTGGTTAATTCTATTTTCAAGATCATACATGATTTTTTCCCCCTTAGCGTTCACAGTTCGAACACCTTTCCTGAAGAAAATAACTGCAGCTCTAGGCCCTCTTAGACTTTTATGTGTTGTAGTTGTAACAACATCGCTATATTCAAATGGTGATGGTGTCACCCCTAAAAAATAAAAAATAAAAAGAAACCTTAGTCATATTTGGAAAAAGAAAAAAAAGAAGATATGTGTTACAGTAACAATCAAGATTAAATACCTACAGTTGTCAGATTATTTAATTTTACAACACTGAACAAGCTTACATGTGAATAAAAATAAATTTATTTAATCAGGCTGGCCAAATAAACTGCTCCACAATCGAGTTAATCCACCTTACAAATTTAATACTTTTATGTGATTAAAATGGAATGAAACAAATAATTCACCAGCAAATATTTATTTAGGGGAAATATAGAAAACTACTAATATCCTAAAACTACAATATGGTTAAAGAATGTTAAATACATTCACTGCAGAGACAAGAAATTCAAATTTTCTATTGGCAGCACTGTATACCCACCAGTGATTTTTGCCTATTGTATTTGGTTACTGTAATTTTTTTTCCTCATAGCAGAGGTGAATGACTTTTACGCAGACCGGTGGCTGGCGCTTGCGCGATCTGACACCAACCGGTACTGTGGTGACTCCCCTTCCCTCCAGGTCGGGACTACCCACTAAACACCCCCTTAAAACCTAGAGACGTGGCGGAAACCACTCGCTGGCATTGCTTCACCACGTCCCTAACTCTTGTTGTTTTCAGAACATCTACATCCTGTCTTCATCCTCCTTTGACTTCATTATTTCTACGATCCCTCTCTTCACAGTATTCCATATCCTTTCACTTCCCAGCATATGCTCCACCACATTATCTTCTGTTAAATCACTGCCAATCTCTTTATATATTTGTTCTCTAATTTACGACCATCTTGCCCACTCAAAAACGGTGTGTTCTGGTGTATCTCTGTCACCACAATACGTACAGTCCTCTTTGTCGACTATTTTCATTTTACTCAGGTAAGACCTGAAACGCCCATGACCAGACAGAAACTGGGTAAAATAATAACCCACCTCCCCATGCTGTCTCGATACCCATGTCTGTATGTGTGGGATGAACCTTCTTTGTCCACTGGGATGTTGACCTTTCCTCTTCCCATTCTCGCTGCCACTCCAGCATTGTTTCTGTTCTTGCCTTCTTTTTTCCTTCTCTTCTATTTTCGTGTCTTTCATAAGTTACCTCTCTTGCCAATAAGTGTATAGGGATTGTTCCCGCAATCACCTGTATTGCTTTCGTTGCCACTGTTCTATATGCGCTTCCTATTCTAATGGCTACCTTCCTCTGTGCCCCCTCAATCTTTTTTCTATACTTTGTCTTTGACAGCACTGCCTTCCATGCTGATGCACCGTACAGTATGACTGAGTTTACCAAACTACTCAGCACTCTCCTCCCTGGTTTTGATCCACCAATATTTGGCATCAGACGCCCTAGCTTTGCAACCATCATGTCTGCTTTTGCCACTACTCTTTCTATGTGCACCCCCAAGTTCATGTTATGTCCTATTTGTATACCGAAGTAGTTCAGGCTTGTCTGCGACTGAATTTCTGCATTCCCCACCTTGACAGTTACTGTTTTCAGTGTTCTTCGACCCACTAGCACTATACTTTCAGTTTTGTGGGGCGCGAGTTGTAGACCACTTTTTGCCATCCAGTTTTCCACCCTTGCAACTGACCAGTTGATATTGTCTTCTATGTCAGCCTTATTTCCTCCGCTTACAACCAGCGCCAAATCATCTGCATACCCTATAATAGCCGTGTTGTTTACGGACTCCAGACTAAAGATTTTATTGTAATACAAGTTCCACAGTGTTGGTCCCAGGACCGACCCCTGAGGCACGCCACATGTAACCTGCATCCGATATTTCTGTCCAATTAGTAGCTGTCTGTTTTCCAGGTAACTACATACTATCAGCATATATGGTTTAACCTGCCTCTTTCTTAATACTTCGTATATGCCTCTCCACGGTGCTGTATTGAACGCGTTTTTTACGTCCAATGTTACCATGGCCACAAACCTGTTTTTATTGCCTTGTTTCCTTGCCACATCCTGTACCTTCTTTACAGCATCCATCGTCGAGCGCCCCTTGCGGAAGCTAAATTGATTGTCTCCTAACCCTCCTCTTCTTTCGATTTCCTTTTTTAGTCTGTTGTTTATTACATGTTCATATAATTTTGCTATTCCATCTTCCAGGCATATAGTTCTATATGATTTCCTTCCTCCCGTTTTCTGTTGGTTACTGCAGTAGTTGAGTTGAGGTAATGTCACTGCACCTGCAGACATATTTGTCGATCCCACTCAGTTCATCATATCCTTATATTTTTAAAGTTTATGATTTGACTAGTTTCGCTGTCAAATTTCACATGTTTACTAAGCAGACAGTTTCCTTCATTACGTTCAATACAATGTGCCTAAGCTTTGTTTTTGGGCTTAGCAGTAGAGTAGTTATTAATTTATAACATATCTTAAGTCATTGGTAACAAGATAATGCCTGCAAAATTCATCAATAATAGAACTCCCAATTTTATTGATTAACTACCTGATAAAATATTTTACGCCTTTTCTGAATCTAAATTCGAAATACATTCTAACCTAAAAGTAGGAAACGCAAATACAACTGTCAGGTAAGGTTAGTGACGGAATTCAATTTTCACACTGAACTGGGAACCAATTAAATCTAGTTAACTTGTCTATGCTGAACTGAGTGGGTTAGGTGAATATGCCATCTGCAGTCAAATTTTGATGACAATTTTTCGTAATATTAACACTAAATTAATACATTTTGATTAGCTAAGCATGCAACTTATAGAAATTAATTTCATGCTTTTCATGTCAAATTGTACGATTATTTTCTGATTGCTAACAAATAATTTCTGAAAAATAAACTATAAGCAGTATATTCTTACCAGCTGCAACTAAACCCGAAATGTGGGCCATATCTGCCATGAGATATGCACCAACCTCATCTGAAATTTCCCTGAATCTCTTATAATCCAAGGGCCTCGAATAACAACTGACACCTGCTATAATACATTTTGGTCTAAATACTCTTGCAGATTTGAGAAGCTGATCGTAATCAATTAATCCTGTTTCTGGGTCTACCTACAATAAAATACATTTAAAAGTCTTCGTTATTACCTCCCAATTGGCGAAATTTTCTGTGCAAGAACTAATTAAAAACTATACCAAGGCTACATAATTTGTTGTTCTGTAACACAGTAGTCTTTGAAATAAACTTTTCACAGTGTCAGAAAATGGTTTAACAATGCTTAAAATCTTAAAATATAAAACAACAGGAATGAGCATTATAAAACATAGTTGGAACCTAAAAGGAGCTTGCAACTGTCATAATATGACAGTTGCAATGACATATTCGTTGTCGAAAATGAAATTTATGAAATAATTACCTATTATTAAAGATAAATCACAATAATAGCACTATTTTACATTAATTTCCCAACAAACGCAAATGTAAGATATTCACTGACCAGCACAAACTGCCAAAAATGAATCATCAAATAGGAGGTCCAGTTTTGGCTGACACATCGCAGATCCTTCTATAGTACAGATGTGGAAATGCTCCTTCCTGTTGTTTTATATTCTAAGCCTCAAATGCACATAAATGGGAGGAGAAACTTCAAATTTGTTGCTGACAGTAGTGATTTGACAGCATCAGCACAATAAAATAATATTTGACATATACAGTGTGACACTTCAGATGAAGACACAGCTGTATTTTCTTTATTTGTAGAGATAGCAATTTCATTTTTTGTACAGATGTAAAACGTTATTAGGCTGTTTGAATAGCCTACTCACTTCAAATGTCACATGTCAACCCAGCCTACTATGATTTCAGGAATAGGGCCAGTTCTCTATATTTCGAGATGCGTCAAAGATAACAAAAAAAGTTACTTTAAAAAGCTATTCAGAAATCTATTTTAACTGCTGATACCGAGTTTTAAGTCAAAATTCGAAGTTTTACATTTTTGTAAACTTGTAGACAGAGTCCAAATTGTTCATCAGATTTTAACAGGTAGATTGCCATGGAAACAAATTAGTACCTTGTAAAATATTGCGATAAATGTCAAATTGACATTAACTGTGAGTCTGACAGCAAAATGCCTGTTGAATGTCTCAGTGTAAGAGAAAAATTGAATTAATAAGATTGTTTGGTGATGGTGTTCGAAATAGCAGAGAACTTGCTGATGAATTCAATTGAAGACATCAACAAAGAAATCCAATTAGGCGCGGAACTGCAGCAGCTCTGAATGCACGATTTTCTCAAACGGGAAGTGTGGTGAACAATATCTCGGTTGTTAGAAATCGAAGAAGTAGTGATGATAGCATAATCTTGGCTTCAACTCAAGCTCCAGATGAGTTTACGTCAAAGGACTGATGCATTGGATGTAAGTAGAGAAAAAATCAGAAGATGCCTTGTGTGTCATAAAATAAAGGCTTTCAAGCCAAAGTTTCTGCGCTCTTTGAGAGAAGGCGATGAGCTGAAACGGTTAGATTATTGCCTTTGTGCCCAAGGTAACTTTCTAAATGATAGAAAATTTTGAAGTAAAATTTTATTTACGGACGAGGTAACATTCGCTACCAATGGAACAGTATCTGCCCAAAATTCCAGATATTGTTCTGCTGAAAACCCTCACTGGGTTATCAATTGTAAAGCCCAGTATTCACAAAAAGTTAATACGTGGTGTGGAATTTTAGGGGATAGAATAATTGGTCTTTTTTTTACAACACCTTGACCACACATTGATTGCTTCATTCTTTTAATCGTGAATTATGGGACTGTATCGAAGGTGTGCCTATCAACGTGCAACAAGATATGTATTTTCAATTAGACGGTGCACAACTCTCAGTTAATCAGAAGTTGGCTAAATCTAAATTTTCCATTAAGATGGATTGGTAGGAATTGTCCTTTTGAACAGTGGCCTCCACAGTCTCCTACATTATGCCACTAGACTTCTATTTGTAGGGTTCTGTTAAGAATAAGGTGTACTAAGAAAGGACCCTAAGTGGCGAGGAACTTTGCGAGAAAATAAGGCAGGCTCGCAGTGAAATAAATATAGCAGAACTAAGAAAAGTTTCCAGCAATAATCGTAAAAGGATCGAAAAATGCATTAGGCTTGAAGGTGGGCTAGTTGATGCAGACTACATTTCATAATTTTATATTCAACTTAATTGTACTTTTGTTACGAGTTTATGTTTAACTTGAGTTTAATAAATCACGTACCATTGTTTTCTTTTGATATTGATGATGTTTCTTGTTTCCGTGGCAATCTGCGTGTTAATTTCTGATGAAAAATTTGGAGTCTAAAAATGTACAAAAAAGAAAAATTCGAATTTTGACTTGGAACTCGATATCTGCAGTTAAAATTGAATTCTGAATAGCTTTTCAAAGTAACTTTTTTTGATATCTCTAACGTAAAGCGAAATATAGAGAAGAGACCCTATTCCTGAAATCATAGTAGACTGGGTTGACATCTGACATTTGAAGTGGGTAGGCTATTCAAACAGCCTAATGACGTTTTACATCTGTACAAAAAATGAAATCACTATCTCTAAAAATAAAGAAAACACAGACGTGTCTTCATCTTAAGTGTGTCACACTGTACATAGAGGGATAACAATATTCTATGAATTTCGACAACTAATGGCCGCCGAGTACCATGTGATCACTACAACCAATAGAAAATAACACGTACAATTGTCGCCATTGCCTTGTATATATAGTCAGTGTAAACGGTCCCCACCTATGGTGTCATCTACATTGTTCACCTTGTACTTGATTTACTTACACTTTTCTGTATTGTACGTTGTCTGTGGTTTGTCATGGCATGTTAGTTTTAGTGGTAACTACGCTATTAATTTTAAAAGTTTTCTTTTGTTTACATTTTTTTATTGGAAACGAGAATTTTATTGTATAAACATAATATTGTTTTCACTCAGTGGGTCTCAGACGGCATTGATGCTGGGGTTCAGATTGATGTTGTCTACACAGATTTTGTAAAGGCTTTTGGCTGTGTCGATCACTCTGTCCTTTAGAGGAGGCTTGCATCGTATGGATTCAGCGATAGCATGTTACGTATTTTTGGGGATTATTTTAGTGATCGTGTTCAATTTGTTAGCTATGGCGGGTTCAGCTCCTCTGAGCTCATTGCTACTTCAGGCGTTCCTCAGGGCTCTAATCTGGGGCCGCAATTGTTCCTATTATTTATCAATGATTTGGACAGTAGTTTAAGAGTGCTGAGACTTTTCTATGCAGATGACTTGAAGCTGCTTATGAGAGTGACATCGCTGGATGATTGCGTTAGACTGCAGGAAGATCTAGACTTGCTCTACGAGTGGTGCTTACAGAATGGATTGGAACTAAATGTGAGTAAATGTAAGATCATGGCTTTCACACGTAAAGCTTTCCCTGTTCAGTTTGCGTACACTGTGGGTTGGTTGGTGGTCGATCGTGTGGAGACTGTGAAGAACTTTGGGGTCCACTTTGATAAGAAACTGTCGTTTGACATTCACATCAATGCCATAGTAAACGAGTGTAACAGGTTTTTGGGATTTATAGTACGGAACTGTGGGTCGTTTACATGTTTTGGTGCTCTCAAAGCTTTGTATTGTGCTTTTGTTCTTTCAAAGTTACGATATGAATCTCTTGTCTGCGGCCCATATTATGGTGTATATATAAGCTCACTCGAATCTGTCCAGAGAAGGTTCCTAAAATATCTGTGGTTTAAGGAAACTGGGCGTTATCCGGAGAGGGGTTCGATCATTCTGTTTTGCTTGGGCACTTTGAATTCGTCAGTTTGTGTAAGCTAAGAAGAGTTGACTCAATCAAG
The DNA here is from genome assembly GCA_964006375.1 of Tillus elongatus. Lineage (NCBI taxonomy): Eukaryota > Metazoa > Arthropoda > Insecta > Coleoptera > Cleridae > Tillus > Tillus elongatus. The sequence goes on from OZ023268.1 coordinate 127,906,336, forward strand.
TTTTTATATAAACTGATACACAATGTCATTGATTGTCCGGAATTATTGGCACAGATAAATTTCCATGTTCCCAGGATGAGTGAACGGCATAGTATGTCATTTTATAATAATCAAGCTAGGACTGTTGTTATGTTAAGATCTCCAATATATGTAATGTGTGAAACTTTCAATATCATTTGTCCACGTAGTGATATATTTAGCAACAGTTTGTGTACATTGTTGCATAGAGCTTTTGAAATGCTGTAGTTTTAGGTTTGTTTTTGGATTAATATTGTTGCGTTTTCTCCGGGTTCTGGATAAGTGAGACTTTTAATTTTAACAAAACAACTTTATTTACTCTCTAAATATGGATACAATAAAAGTTCTAGAATGTCTCTCTTACAAAACACTTAGTTTATCTGGCCTTACAATCACTAATTTGTACAAAAGTCACTAATACACTGAAACTACAGTCGCTACTCTATAACACTTCACACTAGTTACTGCTCCTTCGAGTCACTTCAACATTCTCTAACTGAACTCCACTGCGCTGGCTTACTTCCATCTTTATATATCCGTCGCACCTTCCAGTTCGTTCTCGAGCGTTCTATTCCAGAATGTTCCAGGACCTTCTTTTGCTAGAAGGTTTTGTGAATACAGATCGGCCCCGTGTGTATACAGGGGGCTGTATATACAGGTGATCCAAATGTGGTCATCACTCCTATGTTACACAAGAGGTGTTTTTCGTACTATAAGATCTCTCTGCGTATACAGGGTGTAAGGGTTCTCTGCGTATACAGGGTGTTCGGAATGCACAGACCTCAGTTATCCGTTCCGACGGGGTACAAGTTGGTAACTTCGTTATTTTTCGTCCTAGAGGGTTGAGACTTCGCCTGAGGGGGGTCACCCCAGGCACCCCCAGGGGGAGGCGGTGTTGCCAGATTGTGCAAAAATTCCCAGCTGTTGGGGAAGCTCTGGAGATGTGGCAACACCACACCTACGTCTATTGAAGTGCTTTGTAACAATATTTTGTTATTGTTAATTTATGGTAATCTCACTCGCTAATTAGTTTGTAAATGTCCTGTAATTGGTCCTGTACTTGGTCTGTTGGACACAATAAATTATTATTATTATTATTATTATTATTATTATTATTATTATTATATTAATATTGTCAAACTGATGAATTGGGTTAGTTTTCTCAGTATACGTGAAATGTGACACCTTGTGTTTCTATTAAGTCCAAGCAAAGAACCTCAGGAAACTGGTAAATTTGAAGTAGAATTTGCCAAGCGGCAACACTTACCTTATATGGCATGGATTCAAAGAATATTGAAGTCGCTGAGATTTTCTTCGTGGGAGTGAAGAACCCATGAGTTAGATGTCCTCCGTCGGGTAGATCTAATCCCATAATTCTACCATGAGGTTCAACAATACCTTAAAAAAACAATTAAATTATTAATAAAACATTGAAAATAATGTAAACAACAATCTTGTTACCTGTATATACAGCAAAATTTCCTGGTGAACCAGAATATGGTTGTACATTTACTCCCCACTTTTCCGGGTCAAGTTTGTAAGCTTGTAATGCTCTCTTTTGTGCAAGTATTTCGATTTCATCTATGAATTCATTGCCACCATAATATCTATAATGAATAAAAGTCAATGAAAATAAATTTTAATAAAATAAAAGTCAAAGTCGGCTATGGTGGACCACTTGTTGCTGGCAACACTGAAGTTAATAGTTTATCTTCTGTTGACAGGGTGAATACTGGGCTGCGTTCGAGAACATCACTCTAGTGTAAAAATCGTACAACAGGTCGTTCAGAAATTAGTCAGGTGAAGGCTTAAGCATTAAGAGTGGGTTTTTCGAGAACTCAAAATTGTTAACTCCAGGTGTCGCTCTATTCTGGAGTGTAGCGATTATCACTTGATAATTCTTAATGCAAGCCCTGGTTCTCTAAATCCTGTGACAAGGCCAGACTTGAAAAGGTCAAAGCTCACAAAACGCTTCTACACAATCCCAGTCAAGAAAACCGTCAAGCATTCTTTCTGAGGCAAAAAACTCGTTTAATAACGACACAAGAAACCGCTATCTCCACATCTTTCTGAGGCAAAAAAAAACTCGTTTAATAACCACTCAAAAACAAAGTCCTCTTAAGCTCCAGCGGCAGCAAACCCTTCTGGACTCTTGCTAAATCTATTGGGAATAATTTCTGCAAGAGCACGTTCCAACCTCTTGTCTCAGGGGATGAAATTGTTTCTACTGCCCTGGGCAAGGCTGAACTTTTTGCCTCGTTGTTCGCCAGCAATTCTACTCTCAACCCACCTCCAAATGTTCAACCAACAACAGTCCCCAATGTTGCGCATAAAATGACTGATATCATTTTCAAAACTAAAAAGGTATGAAAGATGCTCTCTTCTCTTAATACCAGGAAAGCCTCTGTCCTTGATGAGATCCCAGCAATTGTTCTCAAAAAATGCGCACCAGAACTTGCTCCTGTCCTGACTCGTCTGTTTCAGACATCTTACAATAGAGGCATATTCCTTAGTAACCGGAAAACTGCTCGAGTACAACCCGTCCCCAAGAAAGGATCCAAAGCGCTTCCTAGCAACTACAGGCCTATTTCTCTCCTTTCAGTCGTCTCTAAAGTGATGGAAAAGTATATAAACTCCAAATTACTCAAATTTCTTGAAAAACATAGTCTAATCCACGACAGGCAGTATGGATTCCGTCAGCGCAGATCGACTGCCGACCTCCTTTCCTTTGTCACCCATTCTCGGAACAAGTCTATGGAACTACATGGTGAATCCCAGATTGTTGCTCTAGACATATCTAAAGCATTCAATCAGGTCTGGCACGCAGCGCTGCTTAATAAACTTCCGGCTTATGGCCTACCACCAAAAATATGTACCTGGACAGCAAATTTCCTCTCCAACCGGAGCATTTCTGTTGTCGTGGATGGCCATTCCTCTAAACTGTATCCAATTAATGTAGGAGTTCCTCAAGGTTCAGCTTTAGCCCCTACTTTGTTTCTTCTTCACATCAATGACCTCCTCTCTAGCACATCCAACCCAGTTCACAGTTACGCGGACGACAGCACCTTCCACTCAAATATACAATATATAAATCTCTTTAGCCCAATTAGATGAGGATCGCAGACTCATGGAGGGTTCTGTCTCTGTGGATCTCCCAAAAATATTAGACTAGGGAAGTAGAAATCTTGTACAATTCAACCCCACCAAATCTCAGTCTTGCTTTCTATCTCATAAGAGATACACCAGCCCTAGACCCATCACAATGAACAACCAAGTTATTCAAAGTAATGAGTCCTTTTCACTTGTTGGCATTTCTGTGGATCGAAATCTCAATTGGCACCAACATGTCACATCAATTGCAGAAGCGGCTGCTAAGGAATTAGGTTTCCTCTTCCGACCTCGCAAATACTTTTCACCAGCTAATCTCTATACCTTATATACTTCACAAATAAGACCAAACCTCGAATACTACTCCCACATCTTGGGTGCTGCTGCCGCTTCTACACTCGCTATCCTGGACTCCAGTCAGAAGAGAGCTATACGTCTCATTGGTGACCCTACCCTCACCCAGAGGCTGCCATCCCTTGCCCACTGACGTGCTGTTGGTGACCTCTCTCTCTCTCTCTTTTATAGATATCTGCACGGGCACTGCTCAGAGGAGCTTTCTTCCATAGTTCCTCCACCTGCTGCTCCCAACAGATCTACCAGGGGAACAGAGCGAATGCACCCTTTTACTGTCCAGGTCACCAGACATAGAACATCTTGTTATGCCCGCACTTTTGTCCCGAAGACTTCCAAGTTGTGGAATTCCTTGCCGGCACATGTTTTTCCTTCTCCCCTGAACCTCGAAACATTCAAGTCCAGAATTAACATGTTGCCTCTTTCATCCTTGTCGACACCCATGGTACGATAGTATTTAGGCTGTAAGCCCTCGTGGTGTGTTGTTGAAATAAAATAAATTAAAAAAATGTCAAATTTAAATTAATGCAGGTTAGGTATTAACAAAAATTGCTTTTTGTATTTATATTTACAAGCCATTTTTATAAACATGGAGGAAGTCATAAATTTAGAGAAAGGTAGGCACATATTAATTCAAAACGAAGATGGAACTGTAGTACATGATGCACAAGGAAACTGGCTTGTTCTTGATACTATCAGTAACAGTTAAAAATTAAAAAAAATAGAAAACCGACTTCATTAAGAATAACTAAAAAACTACTGGTCAGATCTTGATCAAATGTACAGGGTGATTCTTTATGTCGCCCCCCTTTAACTTTGTTATTTTAAGTGTCCCAAAAAAATTGAAAGTATGGTTATGTAGGTGCTAAAAAATACTTTTTTTCTACATATATATATATATATATATATATATATATATATATATATATATATATATATATATATATATATATATATATATATATTTAAATGATCAGTATACAGGGAAAACCAAAAAGTTCATTTTTTTTCAGTGGATCACCCTATATATGAATTTATTTTTCGATTCCTCGTAAAATTCTAAGCATAATTTATATATAACATACTATATACTTAAAATGAATAGTTTTTGAAATATTCGCATTTGAAACGTTATTATCACAAATTTTATCAAACCAAAACAACTGTTACAAATCAAGAAATCTAACAATAAATAATATAGCAAAAACAGTTTCTAATTAAATATAAAATGCTCTACCGGGCCTCCATTTTCTTTAACACATTGTATAAGGGTTCTTCGCATGTTCTCTAATGAATCTGTTATGAATGCTGGGTTATTTTCATCTAAATTAATAATTTCATTCCGTATCAAGTCTTTAAGATGATCAAGGTTTTCAATTTGGTGGTCGTATACACGGTTTTTTATATGACCCCAAAGAAACGCATCCATAGGTGTCAAATAGGGGCTGTTTGCAGGTCATTTAATTGGCGCATTTCTTCCGATCCATTCAGGAAACCTTTCATTTAGGTAATTAAGCACAGCACGAATGTTGTGAGGTGGTGCTCCATCCTGTTGAAAAATTAAATTTTGTAACATATTTAAAGGCAAATCGTCTAAATATTCTTCGAACTTGTTTTCCAAGAAATATAAATAGCAGCCTCCATTTAAAACAGTATCAAAAAAATACGGACCGATAACTCGATCGCCCAGGATACCACACCACACATTCACGGATTGTCGCCTTTGGAACTTAAATTCCCTATAAGAATGTAGATTCTCTCTTGCCGATTGTCTGCTATTTTTTCGGTTAAACAGGCCACTAGTAGAAAAGGTAGACTTGTCAGTCCATAGAACTGTTTTCAAAAAATTGTTATTTATGTTTCTTCTGTCTAGAATCAGTTGACAAAATGCGACCCGATCATCTTTGTGCATTTGGGTAAGCTTTGTAGTGGGTTTAATCTTATATGGCTTTAGATTCCATTTTCTTAACGTTCTTTGGACTTTACTGTATGAAGTTCGCTGAATATTTTCTTGTGTTGCTCGTAATGTCTTTGAAATGTTTCTTATGGAATTGTTTGGATTCTCTTCTATAGCAAGTAAAATATTCAATTCTGCATTTTCATCTACGTTCACAGCAGTTCTTTTTCTCCTTTGTATATTTGACGTTTCTTGAAACTTCCTATATATAGATGTGAACGTTTTTCGAGTTGGAACGTGAATACCGGGATTATCTTCTATCATATTTCTAATGGCAGCTTAAAATTTTAAATTATTTTTAATATAATAACTTAAAATAACTATTCTTTCTCTGTCTAAGTACGGCATTTTTACTTACTAAACAATACAACTACAACAATATTGACAGGGTGTCACTGTCAGTTATTTGTTTTCAATTAAAAGTGTGGTATCCTAGGACTTCTTAATTTGTAACAGTTGTTTAATAAAATATTCGATGATAACGTTTCAAATGCGAATATTTCAAAAACTATTCATTTTAAGTATACGGTATGTTATATAAATTATGCTTAGAATTTTACGAGGAATCGAAAAATAAATTAATATATAGGGTGATCCATTGAAAAAAAAATGAACTTTTTGGTTTTCCCTGTATACTGATCATTTTTCAAATTTTTATACATAGAAAAAAAGTATTTTTTAGCACCTACATAACCATACTTTCAATTTTTTTGGGACACATAAAATAACAAAGTTAAAGGGGGGCGACATTATAAAGAATCACCTGGTATATGGGACATGAGAAGCACCAGCTTTTAAATAAAAAAAGAATCATCACAATCGGTTCACCTAGAAGAAAGTTCTGACGTAACACACTTTAAAAAAAATACAGTCGAATGAAGAACCTCCTACTTTTTTTGAAGTCGGTTAATTAAAAAATATAGCGCAATAGTTTAAACAACATGGTGTATCTTTCCCTGAGACACAAATTCATGCTCACCAAAACGCTAATGAGGTCTCTCGAATCTTCATCCAAAAAGTTTAGTTGCCATTTGCAAAAATTAAAAATGAAACGGTTTAAATTAGCAATAGCCAGTACAATATTTCTGGTTTCGAAGTAACACAAAATGTTTAATAAACCAAAGGTTTACACACTTTTTAATGATTAACATTAATAGTTTAAATTACTTAACATTAACAGAATGTTCGACTACTTGCAGTACGTTCTACCTTTTTTTAAATTTTATGTCAAAATATTAAACTTCAACATGCCTTGCGTGCTTTCCATAGACTGTCGACATTTTAAATTTGCTGAGATGCTATTCGAAAACAAGTTGATTGGAACATCACACCAACCCCACTACTACTTAATTTCAGCTAGAGTTAATATTACAAGGACAGCGACGTTTTCGAATGCATCCTGGATGAATTGCTATATCACTGCCGTTGAAGATTTACTAGCGAAATGACCTTTGTTAATTGAATTTAAAACCTATATAGCTATTAGAGGCTATTGGAGTAAGAAAAAAGTAATGGTAAGTAAAGCTTTCTTCCTGCGGACATAACATTTTATATTTTTAAACCCACTTTCTATGATAAATTGTTTAAGACCTTGCTAGATTGAAATAAAATCATTAAATACTGTATAGGCATTCATTGAATATGACTACATCACAACTGCCTATTTTGTAGTTCATCTTTTTTTTTAATGAAGAGATAAGAACATTTTAGGAGCACTGCATTATATTGTTTATGGTATCAACAGTGTTGAGCCCCTTCTGATTTATAAATGCAATAATTTTAAGGTCGGCAGATAAAATCATAAAGGAAAGAACGGTAATCCTGTATTGTAGACACCTCAGTAGTAAACAAACAATTCAGGTGGAATCGGAACGCATAAGTGGATGCTGGACGATGTGCACTGTTGCCAGATAAGTATTACCAAGGGTCATTTTAAACATAGAAGGAAATCAAGGGGTGAACAAATGTTTTTATAATGTAAATAAATTATAATATGGCGTCATCTACATAAAGCGATATTTGACATATTTTGCGGAAAGCAGTAGGAAAATGGAAATGTAAAAAGTTAATTTTCAGCCGCATGGTGGTCCAGGGGAAAAAACGTGGGCCTCTGGACCCAAGGGTACTGGGTTCGATCCCAGATTTCCCCCTCTCCTCCCGTTTTAAGTACATCAGTAACATCAAGAGGTTGGCCCATTGTGATTGAGCAAGGTAATCTGCACGTTCCGCCCTTCCCAGGGGGCGTAAAGCCGTCGGTCCCGTGCCCATGTGATGTTGGGCACGTTAGAGATACAAATTTCCCGGACAGTGTGGTGAATTAATTACTTTAGTAAAATCAATGAAGCAATTTCCGTTGCAAATTGCTGATTAAATCCAACTGTATATGCTAATAGCAAACGGTATACAATATATTATTTTGAAAAGTCGCAATGTTTCATGGTAATGAAGCAATTTCTACTGACAACTGTCGATGATAAACATAACCGAGAAAATCGCTCAAAATGGGCTTCCCTTCGAAGTGTTTGTTTATATTTTAAGTTTCCAACCTTAAATGAGTATGAAAAGTGAATGAAGCAATTTCCGTTGCGAATTGCCTTGACCCAATAATTGTCATCTAGACTGTGGAGAGCGTTTTTTTTTTAGCTTGGTTGGCAAGACATCACAAAAAGTTTCTATCATTAATTCATGGATTAGGCGTCCTGGGGATACCACGCTAAAAAATGTGCCAGCGACCCTAACTCCCCAGTCTATATGACAATTATTGGGTCTAGGTGGTGTGGAAACAGGTCAATACAATACATTACATTTTTATTTCTCATAAGCAATTTACAACAAACATTGCTTCATTGACTGTTGTTATATGCCATTCAAGGTTAAAATGTGGTTTTTAAATTATTAAGGCAAGCTAATGTCTCAGAACGTGTATAAATGCCTGTGCTTTGAAACTCTTAAGATATATTTCATATTTAGCCAAGCAAAAATGCAAAATGCGTCCCTCCATCTCAAACAAAAACAAACACTTCGAAGGGAAGCCCATTTAGAGCCATTTTCTCGGTTATGTTTATCATCGGCAGTTGTCAGTAGAAATTGCTTCATTACCATGAAACATTTCGACTTTTCAAAATAATATCTTGGATACCGTCTGCTATTAGCATATACAGTTGGATTAATCATCAGCAATTCGCAACAGAAATTGTTTCATTCACTTTTCATACCTATTTAAGGTTGGAAACTAAAATATCATCAAACACTTCGAAGGGAAGCCCATTTTGAGCGATTTTCTCGGTTATGTTTATCATCAACAGTTGTCAGTAGAAATTGCTTCATTACCATGACACATTGCGACTTTTCAAAATAATATATTGGATACCGTTTGCTATTAGCATATACAGTTGGATTTATCATCAGCAATTTGCAACGGAAATTGCTTCATTGACTTTACTAAAGTGATTAATTCACCACACTGTCCGGGAAATTTGTATCTTTAACGTGCCCAACATCGCATGGGCACCGGACCGACGGTTCCCCCTGGGAAGGGCGGAACGTTCAGATTACCTTGCTCAATCACAATGGCACAACCTCTATTGATGTTACTGATGTACTTAAAAAGGGAGGAGAGGGGAAATCTGGGATCGAACCCAGTACATTTGGGTCCAGAGGCCCACGTTTTTTCCCATGGACCACCATGGCTAAAAATTCACTTTCTCCATCTCCGTTTTCCTACTGCTTTCCGCAAAATATGTCAAATATCGATTTATGTAGATGACGCCATATTATAATTCATTTACATTATAAAAACATTTGTTCACCCCTTGATTTCCTTCTATATTTAAAATGACCCTTGGTAATACTCATCTGGGGGGTTAAGGAGTCGCGGGCCAAAGGACTCCAGGGGGCAAGCTGAGGAAGTGGAAATAACAACACAAACTCCCGATGAAGCTTTCCCCAAGACCGTCATGCGCGGTAAAAATCCGCATCCTGCACGAGGTGACCCTGCTAATAACTAAACATGACGGATCTAGACAAGGAGGTCGAACTAAACTTCCCCAATCTACGGTGTCACGTGACCCGTGCCTATGGATGGATGGCACCAGGGCGATGGTGTCGTGAACGGAACCTCTGGAGTACCAGGCAACCCTCCAGAGTAACCCGCCTTGCACCACACAGGGGGTTCTGATGGTGTGGACAGTATTTCCCCCATTCTCGTGGGAACAACATGAAGATTATAAATACATATAAAACCAAAACCAATGAGGCTCGAGGAGTGGCTCCGGCTACAGACTTGAGCCTTGAGTCTATCCCGGAAACGGAGACGAGCCAAGGTGCGGCAGCGGACTCTGGAGGTCCCACGACCGGCGTAGATACGGGGGATCAGGGGGTAGCTTCGGCCAGAGACCTGTCCCCGACACCCAAGCTGGAGGCTGGGTCCCACCGGAGGGCGGCGAGCTCCGCGGACTCCGGGGGCCCCTCCACCAGTGAGGACTCTACTGTTAGAGTAGAGGGACTGCCCCGGCAGTCCAAGCGTCTTTCCGGGGCGCAAAGAAAGAAGCTCCGGAGGGCGCAAAAAATGGCGGCCGGGACCTGGACGGTCGAGAAACCTTTAAAGGCGCAAGAGGGGAGTGCGGGTCAGAAGAGGACGCGCTCGAACTCTAGCACGCCCACTACAGACAGACGTTCCAAAAGGGCCAGGGTGCCTGTAAAGGCGCAAGAGGAGAGTGCGAGTCGGAAGACGCCGCGCTCTGGCTCTAGCACGCCTACTACAGACAGACCTCCCAAAGGAACTAAGGCCGGAACACCGGCGCAGACTGGCTCTTACAGGGAGGCTGCGGAGGGCCTCGGGATGGCGGTGATTGACAGACGCCATCCTGAGGTCACGCTAGACCAGGGGAAGGCGGACCTGATCCAGGCTGCGGTGGTAGCTGCAGTGGACTCTCTTCAGGAAGGGGAGAGCCCGCCTCAGTTCCACCGGACGCGCCTGACGGGGGGCATCCTCTGGATAACCTGTGCCGGCCCGCAGTCGCGGGACTGGCTGCGGAAAACGATCGGGGGCCTCGGTCAGATTTGGGAGGGGGCGGACTTGACAGCCGTCGAGCCCAAGGAACTCCCAAAGAGACGCAAGGTCCTCGTACGGATCCCTGACACCGTCCCGCAGGAGACGGTGATCAGCAGACTTAAGATCCAGAACCCTGAACTGGGGACGCAACACTGGTCGGTTCTAAGCAGGAAGGCAGAGGAGAAAGGACAGACGCTCGCCTTCTCGATCGACCCGACATCTTACAGAGCCCTTGAAGGAACCTCCTTCAAGGCATTCTGGGGCATGGGAAGGGTTAGCTTCCGCCCACTGGGGAAGCAATTAAGGGTTAATGGGACTTAGGTTCCTTCAGGTCAACCTCCAACACAGTAGGGCAGCCACGGCCGGACTACTAATGGCTCTGAGGAACACGGATGTGGCCCTCATCCAGGAACCGTACTCCTACAAAGGAGAGATCAAGGGACTCGGCGGAGCTAATGGAAAGCTCATCTACAGCAGGTCCAGCGAGAATCCGAGGGCCTGCATTTTTGTCAGGGAAGGGATAGAGTTTCTCCCTCTAATGAATTTCTGTTCCAGGGACCTGGCAACGATCAAAATCCGATGTGGAGGAGCGGATGGGCTGAGGGACATTACTGTCGCGTCAGCCTATCTGCCAGGGGACAGCACGGACCCTCCTCCACCCAACGAATTGGAGCAGCTGATGGTGGGTAGCAGAGCAGGTGGATGGCAGACCATCATCGGCATGGATGCGAATGCGCACCATGAGTTGTGGGGTAGCTCGGACACAAACTCTAGGGGTGAGGCACTTTTACAATTCTTTATGAAATTTAATTTAGACATATTGAATAGAGGTAATAAACCGACATTCGTCACAACACGGCGTGAGGAAGTTTTAGACCTAACAGTTTCCACCCAGTTTCTGGGTGACTTTGTTAAAAGCTGGGCTGTGTCTGGGGAAGTGAGTAGCTCAGACCACAGATACATCCGGTTTGAAATCGCCAAAGTCGAAAGAGAAACGGTATGGTACCGGGACCCCCGCAAGGCGGACTGGGAAGTCTACAGGGCAGACCTAGCTGTGGAACTGCGGGGGGTTGAGAGGGCCATAAGGGATTCAATAGACCTCGAGATTGCAGCAGTCCAATTGCGAGACGCAATTACCTCGGCCTATAACGCCAACTGCCCCCTGAAAATGAGGGTGTCCACCAGGAACGTCCCATGGTGGAACGAGGACCTCAGGCAAAGGAGGACGCAGGTTCGTAAGCTGTTTAACGCGGCCAAAAGGTCGGGAGCATGGGATGAATATAGACAGGCCCTATCGACCTATAACAAAAGACTGAGGGACGCCAAGAAGGAGTCGTGGAGGAGGCACTGCGAAGAAGTGGAAAACACGTCCGAGAGTGCTCGACTACACAAGATCCTGTCTAAGGGCCCTCAGACTAACATAGGCTCCCTTAGAACACCCACGGGAGGCTTTACAAGCTCGGGGGAGGAAACTATGGAAATTTTACTCCAGACGCACTTCCCCGGCTGTAACATAATAAACCAATCACCTCCGGACTGGGAACACTCAGAAATAGAGGCGCCTTATAGGCGGGCATCTAGAGTAGACTGGACAGTCGCTAAAGAGGTGGTTACCTGGAGCAAAATCAGATGGGCCATTAACAGCTTTAAGCCATACAAATCGCCGGGATTTGATGGAATAATGCCCATCATGCTCCAACAGGGGATAGATATACTGGCGCCGGTGCTTACCCTCATTATGAGGGCCAGCCTGGCTCTGGGGTACATTCCGAGGGCATGGAGACTGGCCAGGGTTGTATTTATTCCTAAACCTGGGCGTCCAACAGACCAGGCAAAGTCCCTGAGGCCAATAAGTCTCATGTCCTTCTTGCTGAAAACAGTGGAAAAACTGCTCGACCGGCACATTAGGGGCGGTGTACTGGAAGCATATCCTCTACACTGCGGACAATATGCATACAGAGCAGGATTCTCAACAGAAACAGCACTGCACCAACTGGTGCTGAAACTGGAGAATACGCTGGAGAACAAGGAGGTGGCGCTGGGGGCCTTCCTAGACATAGAGGGGGCCTTTAGCAACACCTCGTTCGGATCGGTTCTGGCAGCTGCCCGGGAGCGTGGAATAGAGGAGACCTGCTGCAGGTGGATCGGTTCCATGCTCAGGGACAGGGCGGTGTTCACCTCACTCGCGGGAGGGACTCTGCTGGCGGGGGTCGCGGCGGGGTGTCCGCAGGGGAGCGTTCTGTCTCCCTTGCTCTGGTGTCTAGTCGTGGACGGCCTGCTGGGGAGGCTCTCGGGAGGGGGGTATGAGGTACAGGGCTATGCGGACGACATTGTCATCATAGTCCGAGGAAAGGTCACACAGGCAGTGTGGGAGCGTATGCAGACTGCACTGAAAGTGGTGGAAGGGTGGACGGTTGATCAAGGGCTCGGGGTGAGCCCCGAGAAAGCAACCGTCGTGCCGTTTACGAGGAGGAGGAAGTGTGAAAGCCACAGAACTCTCACTCTATACGGTAGGAGCGTTCCAATGGCCAGGGAGGTAAAATATCTTGGGGTCGTATTGGACTCTAAGCTAACCTGGAATGGTCACATTGGAAAAATACTGCGTAAGGCAGTCATGACCTTAGCCGTCACTAGGCGGCTATATGGAAAAACGTGGGGACTAAGACCTAGTATGGCCCACTGGCTGTACACAATGGTGGTCAGACCATCGTTAACATATGCGGCACTGGTCTGGTGGCCTAAGGTGACACAATCCAGTGCCAAACAAAAACTAGGCAAGATCCAAAGGATGGCTTGCCTAGGCATCACAGGGGCCATGTCTTCAACCCCAACAGCCGCCATGGAGGTGTTGCTGGATCTACCCCCCCTACACTTCGTTATTATGGGAGAGGCCAGGCTAGGACTATACAGACTAGCCTGCAATGGTAGACTGAAGATCAACCCAGGCTTCAGGGGCCACTGCAAAATTCAGGAGATCGTGAAGGAACCCATGCTTGAAATGAGGTCAGACTTCGCGAGCCCGCGAATGTGCAGGGAAAACAACTTCACAGTGGAAATCCCTGATCGCGGGGCATGGCGGGAGGAGACACCGGGCATACCACGGGACGCGCTCGTCTGGTTCACGGACGGATCTGGCGGGGAGCGTGGGACGGGGGCAGGTGTTTACTCGGAAGGACCGAGGGTAAGTCACAGTATTTCCCTCGGAGCCCATGCAACGGTGTTTCAGGCCGAGATGTACGCCATCCTGCACTGTGTGCGGGAGAACAAGAGGAGGGGCTACACCAACAAGCGGATCCTCATAGCCACAGACAGCCAGGCAGCCCTTAAGGCACTAAGTAGCCCACGGGTAAATTCCTGGCTGGTGAGTGAGTGCCGAGACGAGACGAGCGACCTGGCTGGGCAGAATGAGGTGACCCTCATCTGGGTGCCGGGTCACTCGGGGGTCAAAGGCAATGAAGAAGCTGACAGTCTCGCAAAGAGGGGGTCAGCAGAACCATTTATGGGACCAGAACCGGCTCTGGGCGTGTCAAAGAGCACTGCCAGGGGAGCCATTAAGTCCTGGGTCAGAAACCAACACAAGGTGTACTGGGCGGACTGTCCAGGGCTCAGACATGGGAAGTCAATAATTGACGGACCCAGTTCAAAGAGAGCTGTGGAGCTGCTAAACCTTAGCAGAGGACAGCTCAGAAACACAACAGGTCTCTTGACGGGACACATGGCCGTCAAGAAACACCTACATAAAATGGGGCGGTTCGAAGGGGACCTCGCATGCAGACTCTGCGGCGAGGGGGAGGAATCAGCCCAGCACATCTTGTGCGAGTGTATAGCTCTGGACCGGAAAAGACAACTGATCTACGGTCACTCTAGACCGGAGACAGAGCAATATAAAACTTCACCCTACCAATCGCTGTGCAGACTAGTTCAAGGCACAGTGATTTTGGAATGGGTGGAGTAAGACTAGGGGTATGCACAATCAACCAAGGGTTGCGGTGCTATCGGGGCGGCAAGGCCGCGGACGAGCCCTGAGGGAAAAAAAAAAAAAAAAAAAAAAAAAAATACTCATCTGGCAACAGTGTACATCGTCCAGCGTCCACTTTTGCGTTCCGATTCCACTCGAATTGTTTGTTTACTACTGAGGTGTCTACAACACAGGATTACCGAAAGAACAATACTCCATTTAAGATAAATACACTTGGAGAACCCAATTCACCACAACACATCTTTTTTTAAAACCTAATAATTGTTTCACTAACAAAGTTAGCTTCATCAGAGGATGAAATATTCTGAATATTTCTTTTCAACTTTGTTAGCGAAACGATCATTAGGTCTTTAAAAAGATGTGTTGTGGCAAATTGGGTTTTCCAAGTGCACTTATCAGTGCTCATCGCAGGTTCCAATATTCACTTATACCATTTAAGGTGTGAATACTCGGTAGATGTGCACTTCAAGCTTCCCAGTTCATTTCAGTTCAACCGCCCATGTCTAAACCCTTCCCCCCACCGATTGTCTCTTCCCCTGACCCACAGTTTGCCTAAATAAAATGGTAGGGGAAGGAAAACCATGGCGATCTTTAAGTAGACGGGTCCTGTCCATGCATCGAGAGAGCGGCATTGCCGGACGGTGCTTATGGCTCTAGGTTCCTGCCTGACCTGACCTACAGGGCTGCCTGACCTGACCTTCCTGTAGGTTAGTTCAGGCAGGCCCCTAGAGCAATAAGCACCGTCCGGCAATTCCGCTCTCGCAATGCATGAAATGATGGGACCCGTCTACTTACGGATCGCCAAAAACCATAATGTAGTGTAGATGTGCAACTGGGGTTCTTGAAATGCACATTTACTGAATACTCTAGTATCAAATAAGATACAAAATAACATACCTGGCATTAGGTAAACCTTCGGAATATTTATTATGCAAACAGGTGCTAAGGCACTGTAATACTGGCAAAGAAGTAAAATTTTCAGATGCTATCATTTCCAATCCATGAAGTTGCCTGTGTTTTTCTTTTTTGATAATTTCAAATAATTCTGGGTCTGAATCCCAAACATTTGAATTCAGTAATTTCATATTAGCTTCTTGACTCATTATGAAACGCTTGGTGTATTGCTGACTTATCTGTTTAACAAGAAAACCATTAGTGCACTTTAATATACAGCTTTTTAACATAATTATCTCATTAAATGCGGCTATAAAAAATGTTTATTTCAAGTAAGAGAAAGAAAGGTTATCTACAAAAAAACTACGTACTAACCTCAAAAATATATGTAAATGTTAACTTTTGAAATTTAATTATTTAATAAAGGGATATTTAAGTGTGATCGGATTAAACGCAACTAGAAAACTAACACTTGATGCGAGTTATTTTAATAGTTTTCAAATTATCAACCGAATTAGGAAATCTTGTTGATAACCTTTCTTGAAATTTGTTAGTGAAGGTTATACGAATGAAACCCGTTTACGTACTTCAGAAGAATAATTTCACTATCCAACAAATAATAGATTGGTAAATAAGTAGCTAATTTTGTAACAGTTCTAATAATAATGAGCTGAAATGGCAAACAATTAAAATTAAATAAAAAACAAAACAAAAGCCAAAGAGTTGCATACAAATCAAATACCAATACCTTGGATAGACGCAACAGGTTTCTGGAGCAGACCAATAAATGGCGGGAAAACATCTTTCAAGATTGAAAAACTATTGTATTCCACTCGGATACTTTTTTAAAAGAAAGAAATGGCAGAGGATATTGCCTTTAGTGATATAGCGATGTTAAAATGTAATAAACTGATAAGAGTTTGATGATGTTTTATTTAACATTTAAATGATAAGTCACATAATTAACATATCTGTTGAACACAGATTTTTTATACATATTTATGACTTCTTATTTGTAGAGAAAATAAGTGATCAATTTATTATGAAATTTTGATTATCACTTAATTTCTTATTACTCAACTTGTTATCTTTATTCCTTTGCGTTTCCATATATATGTTGATTAAACGTGGTACGAACAAAATATCTTGCGTTAATTAATTATAATCAATACATAGTGAAAATCTAACATTTGTGGAAGATAAAATAGGATACATTTTGCAACCAGTTTTTTCTAATATAATTTCTGACAAATGTTTAAGAATGTACGGCACATATAAAAATGGTGAGGTTTGTAGGACTTTTAACAAGTTATCATAGCAAATATAAAATGTTGTGTTGCCAAATATATATTTTTAATGAATTTTCATTAAGAAAATTCACTAATAGAGAGGTATCGATGTTGAGACTTTCGGAAAATTTCTTCAAATGAGCGGGAATTAGGGCCTCCAGAACCCATTTCCATGGTTAGTTAAAATGTTTATATATATATATATATATATATATATATATATATATATATATATATATATATATATATATATATATACATATACATATACATATACATATACATATACATATACATATACATATACAGGCTGGCGCATTGAAAACGAAAGGCCGATTTGCGTCCAGGGAATTTTTTTTTAAGAAACGCTGAAATACGTCAATTTTAATATTGGGGGGGACATGTTTTGACATAAAACTCAACTTTGTCACATCAACCCCTTAAGGGTGGTGATAACAACCCTTATATTTTAAATAGGGAACATGGGTCGAGTGTTACATGATTTGAAAGCTCTTTCTTTTCTGAATTCAGCACACTAGTTTTTTTGGAAGTTTTATCAACTCGTTTAAAAATTATTCACAGTTCGAGTTGCAAGAACGTATTTCATTCATTGTGATAAGAAAAGCACTAATTAGTCAATTTTTCGTTAAAAAAAAACTAAAAAACAAAACCAAACGTTCAAAAATGTTTATTCAGTTAAGTAAGTGTTAAAATTGTTGACCACCAGCTTCCATACAAAAGTACAAATTTTGTTCAAAACGAGCTCTGACGTTATGGAGCATTTGTGGAGTTATTAGACTGCATTCTTCAACAATGCGTCGCCGTAATTTTACCAGAGACTCCGATTCTGTTGTGAAAATTCTACTCTTTAAATGGCTCCATGCTCCATAGAAATAAGTCTAAAGGAGTTAAATCCGGTGATCTAGGGGGCCATTCAGTAGCACCTCTACGCCCAATCCATTGCTCTGGAAACTCTCTGTTCAAAAACTCCCCAACACGTTGTGAAAAATGCGGAGGAGCTCCATCTTGGTGAAACACTAATTGATTTTCTTGATAGCGATCATCATTTTCAACAATGTCAATTAGTAGAGGGTAAACCATATCTTCTGGTAACTTGAAACACGTTTCGCCACTCAAATTGCCATCAAGAAAAATTGGTCCGATTAAACGGTCTTCAAAAATGCCAGTCCAGACATTCAATTTCTGTGGAGTTTGTGTGTCGACTTCGTGAAAATTTCTTGGATTATTATCTGCCCAATAACGGCAATTATGACGATTGACCGTAGGGTTTAATAAAAACGTACACTCGTCTGAAAAACAGATATTGAACAGAAAGTTCCAGTTATCAGCTATTCGTGCAGTCATAATTTCACAAAACTCCAGCTGCCGATCAAAATCATCTTCATTCAGTTGTTGTACAAGATGAATTTGATACGGGTGAAATTTATGATGATTCAATATTCGCTGAATAGTTCTTTTGACGTTTGAAACAGTGGCCAATTTTCTCATGCTCAAAGTTGGGTCTGCAGCAATTTGTCCTAAAACTTCAATCTCAGTAGTCTCATTTCTAACCGGAAATTCACGTTCAGGATCCCGTTTTTTGTTGGCTACTGAACCACTTTCTTTGCAACTAACTACAAAATGTATTTTCTGTTAACATGTCTGTTCGGATGTCGTTCATTAAACAAATTTGCGGTACGGTTGGCACAGTCAATAATAAACCGCATTTCTCTCATTCCGATAAGAAATGTTCTGATAAGTCAATTTTTTGTTTGCAAACCAACAAAACATTGACTATCAGCACATTTCTTATCGGAATGAGTGAAATGCGTTATTATATATATATATATATATATATATATATATATATATATATATATATATATATATATATATATATATATATATATATATGGGGTGGCGCATTGAAAACGCAACAGACCGATTTGCGTCCAGGGAATTTTTTTTATGAAACGCTGAAACACGTCAATTTTAATATGGAGGGGGACATGTTTTGACATAAAACTCAACTTTATCACATCAACCCCTTAAGGGTGGTGATAACAGCCATTATATTTTACATAGGGAATATGGGTCGAGTGTTACATCATTTGAAAGCTCTTTCTTTTCTGAATTCAGCACACTAATTTTGTTGGAAGTTTTATTAACTCATTGAAAAATTATTCACAGTTGAAGATGCAAAAACGCATTTCTCTTATTCCGATAAGAAATGTTCTGATAGTCAATTTTTTGTTTACAAACCAATAAAACATTGACTATCAGCACATTTCTTATCGGAATGAGTGAAATGCGTTTTTGCATCTTCAACTATGAATAATTTTTAAACGAGTTGATAAAACTTCCAAAAAAATTAGTGTGCTGAATTCAGAAAAGAAAGAGCTTTCAAATGATGTAACACTCGACCCATGTTCCCTATTTAAAATATAATGGTTGTTATCACCACCCTTAAGGGGTTGATGTGATAAAGTTGAGTTTTATGTCAAAACATGTCCCCCTCAATATTAAAATTGACGTGTTTCAGCGTTTCTTAAAAAAAATATTCTCTGGACGCAAATCGGTCCTGTTTCGTTTTCAATGCGCCACCCTATATATATATATATATATATATATATATATATATATATATATATATATATATATATATATATATATATATATATATATATATATATATATCTGTGTGTGTGTAAGGATAATCTGACAGGAACAAATAAAGTAAATGAGTCCCGTTCATGAATTCTATATTTATGTATGAGGAAAAAACTACCTAAAATCTAAGAAACAACAACAATAAATTTTTGTATGTTTATGGCAACAAATTTGCATCCTCATTATAAAAACAAATATAACTAGATAGAAATGTGAAATATAAAAGTTATTCATTTCATATGTATGCTTACTTTATGAGCTATGTAATATATAATAAAATATTTAGCAAAAATATATTTTATACCTACTGTAAGGCTTGTCTAATATTAATTTAAAAAATAACTAACAAAAAATGATCACTTTTTAAACTTTAAATATGCCACGGCTATCAATATTGCCAATTCAATTAAAATGATTGCAATAAGAATAATTCTATTATAAATAACATTTCGACCCATTTTCCGAAGAATTGCCTTTGTGCTGTTCAAATGTTCATCAGCATTTTCCAATCTTCCCTTGGTTCTAAGCAGCGATTCCCTTTGATCATTCAATTCCGAAACAACTTCTGTCCCTATCGCTTCAGTTTCTATCGCTATTTGGTTCGATCTAGCTATGCTTTCTCCTGTTCTTTCCAGGATGGCTCTACCTTCTAAAACTACCTGTCTGTTCCGAGAATCCCAATCATAATTACCAGCTGACATTTTGTAAAACAACGAGAAAAATTAAAGTAATGAACGTGCAAAATCAAGCTTCATAAATTAAAAGGTCTTATCAAACTGTATACGTTTAATTTTGTAGTTTTGAGATCTTTTGACATAAAAATAAAAAACGATAATAAACACAAATGCGAACGACAAATGACAAGAATGACTTTTGAAGATTTTAGATCAGGAGTGTCTCGTCATAGTAATAACTAGTTGCACTGATCATTCGCACTTTACAGCTTATTTTAGCTAAAGACGTAAAAGACGTCCACGACGCGCCGTTTACACACAATACTCCCAACTTTTTTTTTTTAATTTCAACAACACACCACGAGGGCTTACAGCCTAAATACTATCGTACCGTGGGTGTTGACAAGGAAGAAAGAGGCAGCTTGTTAATTCTGGACTTGAAGGTTTGGAGATTCGGAGGAGAAGGAAAAATATGTGCCGGCAAGGAATTCCACAACTTGGAAGTGCTCGGGACAAAAGAGCGGGCATAACAAGATGTTCTATGTCTGGTGACCTGGACAGTAAAAGGGTGCATTCGCTCTGTTCCCCTGGTGGATCTGTTGGGGGCAGCAGGTGGGGGAACTATGGAGGAAAGCTCCTCTGAGCAGTGCCCGTGCAGATATCTATAAAAGAGAGAGAGGTCACCAACGGCATGTCGGTGGGCAAGGGATGGCAGCCTTTGGGTGAGGGTAGGGTCACCGATGAGACGTATAGCTCTCTTTTGAATGGAGTCCAGGATAGTGAGTGTAGAAGCGGCATCAACACCCCAGATGTGGAAGCAGTATTCGAGGTTTGGTCTTATTTGTGAAGTATATAAAGTATAGAGATTAGCTGGTGAAAAGTATTTGCGAGCCCGGAAGAGGAAACCTAATTTCTTAGCAGCCGCTTCTGCAATTGATGTGACATGTTGGTGCCAATTAAGATTTCGATCCACAGAAATGGCAACAAGAGAAAAGGACTGATTACTTTGAATAACTTGATTGTTCATTGTAATGGGTCTAGTGCTGGTGTATCTCTTGTGAGAAAGAAAGCAAGACTTAGTTTTGGTGGGGTTGAATTGTACAAGAGTTCTACTTCCCCAGTCTAATATTTTTTGGAGATCCACGGAGACAGAACCCTCCATGAGTCTGTGATCCTCATCTAATTGGGCTAAAGAGACAGGCTTAGAATATTGTATATTTGAATGGAGGGTGCTGTCGTCCGCGTAGCTGTGAACTGGGTTGGATGTGCTCGAGAGGAGGTCATTGATGTGGAGAAGAAACAAAGTACGGGCTAAAGCTGAACCTAGACGAACTCCTGCATTAATTAGATACAGTTTAGAGGAATGGCCTGACATCAATTTGACTAATCAAAAGCTAAAATAACGAAAAAGAGGAAGGAAAAGTACATTATGCTCACATGAATGGCAGGGTTGATATTTCTTCTCCTTTTAGCTTTTAATTAGGCAAACTGATGTCAGAGCCGGTTAGGAATGTCAGTTGGGAGGATTGTTTTGTAAACAGCACGTCAGGGAGGTCTTTCATTTTGTTACTTAAAACATTCTGCACAGTGCGCATGATCAATGCGAATGAATTTTTACTGTCGCGAAACGTTGGTGGTTCTGGTAGCTAATGGCGCCTGGTGAACGGCGATCCTTAAGTAGCCGGGCCCCGTCCGACCGCAGTGAACTCGCATCGCTCGCTTAGTGCGCAGCGTTGCCAGCTTGTGCCTTCTACCCTCTCGCCAGGTAAAAATAAATAAAATGTCATTTTCTTTTTGAATGATATTATTGACCCAATTTATATACCTAATATATTAGTATGTAAATGAGGTAGGTGTGCCAACTAAACAGACGGTGAAAATATGCTCTATTTACGTAAGGCATTAAAAGAATACAGCGCATTTACCATTTTATTGTGTCGAAAGGAGTTAACAGAAAATTCTGAAACTTGCTAAGCATAATAAACACGCTACGCTCTTTTCACGTGAGGGATCCAAAAAAATGTAGCGCAACCGGTCGTACCGGAAGTCGACACTAACTTTATTTTCATTCTACAGCAGAACCATGTATCGTACACCCGCTATCCTTCGACACAGTAACGGAAAGGAAGGGGCCCGTGTATTTTAGTAGGTGGCTCTACGGCGCATTTACCATTTTATTGTGTCGAAACGAGTTAACAGAAAAATGTGAAACTTCGTGGGCATAATGAACACGCTACGCTCCGTTCACGTGAGCGATTAAAAAAAATGTAGCGCAACCGGTCGTACTGGAAGTCGACAGTAACTTTATTTTTTCTGATGGCAGTGATGCATTTTTTTGTCATTTACGAATAGAGCCCGCGATTATACAGCAGAAACATGTATCATACATCCGCTATCCTCCAACGCACCGACAAAAACCATGGGGCCCGTGTCCTTTAGTAGGTGGCTCTACGGCGCATTTATCGCTTTATTGTGTCGAAACGAGTTAACAGAAAATTCTGAAACTTCGTGGGCATAATGAACACGCTACGCTCCTTTCATGTGAGGGAATCAAAAAAATGTAGCGCAACCGGTCGTACCGGAAGTCGACAGTAACTTCATTTTTTCTAATGGCAGTGATGCATTTTTTTGTCATTTACGGATAGAGCCCGCGATTCTACAGCAGAAACATGTGTCATACACCCGCTATCCTTCGACACAGTAAAGGAAAGGAAGGGGCCCGTGTACTTTAGTAGGTGGCTCTAGGCATTTACCTTTTTATTGTGTCGAAACGATTGAACAAAAAATTCTGAAACTTGCTGGTCATAATAAACACGCTACGTTCCGTACACGTGAGTGAACCAAACAAATGTAGCGCAACCGGTTGTACCGGAAGTCGACAGTAACTTCATTTTTTCTAATGGCAGTGATGCATTTTTTTGTCATTTTCGAATAGGCCCCGTCATTCTACAGCAGAAACATGTATCATACATCCGCTATCCTTCGACACAGTAACGGAAAGGAAGGGGCCCGTGTACTTTAGTAGGTGGCTCTACGGCGCATTTACCATTTTATTGTGTCGAAAGGAGCTAACAGAAAATTCTGAAACTTGCTGGGCATAATAAACACGCTACGTTCCGTACACGTGAGTGAACCAAACAAATGTAGCGCAACCGGTTGTACCGGAAGTCGACAGTAACTTCATTTTTTCTAATGGCAGTGATACATTTTTTTGTCATTTTCGAATAGACCCCGTCATTCTACAGCAGAAACATGTATCATACATTCGCTATCCTTCGACACAGTAACGGAAAGGAAGGGGCCCGTGTACTTTAGTAGGTGGCTCTACGGCGCATTTACCGTTTTATTGTGTCGAAACGATTGAACAAAAAATTCTGAAACTTCGTGGGCATAATAAACACGCTACGCTCTGTTCACGTGAGGAATCGAAACAAATGTAGCGCAACCGGTTGTACCGGAAGTCGATAGTAACTTTATTTTTTCTAATGGCAGTGATACATTTTTTTGTCATTTTCGAATAGACCCCGTCATTCTACAGCAGAAACATGTATCATACATTCGCTATCCTTCGACACAGTAACGGAAAGGAAGGGGCCCGTGTACTTTAGTAGGTGGCTCTACGGCGCATTTACCGTTTTATTGTGTCGAAACGATTGAACAAAAAATTCTGAAACTTCGTGGGCATAATAAACACGCTACGCTCTGTTCACGTGAGGAATCGAAACAAATGTAGCGCAACCGGTTGTACCGGAAGTCGATAGTAACTTTATTTTTTCTAATGGCAGTGATACATTTTTTTGTCATTTTCGAATAGACCCCGTCATTCTACAGCAGAAACATGTATCATACATTCGCTATCCTTCGACACAGTAACGGAAAGGAAGGGGCCCGTGTACTTTAGTAGGTGGCTCTACGGCGCATTTACCGTTTTATTGTGTCGAAACGTTTGAACAAAAAATTCTGAAACTTCGTGGGCATAATGAACACGCTACGCTCCGTTCACGTGAGGAATCGAAACAAATGTAGCGCAACCGGTTGTACCGGAAGTCGAAAAAAATCATATTTCCGGAAATAACGAGTGAGGGCAACCAAATTTGTTACGCATGTTTGTATTATAAAGAGTGAACCATGTACCTAAATTTAGGTCTCTAACTTTAAGGACAAAAAAGCTACGGGCAGCTGAAGCAACGAATTTTGGAGTTTTCCTCACAACGTGAAACTCGCAATTGAAAACGTCAAAGTCGCAATTAAAAATGTCAAAATCGGCAATGTTTAGGCAAAGAACGTGAAACAAATACGAATTGTGCAAAGGCAATGTTGCAAGAAGAGTGTTCTGCTAACCCTTAAGTTTCAGATTCAACCGTCATTGCCTTTCATTTTAGTAAAATATTTACAGAAAATTCATTTCAAATAGACCCTTTCTCTGATCCTTTGGCTGTAGGTTTAGTTAAGTTTATGGTTTAACGGTATATAATTTTTAGATAAATTTCGTAGAACAAATTCGTTACTGCTTGTCAGCATTTTTTATCGAAATATGACGCATGTTTGTAAGAAAAAATCTGGACGCAGTAACTGCGTTTTGGTAGCATTTTTCATAAAATCCTCGAAATTTTAATAGCTCATTGGCAATTAACGTAAGTTTTGTTGGTTAGGAAACCAACATTTAACTGCATTTTCGGAGAATTTTTGCATGTACGTTTTGGTTGCGTTTTTTTTTAAATTTCAATAACTCAATTAGCTATTAACCTAAGGTTCATTGGCTAGGATACCAGTTTTCTCAGAAACATTTAACGTTTATTTTCGGAATATTTTTGTACATTTTCAAATAATTACTTTGATAAAATATGGTACGTTGTTCCTACTATACAGGTTATACCGGTAACCAATTTGATGCCTGCTAGCATTAGAGCGATATATTAGCAATTAAAAACATTTTTATGTAAAATCTCTTCCAGAACGCACTTGCTGCGTCCAGAGTTTTTAGATTTTATCCAGTCGGTTAAACTACAATGTAGCTACGTTACCAATAGCCCATACTTTTGAAATATGTATAAATTTCAATGTCACATATCTAGCAGACAGCCATTTTATTCCTTAAATACACTGTTTCCCAACTTTGTCTTTAAAATTGTATAAAAAGGAGTATGTTGCTAATTTACAATGAATGACCGTGTCATTACGAAAATAATAAATACTATGCATCTCAATTGTATCTATTAGGTACGTATACCTGACTAATGTTTTAAGCAGAGGCCTGAATGAAAAATCGAAATGCTTTTTTATGTGATAGTAGGAAACGTAAAATAAATAGCACTTACACGTAGGGTAGCCTGTTACTTTACGAGCTTAAGTGGGAGGGTATCAAATCCAGTTATGCCAATCCTCAAGCGAGTTGGATCGGCGGACATGCTTGGTAGCCGTACACAACGGCTGAGTGCACCAGTCTTCAACAGTTACATTGTTGTTGGTTTTTTTTCAATTACAACAACACACCAGGAGGGCTTACAGCCTAAATAATATCGTACCGTGCGTGTTGACAAGGGGGAAAGAGGCAATTTGTTAATTCTGGACTTGAAGGTTTGGAGGTTCGGAGGAGAAGGAAAAACATGTGCCTGTAAGGATTTCCACAACTTGGAAGTCCTCGGGACAAAAGAGGAGGCGTAACAAGATGTTCTATGTCTGGTGACCTGGACAGTAAAAGGATGCATTCGCTCTGTTCCCCTGGTAGATCTGTTGGCGGCGGCAGGTGGGGGAATTATGCAGGAGAGCTCCTCTGAGCAGTGCCCTTGCAGATATCTATAAAAGAGAGAAAGAGAGGTCACCAACGGCACGTCGGTGGGCAAGGGATGGCAACCTTTGGGTGAGGGTAGGCTCACCGATGAGACGTATAGCTCTCTTTTGAATGGAGTCCAGGATCGCGTGTGTAGAAGCGGCAGCTGCACTCCTGATGTGGTAGCAGTTTTCGAGGTTTGGCCTTATTTGTGAAGTATATAAGGTATAGAGATGAGCTGGTGTCAAGTATTTGCGAGCCCGGAAGAGGAAACCTAATTTCTTAGCTGCCACTTCTGCAATTGATGTGACATGTTGGTGCCAATTAGGATTTCGATCCAGAGAAATACCAACAAGAGAAAAGGACTCAATGCTTTGAATAACTTGGTTGTTGATTGTTATGGGCCTAGGGTTGGTGCATCTCTAACGAGAAAGAAAGCATGACTCAGATTTGTTGGGGTTGAATTGTACAAGATTTTTACTTCCCCAGTGTAATATTATTTGGAGATCCACGGAGACAGAACCCTCCATGAGTCTGTGATCCTCATCTAATTGGGCTAAAGAGACGGGCTTAGAACATTGTATATTTGAGTGGAGGGTGCTGTCATCGGCGTAACTGTGGACTTGGTTGGATGTGTTAGAGAGGAGGTCATTGATGTGGAGAAGAAACAAAGTAGGGGCTAAAGCTGAACCTTGAGGAACTCCTGCATTAATTGGATACAGTTTAGAGGAATGGCCATCCACAACAACAGAAATGCTCCTGTCGGAGAGGAAATGTGCAATCCAGGTTCAAAGTTTTTGTTGTAGGCCATAGGCCGGGAGTTTATTAAGCAGCGCTGCGTGCCATACCTGATCGAATGCTTTGGATATGTCTAGAGCAACAGTCTGGGATTCACCGTGTAGTTCCATATACTTGTTCCAAGAATGGGTGGTAAAGGAAAGGAGGTCGGCAGTCGAACTGCACTGACGAAATCCATACTGCCTGTCGTGGATTAGACTGTGTTTTTCAAGAATTTTTAGTAATTCGCTGTTTATATACTTTTCCATAACTTTTGAGACGACTGAAAGGAGAGAAATAGGCCTGTAATTGCAAGAAAGCGCTTTGGATCCTTTCTTGGGGATGGGTTGTACTCGAGCAGTTTTCCAGTAACTGGGGAATATGCCTTTATTGCAAGATGTCTGAAACAGACGAGTCAGGACAGGCGCAAGTTCTGGTGCGCAATTTTGAGAACAACTGCTGGGATCTCGTCGAGGCCATAGGCTTTCCTGGTATATAGAGAAGAGAGCATCTTGCGTACCTTTTTAATTTTGAAAATGATATCCGTCATTTAATGCGCGACATTGGGGACTGTTGGTGTTTGAACATTTGGAAGAGTCCAGAAGGGTTTGCCGCCGTTGGAGTTTAAGAGGACTTTGTTTTTAAAGTGGTTATTAAACGAGTTTTTTGCCTCAGAAAGAATGCGGACATAGCGGTTTCTTTGCGTCGTTAAATGCTTGACGGTTGCGCTACATTTGTTTCGATTCCTCACGTGAACAGAGCGTAGCGTGTTTATTATGCCCACGAAGTTTCAGAATTTTTTGTTCGATCGTTTCGACACAATAAAACGGTAAATGCGCCGTAGAGCCACCTACTAAAGTACACGGGCCCCTTCCTTTCCGTCACTGTGTCGAAGGATAGCGGATGTATGATACATATTTCTGCTGTAGAATGACGGGGTCTATTCGAAAATGACAAAAACATGCATCACTGCCTTTAGAAAAAATAAAGTTACTATCGAGTTCCGGTACAACCGGTTGCGCTACATTTGTTTGGTTCACTCACCTGTACGGAGCGTTGCGTGTTTATTATGCCCAACAAGTTTCAGAATTTTCTGTTAGCTCCTTTCGACACAATAAAATGGTAAATGCGCCGTAGAGCCACCTACTAAAGTACACGGGCCCCTTCCTTTCCTTTACTGTGTCGAAGGATAGCGAGTGTATGACACATGATTCTGCTGTAGAATCGCGGGCTCTATCCGTAAATGACAAAAAAATGCATCACTGCCATTAGAAAAAATGAAGTTACTGTCGACTTCCGGTACAACCGGTTGCGCTACATTTGTTTGGTTCACTCACGTGTACGGAGCGTAGCGTGTTTATTATGCCCAGCAAGTTTCAGAATTTTCTGTTAGCTCCTTTCGACACAATAAAATGGTAAATGCGCCCTAGAGCCACCTACTAAAGTACACGGGCCCCTTCCTTTCCTTTACTGTGTCGAAGGATAGCGGGTGTATGACACATGATTCTGCTGTAGAATCGCGGGCTCTATCCGTAAATGACAAAAAAAAGCATCACTGCCATTAGAAAAAATGAAGTTACTGTCGACTTCCGGTACGACCGGTTGCGCAACATTTTTTTGATTCCCTCACATGAACGGAGCGTAGCGTGTTCATTATGCCCACGAAGTTTCAGAATTTTCTGTTAACTCGTTTCGACACAATAAAGCGATAAATGCGCCGTAGAGCCACCTACTAAAGGACACGGGCCCCATGGTTTTTGTCGGTGCGTTGGAGGATAGCAAATGTATGATACATGTTTCTGCTGTAGAATGACTGGGTCTATTCGAAAATGACAAAAACATGCATCACTGCTATTAGAAAAAATAAAGTTACTATCGAGTTCCGGTACAACCGGTTGCGCTACATTTGTTTGGTTCACTCACGTGAACGGAGCGTAGCGTGTTCATTATGCCCACGAAGTTTCAGAATTTTCTGTTAACTCGTTTCGACACAATAAAATGGTAAATGCGCCGTAGAGCCACCTACTAAAATACACGGGCCCCTTCCTTTCCGTTACTGTGTCGAAGGATAGCGGGTGTACGATACATGGTTCTGCTGTAGAATGAAAATAAAGTTAGTGTCGACGTCCGGTACGACCGGTTGCGCTACATTTTTTTGGATCCCTCACGTGAAAAGAGCGTAGCGTGTTTATTATGCTTAGCAAGTTTCAGAATTTTCTGTTAACTCCTTTCGACACAATAAAATGGTAAATGCGCTGTATTCTTTTAATGCCTTACGTAAATAGAGCATATTTTCACCGTCTGTTTAGTTGGCACACCTACCTCATTTACATACTAATATATTAGGTATATAAATTGGGTCAATAATATCATTCAAAATGAAAATGACATTTTATTATTTATTTTTTCCTGGCGAGAGGGTAGAAGGCACAAGCTGGCAACGCTGCGCACTAAGCGAGCGATGCGAGTTCACTGCGGTCGGACGGGGCCCGGCTACTTAAGGATCGCCCCAAATAACTATACTGCTTGTGTTAATTAATATAAAATATTGTGTACCTAAATGTTTTGCCATGCCACAATACTTTATTAACATTATGGAATTGCAAAGTGAACAACAAATCAATGATAGCTCCAGTGAAGTCAGCATTCCAAAAATCAAACAAGAGACCCTTGATGATTTGCAAACAGACAGTGATTGTTCGCAGATACTGATAAATAAACCAGAATTCGAATTTATTAATATTAAACAAGGAGCAGATTTATCTTTACCAATATAAAATGAAGAAGGCAACCAACAAAAACCAACCAGAAGAAGGCAAAAGAAATGCTTAATATTCCCATGTGAGTTCTGCAACCATGTAGCCAAAAGGAAATGGCACTTAACTGAACACATTGCAGCTCTGCATGATAACAATCGCAAACTTTTTGAGTGTCACCAGTGCCCATACAAATCTAAATGGCGTACCTCCCTGAGCAGGCACATAGAAGTCCGTCATACTGACGACTATAAGACTTTTGAATGTGATTGGTGTGAATACAAGGCAAAACAAAAGAGTAACGTAATGAAACACATTAAAGTCATTCATGATGATAAAGGTGAAATTTTCGCATGTATTCACTGTGCGTACTGCACTAACTGGAAATATCATTCGAGACGCCACATTGAAGTGACTCATGAACAGAAGTTGAAGTTTAAATGTAGCCATTGCAAGTTTATTACATGGAATGAGTACGAACTGGCAAAACATGTGAGGACCACTCATAAGAGTGGTTTTTTTCAATGTGAAGTTTGTGAATTTAAGACAATGTGGCAACGGTGCTCGACAAAGCACTTTACACTCAAACATACAATGGACTGTGAAGTGTTTTGCTGTGCCAAATGTGATTTCAAAACAAAGTGGAAATTCGATCTTGTAAAACACATTCGGGAGAAACATAGCGAACATTTAGTAGAAATTAAGAAAGTAAACATAAAAAGAAATCCTTGGATAACGGAGGGTTTAATACAGTCCGTAGAGACAAAAAACAAAATGTATAAAGCCCTTCAGAAAAGACCTTTCGACCCGGCTCTGCAAACAGAGTTTAGAACGTATCGAAATGTTTTCAGTGATCTGATAAAGAAAGCCAAATGTGATTTCTATAAGCACGAAATCAATAAAAACAAAAATTGTTCTAAACAGATGTGGAAGTGTATAAATAGTATCGCATTGAAGAAAAAAGTCACCGAGATAAGGGAAATTAAGGTGAATGGAAAAATTATCAAAGAAAGAGATATTATCTCTGAAACATTTAACAGTTATTTTGCCGAAGTGGGTGTAAAGCTGGCGCAACGAATTAATAGATCAGGAAAAAAAGCGACACATAAATCTATCAAAAACAGCATATATTTGAATAAACCAGAGAAGGAGGAACTTGAAGAAATAATAGGTGGACTAAAAACTAACAAATCTCCCGGAAATGACCGTATTGGTGCATATACCATCAAAACTTGCTCTAGATATCTGGTAGAGCCAATGACATATATAGCTGGTTTGGTTTTGGAGAGTGGTGTTTTCCCCAAAATTCTGAAAACAGCGGTAATTAAACCAGTTTTCAAATCTGGAGATAGGTTGAATATTTCCAACTACAGACCAATTTCGCTGATCTCAAATATATCTAAGATCATTGAAAAAATTATAAAAAAAAGGTTGTATAGTTTTGTCCATAAGTACAAATTAATATCAGAATGTCAGTTTGGTTTTCAAAAGGGTCGCTCTACGCAAGATGCAATTGCAGATTTAGCAGGTAAAATTTACAAAGCCATGGATGAAGCAGAACCATCGATATGCATCTACATTGATCTAGCCAAGGCGTTCGATACGGTCAGTCATCCAGATCTGTTAGAGACCTTGGAAAGCGTTGGAATAAGAGGCACTACTCTTAGATTGTTTGACAGTTACCTATCTGATAGAGAGCAGTGTGTGCTCATAGATGGTACAATGAGTGGGATGAGAACTGTACGTTTCGGGGTGCCGCAGGGGACAGTTTTGAGGCCGTTATTGTTTGTTATATACATAAATTCTTTATTCAAACTACTAATATCAGGTAAACTTACCAGTTTTGCTGATGATAGCGTCGTGTTTTACAGGGGTAGTAGTTGGACAACTTTGAGAAACACAATACAACGTGATCTTCCCATTCTGCTGGACTATTTCAGTGAAAAGCTTTTGACAATCAAGATGGATAAAACAAAATTTTCACCGTATGCTAGTTACAGATCTTATCTGCCGGACTTTACAAACATATCGTTTAGATATAATAGCTGTGACATGACGCTGTCCTCCAGTTCAACGATTAAATACCTTGGGGTGATCATGGACAGCCACATGAAATGGGATGTCCATGTTAACGAATTGGTCGGTAAGTTGAGGTGTTTAACTTACAAATTTAAATACTTAAGAAAATTCCTTGACTTGGATCATCTGAGGAGCGTATAGTATGCATTGGTGCACACTTATATTAACTATGGGATTATTGCTTGGGGTGGTGTGGCGGACTGTTTCTATAAGAGGCTGGAAGTGATCCAGAAGTGGATATTGAAAATTATCTACAACAGGTGTTTTGTTTACCCTAGTGATGCACTCTTTAGGGAGTCAGGAATTATAGATCCTAGACAGACTTACATCCTAGCGCTTCTGATCCATACTAGAAAAAATGTAATGCTTCCATTCGCATAGACCATGTCTATGGAACGAGGTATAAAGTAAGTTGCCTCAATGTTCCCACTATGCAGAAGACTATTGGACAGCGGTCTTATACTTACCTTGCTCCAAAAATATACAATGTTCTGCCAGAATCTTTGAAAAAGTTCAACTCTCTTTCTCTTTTCAAACGTAAAATTAAGTTGTGGATTGTTCAAATGACCAGACAAGAGGCCCACCGATTGATAGATACTGGACTTTATTTCAACTCTTTATCACAGATTTCCTAGTTGCCGTACATAGGTATGTCAGTTTGTGGAAGTGTGCGTCTGATATGTGTTCTCTGTTACTTATTGTATTCATTACTGCTTTTGTTTCCCGTATGTGTGTCAGTGGGTACGTGCGTAGTTCAGATGTGTTAATGTGTAGCTATAATTGTGCTGGTCTGAGTTACACGGGTGACTGTTGTATAATTATTTTATATATAGTTTTTTTGTGGCACGTTATGTGCAAATTTTTGTTTATAAAAGTATAAGGAGATATAATAGCCCGCATGCAGGTTCGCCTTTGCGGGTCTTTCTCTCTCTCTTATGTTTAATTTGCCTTCGGATGTTAGCAACTAGTAGTTTACATAATCATGTTAAGATCTGTAATTGTTAAAATTGTGATTGCTATTACTAAAATTGTACTTTGCGTGGGTAAATAAACATTTTATTATTATTATTATTTGAAAATCTTGCACTGTTTGTTTTGTAGCTTCAAAACGAAAATGATGGGTAACTTAAATAAACACATGCGGATCAAGCACCAACATAGTAAAGTCAAAATAGAAGCAGTGAAATTAGGAAAATGTGATGATAATAGCTAATTTATTTTTGATAGTTTTTTTTCTGTTGATTTAAAAACATATTTATGACTGTTATTGTACATATATTGATTCTATTGATGTCTGTTTTATTTACGAATTTTATTATCAAATATCTAAAAAGGTTCTGTTTGTTTCCTGCTAATTACCCTTCTCTCCTTAATAAGTAAAATTTGGACAACCCAATTCTCCACAATACAGTTTTCAGACCTGACAATCATTTCGTAAACAAAGTTAGCGTCATCAGAGGAATAAATAAACTAAGCGAATAATAACAAGAACTCCTACTTATATGTGAGTTGACAAGCCATTGCGAACAGCGTCTTCTAGAAGGGTTTACGGACACACCTCCCACTGTTTAGGTCGAAAATCCCTGTAATTAAAATTCTACTACTTGCTTTGGTAAAACCACGTGTCATTAAATATTTCTTCTAAAAAAGAGACATACTCATCATTATTAAGATAACAATTCGAACAAGGAACCACACAGGACTGGACCTGCTTTATTCATTGAAAAATTTGTATTCAAATTTCTAACTATATATATATATATATATATATATATATATATATATATATATATATATATATATATATATATATATATATATATATATATATATATATATATTTCTTATGCGTCTAAATGTCGCGGTTTCCAGACACTTAATCATCTTAAGAGTTTCTTTATCCACGTGGTGAATATCCCAAATATGTTGAGCAATGCATGATTTATCAATAGTTCTATACCACAGTTGTGCTAAATGTTCTTTAAATCTAATTTCAGTAAATCTTTCAGATAGCGGTTCGTGCTTTAATGCGTTGGCGGTGCGCAAGAAAAAAATGAAGGGCTCGCCTCTTATTTTCCCTGAAAACGTATTATAAAAAAACCTACTTACTAAACTTAATATTTACTACTTACTACTTACCAAGTTTTCCTCTAGTTAGTTATGGGTTATAGTAGTTAAAAAGTAATTTCCTTTTATAATTACTAACAAATCACAATTCTGTCAACACTCAGCATTCACTTTAGTTTATAAGTCTATTTTTGATAGCCACAAACTGTTCTAAAACTCTTTCATCAATGTTCGGTATTTCAAATACAAAGTCCTTGTTTATTGCCAACATTGCTAGCGTATTAAGTCGATCATTCGACATGCTATTCACGAGGATCTAATCTATCGTAGTTATATTCCTTCTACTAACACTATATTTTAGACTATATTTAATTATCGTTACTTCAATTACGTAATATTTTGCTGTATACAAATCAATAACATTGCTTTAAGAAAGATAATACAGCCCTGGCGATAAAATGAGCGATTACGCCTGTAATTCGAGAACAGTATAACTGTATGCCGAGTCCCACCCTGGCCCGTTAAGCTGGAGCGATGTGGGCAAGGTCAAATATTATATTCCCACAACCTCAAAGGGCCGCCCTACAAGATCCAGTGCTGGGTCTTATTATGCTGTGCTGCAAGTGTGGAGTTTTAAATCGCACAACGGGATTGCTTATTCGGTAGTTTTTGACGGAGATAGTCGATCATTTCGCATTGAAGTTTCCCATTTAGTTAGAGCGCCGAAGAATACACATCGACGCAGGACTCAGTGTATATGACGTTGGCAACTATTAACACACTATATTCTTCTGATTCTGTATTAATGGCTGCCGACTCTGCGATCCTCGATATACTAATTTTGTTTGTATTTGTAGAATGCAGGAGGTAAAAAAATAAAAATTTATTAAAATATAGCATAGCAAAAATATTATTTTTTCGCCGGCAGGCGGCACTGCGCGCGCACGGTCTCACTTATTGTGGAGCCGCCCCTGGTTGTTTGTCTAGTAATATATAAAAAGTCTGGATGCAGCAAGTGCGTTATAGTAGTGTATTTTCATAAAAAATGTTTTTAATAGTAAATATGTCTTTTTTTTTAATGAAAGCAAGCATCAAATTTTGTTACCGCTTTAACCTATATAGTAAAAACAATGGACCATGTTTCATTAAATTAACTTTATTGTTACAATAAAATGGGCTGTTCCATAAAAAAAGAAAACTTGTATTACCAACGCATTATGGGCTATCCTGATGCAGCTCAAAACACCCTATAGATAACTTGTATAATATCTTCCCGTATCTTGTGTAATAACTGACCTATTGAGCTTCACAATAAAAATGTGCCACCCTCTTTATATATTTAAATATGTAAAAACTGAAATTGACCACGAAGGCGCCTTTTTCGCACTCCTTTGAAGAAATATTTTAAAGCGGCGGTCTTGTAAATAACGATTTTTTCGACGAAAATTCGCGAAAAAGTATAGACTATTAAACCACAAACTCTATAAATGAAAACTACTGCCAAATCGTCAGAGAAGGGGACTATTTGAAATGAATTTTCTGCAAATATTTTAGTAAAATGAAGGACAATGGCGGTTGAAGCTGTAACTTAAGGCTTTGTGAAACACATCTATTATGACATTTGCTTTACATAGCCCGTATTCGTTTCAGGCTCTCCGTCTAAAAATTGCAAATTTTGACGTTTCAAATCGCGATTTTGACATTTTAAGAGGAAAAACTATAAAATGTTCATAGTAATTTATCTGTTACTTCTGGGCCTTTTTGCGCCAAGAAAGCCTAATCTTGGTCTGTAATATACAATAGATCTTGATATCTACAGAACATATTTTGGTTTTGTGCATTTATCCGGTCGTCAGTGGCACCCAATTTTTTTTAATGTTGATAATTTTCCCTTCAACTTAGAGAGCTGAATTTTGGCGTGCAGGGTAAGTTTAAGAGTGTAAACCTAAGAACCAAGTTTGGCTGCCATAACTTTGTTATTTTCGGAGATACAAAAATTTTCCGAAAGAAGACCCAAATTTTCCACGAAAAACTGGTCCGATTTTCCTGGCTAACGAATCTGTCGGAGAGATTTCCGCGGTCTTTGATGTGAGACATACTATTGGTTCTCGGGTCGAACCGCGTCCAGAATGTATTAAAACTCGACGAGGCAGATCTCTCTTTGGCCTAGGATTAAACACACTGAGACCTCACAGACGATCTCCGGCGAGATTTGGGGAGTAGGCAGATTGAGGCCCCATAATCGAGCTACAACAACCCACCGCTCTAAGGAATAGGTAGATTGAGGCCTTAGAGTCCGTGTCCTTACATATTTTCTTTACCTCTTGAAAATGGCTCCAAAACCGGAGCCGATTTAATAAATTTTGGACGCGGTTCAACCAAGTATGTCTCGTGTGTATATATATTGTAGGTAAAACTATTACTTTGTAGGCGGAATAATGAAATAAAAACACTTAATATTCAAACACTACACTGTTTAAATTAGGGGAGGTTACGTTTACAAATAAATATTAAAAAAAGATATAACTAATACCGATACTAAACCGACAACACAATGATACTATAAGACCTCTTAACTCTCCAAGCTGAACCGACAGAATAGGCCCTTTCTCATTCTCATATCGAGAAGGTTACCCTCGATTCAACTAGGGGGTGGGGGTCGAGTTCTGGCCAATAGAGCTGCGCTTCCTGAGATTGCGCCGTTCGAATGAACGGCGGGAAATATGAATTAAATTTTACTACAGCTCGGTCAGCCTGACATTTTGATCGCCTCGATCAAAGAGACGTATAATATAAAATAATGTGAAACAAAATATTCACAAAGGTTTACAAAATTATTATGTTATATAAAAGTCCTAACCTAAAATTTGAACAAGGAATTATGTTGAAGTAAACTAAAATTAACTAGGATAAAAATGTACAGCATAAAAATCTTAACACTAAAACCTTAACCTACGTACAGTAACGGTTCCTTATATGGAATAGGGTTTTAGACGTGAAGCCTCTAAAACCCCATCATAAGGCACCTGTGAGTTTTGAAATCCAATTATGTCTGTAACGACATAGCGGTCATTTGGCAGCACTGACTTAATTATATATGGGCCACGATAAGCCGGTATTAATTTTTTGCTAACACCAGGGGTAGTGTCTATATTAACTACCATCACAAAATCACCTTCAGCATAATGATGTGCCTCCTTGTGTCTCTTGTCATAGTATGCCTTATTTTTCTCTTGTGCTGCTCTGAGATGGTTGGCAGTCCCTTCTCTTAATTCATTAATGTCTACCTCTCTGGTCTCGTCCAAATCCTGCAAAATTTTCCGTATATTATCATCTAAAGGCCCAATTTGGTGATGACCAAATAATAGCATTGAAGGACTTTCCCCTGATGATCGATTTACTGTATTATTTAAATAAAATTCAACACGATCTAAAATAGTGTCCCATTTCTTTAAATCAGGTGTCAATTTTGCTATCATTGGAGTAATTGTTCTATTTAGCCGCTCTACCTGGCCATTAGCCCTAGGTGCACCTGTTGCTATGAGAATATGTTTTACACCTACTTCTTTCACAAACTCCGAAAATGTAGATGAGGTGAAACATGATCCTCGGTCCGATACTATTCGGTTAGGTTTGCTATAAAACTGGAAGTAAACTTTTAAATGTTTAACCACCTCTTTTGTAGTAGTGGCCTTGCAAGGGAATAGCTTTGCAAACTTCGTGAACCCATCAACGACTACAAAAATATACTTGTAACCTTGCCCAGACTTGCTCAGTGGACCGTAATGGTCTATATGTAGTGTATCGAAGGGGGTATTACCTTTCGGAATGCTATGTAGCTTCCCCTCTGCACGACCTGACTTCGGAGCATACTCAATACATTTCAAACAGTTTGAGATATGGCTTTTTATTTTACTTCTCAACTGAGGGAACCAATATGTTCGGGTTATTAGCTCAAATGTCTTTTCTACGCCGAGATGACCCATTTCATTATGATAAGCATGCAGTATGGAAAACTCCATGCTACTAGGCACGTAAAAGAGAAGTCTGCCTTTAATTTTTCTGTAGACTAAGCCATTTCTCGCTTCGTAAAAGGGTAACTCCGACTGTTCCAGCGTCTGGCGTATGTCTGAGATTGCTGGGTCTGCAGATTGCTTTAGAGCGAGCGTCTGCTCAAAGGTGTTTCCCTCTAGGACAAGGATATTATGTTGGCGACTAAGTGCGTCAACATGCTGCATTTTCTGTCCAGACCGATGTTCGATAGTGTAATTATAATTTTGTAGGACCAAGGCCCATCGCATTATGCGAGGATTAATATCCTTTTTGTCGAGTGTTTGCTTTAGGCTATTACAGTCAGTGATAATTTTAAATGGTATGCCCTGTAAGTAAACGTGAAATCGTTTTAAGGCATACACGATAGCCAAACACTCTAGCTCATAGCTATGGTACCGTGACTCAGAATCCGTTGTCCTTTTACTAAAATAAAAAACTGGATGGAACCTTCCATCTTCAGTTTGCTTTTGAAGCAATATAGTACCAAACCCTAGACTGCTTGCATCACAGTGTAGCTCCGTTTCGAGTTTTGGAGAGTATATTGCTAACACCGGCTGCGAAATTAGTTTCAACTTTAAGGAATTATAAGATTTTAATTCTTCCTCACCGAATTTAAATTTAGCTCCCTTACGGAGCAAATCGTACAGGGGTTTAGCCAGGATTGAAAAGTTTTTCACAAATTTTCTAAAGTAAGAACAAAGGCTAACAAATGCGTGCACTTGTTTAGTATTCTGCGGCAAAGGGAATTTTGTCACGGGCTCTAGTGTTTCTAGACTAGGTCGAATACCTGACCTGTCTACTTGGTACCCTAAATAATTGATTGCTTCCAAAAGCAGGCAACATTTTTCTATCCTCAATGTTAACCGATTCTTTGTTAATAAGGTAAATACTTGTTTTAGTGTTTCTAGATGTTCATTAACGTCGGCTGTGGCGATTAGAATATCGTCAATGAATACCAAGACTTTATTGTCCTCTATAAGGGGTCGGAAAATCTGATTAATATAACGGGTAAATATTGCCGGGCTGTTACAAAACCCAAATGGCATTTTGAGGTATTCGTACTGGCCTGAAGGGGTTACAAATGACAGATATTTTACAGAGTCCTCATAGACAGTTATATGATGGAATGCATTTTTAAGATCCAACTTTGAAAAATACTGCTTACCTCTAAGACGATCTATATGGTCTTCTATCAATGGTAAGGGGAATCTATCTTTAACGCATTGCTTATTTAGTTCCCTGAAGTCAACACACAGGCGGAATTCACCCGATTTTCGCTTGGTTAGAACTATGGGGGAACTGTATTCTGAATTACTAACTCTAATTATATTTTGTTTTAAAAGATCCTCTATTATATTTTTTAAATGTTGGTTCTCGAAATAAGACAAGCGACGAGGCCGAAATGAAAAGGGTGTGTGATGGGGTTTCAAGTTTACCCTCATTTCGAATTTCTGTTCAGGTTGTTCTGGCCTGACTGGTTTAATATAATGAGTATCGAACATAATTTTTACAGTGTTGACAGTGTTTGGAGCTAAAGAATTGTTTATACTAATTTCATGACTATCATCTTGGTCCACAGTATCAATCAACATGACCTCGTTCATTTCGAAAGCACTGTTTCTGGCCTGTATTTTAACTTCAGGCCCAAAAGTTATATCTATACTGGGACTGCTGATGAAGTCACGTCCCAATACACATTTGGCCTGCATAGTGTTATGAGGTACTACATGAAAATCTATATCTACTGATACTCTATCTAAACTAAGCTTATGACTAAAAACACCTAAAATTTTTAGAGGACTGGCATTTATCCCTGTCCACACTGTGCTGTTAACATATGGCTTTCTAAATTCAAATGGGATTAAATGTTCACTAACAAAGGAAATTGGACTACCTGAATCCAGAAGCGCGTCTACTGGAACTTTCCTTTGACCCAGTGATAATTCCAAGGGGACTGTATAGGCCGGTACTATCCTCTTCTCCACCAACTGGATCGCGGGGCTGTCGCCTTGGGGTCCTTGCGATTTTGGCGCGGGCTGCCGACGTCTCCGGGGGCATTCCCTATCTCTGTGGCCCAGCTCTCCACAACTAAAACATGATCCGATGGGGCGTCGCGGCTGCGGACAAGTAGATGAATAATGACCATAGTTGTTGCAGTTAAAACAACGAATTTGGATGTTTTGCGAATTGTCGATTGTCATTCTGCGATGTGTCATTCTGCCGACTGTCATATGTCTGTCTTCTAAATGTCAGTGTGGATTTCCGGTTATTGGCGCACGTGGTCGAACCTCTATCGTAGCTAGTGACGTCGTTCATAACGTCTAACAAATGGGAAAGTGTCCTGAATTCCTTCATTCTGGCCTGAGATTGTAATCCAGGATTATCCATGCCATCGATTATGTAATTGATTTGATCTTGCTCGCACAAGTCCAAACGATTTGCCATTGTCACCTTTTCGTGAAAATATGCAGAGAACCGTTCGCTTTTCTTCCACCTTCTAGCCTCGAACTTACGCATCAGTGAGATTTTATCTTCGCGCCGATAAAACATTAATCGAAGTTCTTCTTCAAACTGCTGAAGATTAAGCGACGCATAGCTTGGTTTTGAGTGATACCAATGCAGCGCCGTACCTCTCAGTTTGCCGATGATGACGAGCAGCAGCACGTTTGATTGCACCCCGTATGTACGCTGGATCACGTGGATTCGCTCTAACCACGATTCCACGTTTTCTTCATCTGAGCCGCCGAATGTAGGTAACAGAGCTGATATCTCGCTATTTTGCGAGCGCCGCTGGTTTTCCATTTGCAACGCTTGCACTGTTGCTGCTACTAATTCCTGTATTGTGACCTGGAATCCACCTGCTCCCGATACATCTGCAGCTGGCGTATTCTGGTCTTCCGAATTATTATTGAAATGTTCGTGGCCGTTACTATCATTTGCACGTGTTGGATTAGACATTTTAAATTACGTAAAACACGCGTTTTTAATCACTTTAAAAAACGATTTGAAGAGAAAAGAAAGTTCCGATGCGATCCCACTTTCTGAGATTAACTGTAGGTAAAACTATTACTTTGTAGGCGGAATAATGAAATAAAAACACTTAATATTCAAACACTACACCGTTTAAATTAGGGGAGGTTACGTTTACAAATAAATATTAAAAAAAGATATAACTAATACCGATACTAAACCGACAACACAATGATACTATAAGACCTCTTAACTCTCCAAGCTGAACCGACAGAATAGGCCCTTTCTCATTCTCATATCGAGAAGGTTACCCTCGATTCAACTAGGGGGTAGGGGTCGAGTTCTGGCCAATAGAGCTGCGCTTCCTGAGATTGCGCCGTTCGAATGAACGGCGGGAAATATGAATTAAATTTTACTACAATATATATATATATATATATATATATATATATATATATATATATATATATATATATATATATATATATATATATAATACACATTTCCTAAATAGTTATTTTTGTTAAGACAATTCACCAATAAGATTTCGGGTTTTATTAATCACTTTGTAATAATAAATATAACAGTTTATAATCCTGAAATAAACATTGACAAATACACTGTAAAATCTAGTAAAACTA
The DNA here is from genome assembly GCA_964006375.1 of Tillus elongatus. Classification (NCBI taxonomy): domain Eukaryota; kingdom Metazoa; phylum Arthropoda; class Insecta; order Coleoptera; family Cleridae; genus Tillus; species Tillus elongatus. The sequence continues at coordinate 127,947,442 of OZ023268.1, forward strand.
GACAAGTTAAATAAATCAGCTCAATAATGTAGGGTTTGTAGAACAGAAATTAAGAGTTTTTAATATATTAATTTGTAAAGATCATAGAGGGGGTTAAGGAGTCGCGGGCCAAAGGACTCCAGGGGGCAAGCTGAGGAAGTGGAAATAACAACATAAACTCCCGATGAAGCTTTCCCCAAGACCGTCATGCGCGGTAAAAATCCGCATCCTGCACGAGGTGACCCTGCTAATAACTAAACATGACGGATCTAGACAAGGAGGTCGAACTAAACTCCCCCAATCTACGGTGTCACGTGACCCGTGCCTATGGATGGATGGCACCAGGGCGATGGTGTCGTGAACGGAACCTCTGGAGTACCAGGCAACCCTCCAGAGTAACCCGCCTTGCACCACACAGGGGGTTCTGATGGTGTGGACAGTATTTCCCCCATTCTCGTGGGAACAACATGAAGATTATAAATACATATAAAACCAAAACCAATGAGGCTCGAGGAGTGGCTCCGGCTACAGACTTGAGCCTTGAGTCTATCCCGGAAACGGAGACGAGCCAGGGTGCGGCAGCGGACTCTGGAGGTCCCACGACCGGCGTAGATACGGGGGATCAGGGGGTAGCTTCGGCCAGAGACCTGTCCCCGACACCCAAGCTGGAGGCTGGGTCCCACCGGAGGGCGGCGAGCTCCGCGGACTCCGGGGGCCCCTCCACCAGTGAGGACTCTACTGTTAGAGTAGAGGGACTGCCCCGGCAGTCCAAGCGTCTTTCCGGGGCGCAAAGAAAGAAGCTCCGGAGGGCGCAAAAAATGGCGGCCGGGACCTGGACGGTCGAGAAACCTGTAAAGGCGCAAGAGGGGAGTGCGGGTCAGAAGAGGACGCGCTCGAACTCTAGCACGCCCACTACAGACAGACGTTCCAAAAGGGCCAGGGTGCCTGTAAAGGCGCAAGAGGAGAGTGCGAGTCGGAAGACGCCGCGCTCTGGCTCTAGCACGCCTACTACAGACAGACCTCCCAAAGGAACTAAGGCCGGAACACCGGCGCAGACTGGCTCTTACAGGGAGGCTGCGGAGGGCCTCGGGATGGCGGTGATTGACAGACGCCATCCTGAGGTCACGCTAGACCAGGGGAAGGCGGACCTGATCCAGGCTGCGGTGGTAGCTGCAGTGGACTCTCTTCAGGAAGGGGAGAGCCCGCCTCAGTTCCACCGGACGCGCCTGACGGGGGGCATCCTCTGGATAACCTGTGCCGGCCCGCAGTCGCGGGACTGGCTGCGGAAAACGATCGGGGGCCTCGGTCAGATTTGGGAGGGGGCGGACTTGACAGCCGTCGAGCCCAAGGAACTCCCAAAGAGACGCAAGGTCCTCGTACGGATCCCTGACACCGTCCCGCAGGAGACGGTGATCAGCAGACTTAAGATCCAGAACCCTGAACTGGGGACGCAACACTGGTCGGTTCTAAGCAGGAAGGCAGAGGAGAAAGGACAGACGCTCGCCTTCTCGATCGACCCGACATCTTACAGAGCCCTTGAAGGAACCTCCTTCAAGGCATTCTGGGGCATGGGAAGGGTTAGCTTCCGCCCACTGGGGAAGCAATTAAGGGTTAATGGGACTTAGGTTCCTTCAGGTCAACCTCCAACACAGTAGGGCAGCCACGGCCGGACTACTAATGGCTCTGAGGAACACGGATGTGGCCCTCATCCAGGAACCGTACTCCTACAAAGGAGAGATCAAGGGACTCGGCGGAGCTAATGGAAAGCTCATCTACAGCAGGTCCAGCGAGAATCCGAGGGCCTGCATTTTTGTCAGGGAAGGGATAGAGTTTCTCCCTCTAATGAATTTCTGTTCCAGGGACCTGGCAACGATCAAAATCCGATGTGGAGGAGCGGATGGGCTGAGGGACATTACTGTCGCGTCAGCCTATCTGCCAGGGGACAGCACGGACCCTCCTCCACCCAACGAATTGGAGCAGCTGATGGTGGGTAGCAGAGCAGGTGGATGGCAGACCATCATCGGCATGGATGCGAATGCGCACCATGAGTTGTGGGGTAGCTCGGACACAAACTCTAGGGGTGAGGCACTTTTACAATTCTTTATGAAATTTAATTTAGACATATTGAATAGAGGTAATAAACCGACATTCGTCACAACACGGCGTGAGGAAGTTTTAGACCTAACAGTTTCCACCCAGTTTCTGGGTGACTTTGTTAAAAGCTGGGCTGTGTCTGGGGAAGTGAGTAGCTCAGACCACAGATACATCCGGTTTGAAATCGCCAAAGTCGAAAGAGAAACGGTATGGTACCGGGACCCCCGCAAGGCGGACTGGGAAGCCTACAGGGCAGACCTAGCTGTGGAACTGCGGGGGGTTGAGAGGGCCATAAGGGATTCAATAGACCTCGAGATTGCAGCAGTCCAATTGCGAGACGCAATTACCTCGGCCTATAACGCCAACTGCCCCCTGAAAATGAGGGTGTCCACCAGGAACGTCCCATGGTGGAACGAGGACCTCAGGCAAAGGAGGACGCAGGTTCGTAAGCTGTTTAACGCGGCCAAAAGGTCGGGAGCATGGGATGAATATAGACAGGCCCTATCGACCTATAACAAAAGACTGAGGGACGCCAAGAAGGAGTCGTGGAGGAGGCACTGCGAAGAAGTGGAAAACACGTCCGAGAGTGCTCGACTACACAAGATCCTGTCTAAGGGCCCTCAGACTAACATAGGCTCCCTTAGAACACCCACGGGAGGCTTTACAAGCTCGGGGGAGGAAACTATGGAAATTTTACTCCAGACGCACTTCCCCGGCTGTAACATAATAAACCAATCACCTCCGGACTGGGAACACTCAGAAATAGAGGCGCCTTATAGGCGGGCATCTAGAGTAGACTGGACAGTCGCTAAAGAGGTGGTTACCTGGAGCAAAATCAGATGGGCCATTAACAGCTTTAAGCCATACAAATCGCCGGGATTTGATGGAATAATGCCCATCATGCTCCAACAGGGGATAGATATACTGGCGCCGGTGCTTACCCTCATTATGAGGGCCAGCCTGGCTCTGGGGTACATTCCGAGGGCATGGAGACTGGCCAGGGTTGTATTTATTCCTAAACCTGGGCGTCCAACAGACCAGGCAAAGTCCCTGAGGCCAATAAGTCTCATGTCCTTCTTGCTGAAAACAGTGGAAAAACTGCTCGACCGGCACATTAGGGGCGGTGTACTGGAAGCATATCCTCTACACTGCGGACAATATGCATACAGAGCAGGATTCTCAACAGAAACAGCACTGCACCAACTGGTGCTGAAACTGGAGAATACGCTGGAGAACAAGGAGGTGGCGCTGGGGGCCTTCCTAGACATAGAGGGGGCCTTTAGCAACACCTCGTTCGGATCGGTTCTGGCAGCTGCCCGGGAGCGTGGAATAGAGGAGACCTGCTGCAGGTGGATCGGTTCCATGCTCAGGGACAGGGCGGTGTTCACCTCACTCGCGGGAGGGACTCTGCTGGCGGGGGTCGCGGCGGGGTGTCCGCAGGGGAGCGTTCTGTCTCCCTTGCTCTGGTGTCTAGTCGTGGACGGCCTGCTGGGGAGGCTCTCGGGAGGGGGGTATGAGGTACAGGGCTATGCGGACGACATTGTCATCATAGTCCGAGGAAAGGTCACACAGGCAGTGTGGGAGCGTATGCAGACTGCGCTGAAAGTGGTGGAAGGGTGGACGGTTGATCAAGGGCTCGGGGTGAGCCCCGAGAAAGCAACCGTCGTGCCGTTTACGAGGAGGAGGAAGTGTGAAAGCCACAGAACTCTCACTCTATACGGTAGGAGCGTTCCAATGGCCAGGGAGGTAAAATATCTTGGGGTCGTATTGGACTCTAAGCTAACCTGGAATGGTCACATTGGAAAAATACTGCGTAAGGCAGTCATGACCTTAGCCGTCACTAGGCGGCTATATGGAAAAACGTGGGGACTAAGACCTAGTATGGCCCACTGGCTGTACACAAGGGTGGTCAGACCATCGTTAACATATGCGGCACTGGTCTGGTGGCCTAAGGTGACACAATCCAGTGCCAAACAAAAACTAGGCAAGATCCAAAGGACGGCTTGCCTAGGCATCACAGGGGCCATGTCTTCAACCCCAACAGCCGCCATGGAGGTGTTGCTGGATCTACCCCCCCTACACTTCGTTATTATGGGAGAGGCCAGGCTAGGACTATACAGACTAGCCTGCAATGGTAGACTGAAGATCAACCCAGGCTTCAGGGGCCACTGCAAAATTCAGGAGATCGTGAAGGAACCCATGCTTGAAATGAGGTCAGACTTCGCGAGCCCGCGAATGTGCAGGGAAAACAACTTCACAGTGGAAATCCCTGATCGCGGGGCATGGCGGGAGGAGACACCGGGCATACCACGGGACGCGCTCGTCTGGTTCACGGACGGATCTGGCGGGGAGCGTGGGACGGGGGCAGGTGTTTACTCGGAAGGACCGAGGGTAAGTCACAGTATTTCCCTCGGAGCCCATGCAACGGTGTTTCAGGCCGAGATGTACGCCATCCTGCACTGTGTGCGGGAGAACAAGAGGAGGGGCTACACCAACAAGCGGATCCTCATAGCCACAGACAGCCAGGCAGCCCTTAAGGCACTAAGTAGCCCACGGGTAAATTCCTGGCTGGTGAGTGAGTGCCGAGACGAGACGAGCGACCTGGCTGGGCAGAATGAGGTGACCCTCATCTGGGTGCCGGGTCACTCGGGGGTCAAAGGCAATGAAGAAGCTGACAGTCTCGCAAAGAGGGGGTCAGCAGAACCATTTATGGGACCAGAACCGGCTCTGGGCGTGTCAAAGAGCACTGCCAGGGGAGCCATTAAGTCCTGGGTCAGAAACCAACACAAGGTGTACTGGGCGGACTGTCCAGGGCTCAGACATGGGAAGTCAATAATTGACGGACCCAGTTCAAAGAGAGCTGTGGAGCTGCTAAACCTTAGCAGAGGACAGCTCAGAAACACAACAGGTCTCTTGACGGGACACATGGCCGTCAAGAAACACCTACATAAAATGGGGCGGTTCGAAGGGGACCTCGCATGCAGACTCTGCGGCGAGGGGGAGGAATCAGCCCAGCACATCTTGTGCGAGTGTATAGCTCTGGACCGGAAAAGACAACTGATCTACGGTCACTCTAGACCGGAGACAGAGCAATATAAAACTTCACCCTACCAATCGCTGTGCAGACTAGTTCAAGGCACAGTGATTTTGGAATGGGTGGAGTAAGACTAGGGGTATGCACAATCAACCAAGGGTTGCGGTGCTATCGGGGCGGCAGGGCCGCGGACGAGCCCTGAGGGAACAAAAAAAAAAAAAAAAAAAGATCATAGAGACTTGGCCACAGCATAAAAACTATACTTTCTACTATGCTGTACTCAATAGTTAATATAGTCGATTGTTGAAGCTAGAAAGATATAAATATACCTTATGCCGAAACCCATTACTACAATTAGAATGAGAGAAAAAATAAGAATTAAATTAGGTTATGGTTTGTGATACAAAAATTAAGCCCGCGGTTTATACTATACTTTAATTCTAATAATATACTTGCCTTTAAATTATCTGCTGTCTTGTGAGGAGAATAAAAATGAAGTTTCGGGGAGTTATTACAGAGGCGATGGCAATGAAAGACTTCATGAATATTGCAACGAGTTTTTCAAAATTTGCAAAAGAGTGTGTTATGAGGATTACTGCTAGGAACGTATATTTTATAGTATCAGAAGAAGACGGAGGCCCCAGAAGGCCTTTAGTTTGGTGCGAATTGCCTGTTAACTTCTATTTTAAAGAGTACAATGTCGTTGGTGTGAATCAAGATTACAATGAAATATATTTAGAGTTTTCAACTGCCTTATTGGCAAAAACCGTGTCAATAATGAAGCAGAACGTTAAATCAGCGAAAATCAAGTTAACTAATAAAGATACAGCCTGTTTAACATTTGAGATGGAGCTGACATCTGGGGAGGCGTCGACGAGGCAGTGTGTTCATGATATTCCAGTAGATGTTATATCTAGAAAGCACTGGGGCGACTACGCTGAGCCACATTTTAATGATTTTCATGTTTCTATTGAAATGCCAAACTTAAAACCTCTGAGAAATATAGTTGAGAGAATGAAAAATGTTAGTCACAGTTTAACAGTGTCTGCAAATAAACATGGTAGGTTGACGTTAGAGATTAAAACGAATGTAGTTAAGTTAGCAGCTCATTTTTCTGATTTAAGTGTGGAAAGTTTTGCTATAGATGAGTTACCAGTATCTAACGGTGACAGCGATGATGACAGTGATTCTATAGTGAGTTCTGTGATTGACATTAAAAAGTTTTTAATGTTTATTAATGGGATGCAGTTGAATCATTGCAAAACTTCGTGTAGTATTGTTAAAAATCGAATGGTCAAGTTACATATGGAACAGCCGGGAGCGTTATCACTTCAGATATTTCTTACTCAACTGTCGATTTAAAAACAAAAGAAAGAAAGGTGCTGTTAGTGCTTAATATTTAAGAATGTTAATTATTTTAGGTATATAGGGAGAATTATTTTGTTATTCATTAAAGTTTGTTTGATGTACTGAGGGCTTTTAATTTTAAGCCTATATTTTAAGTGGTAAATTTGCAGTTTAATTTACGGAGGGTCTTTAGGAAAAAAATTTCAAAAACTATGCTTAGGAGACCCCCACCTGGATGAGGGACCAGGAGTGAATAGAGGTGCTGGGCAGCAGTGGCGTACGGTCCATGGAAGCATTGCTTCCCTTAAAATAACGACTACATACCTAAATCGCATTATTTAAATTCCCTTTTGTATTTTAAATATTAAATTTCAAATTCTGAAACTAATTTAAATATTACAATTTTTAAATTGCAAGCTTACACACAATTATTTATTATGCATTATAGTGTATTTGTATATACGCTCCTAGCAAGGACGTCGTCCCAGTAAATGCGACCGACATCGAAGAGCATGAACCTGATGCTACGAGTGGATGCAATAACTTCAGTTAAATACACGTAGTCAGCAGGCAAGTTTATAAGAAACCCTAGCTCGACGCGATGTACGGGTATTTCTAGAACGTGTTGTACTGGAAAGACCGGGTGCACATACAAAGTGAATGTCGCTGATTATTTCGTAGATATAAGCAGTCCAGTAAGTTAAATACATTGGAATTTTATGATTATTAATATGGCTGCAAGTAGATCAGCTTTAACAGCGGCAACAGTGGGGGTGGGGATTAACAAACTTTACAAACAAGTGGTAATAATAACTGTGATTGTATTGTGTTTTTTGATAACCAAAAGATTTTCAGGTTTACCGTTTGCTGAAAAACTTGCTATTATTAATAATGGTAGGCCGAAACCTGCTCTAAAAAAACTTAAATACAAGAATTAAAACATGTACTCTACATTTCAACGCGAAAAAAATTTATAAACAATATGAATGGTTAACGGGTTGTGAAAACAGGAATAAACGGTTTTGTTGTTTGTGACTGAAAAGGGGGTGTGGAATAAAAATGGGTTTTCCGACTTGAATAATCTACATAAAGTAGTAAAAAGACATGTTATGTCTAAAGCACATTTACAGAGCATTTTAAAATTAAGTGTCTCTGGAGAAACGCGAATTGAACACGCCGTTGACAAGCACATAGAAATTAGTCATCGCCAACACAATGAACTGGTTGATAAAAACAGAAACATATTAAAAATACTTATTGATGGTGTGTGTTTTCTTGGTCAGCATGAATTGGGCTTCAGGGGTCATGACGAAACAACTACATCTGCAAATAGAGGAAACTTTCAAGACCTAGTTTCTTTAATAGCCAAATACGACATTTGTTTAAAAAATCACTTGGAACAGTCTAACGTTTTTCTCGGGATATAGAATCGCATTCAGAATGACTTAATTTCGGCTGCTGCCACTATTATTTTAAACAGAATTAAATCGGAAATTAAACAGACTCGTTTCATTGCTATCGTTCTAGATGAAACAACCGATGTAACTAATTTAAGTCAACTATCTGTAGTAATACGCTACGTAAAAATGGATGGGAGTGTACAAGAAAGATTTTTAGGCTTTAAATTTATCCCAATCTATAAATCATATTAAAGAATGTAAAGTGTTTTTTGCTACCTTAAGTAGAATGAATTTGATAAGTTCTGGGAAAAAACAATTGAATTAGGAGAAGTGGAGCCACGAAGAAAGCGTCTGTGTACTGATAATGTGGGAGACCTTCAAACTTCTTACCGCTGCCTTTTCTACGAAATCATAGATCAAATTCAGCAGCAAATTAACTGCAGATTTGATCATCTTAGTGACCTAAAATTTCTTGAATTGTGTAATTTTGGAGGATTTAAAGGGATACCTTTCCCAGAAGATTCATTCAAATCATTATTTCACTACTATGGACATTATTTTGACAAAGCCTTATTACGATCAAAACTTAGTCATTTATGAAACCGATGTTATTGACACAAAAACTAACGCGAGTGAACTTTTAACTTTCTTAAAACAAACAAAATTGGAAAATGCAAATTCTGAAGTGTTCAAATTATGTGAATTAGTATTAACAATTCCTGTTACTAGTGCATCTTTAGAACGAAATTTTTCTACATTGAAACGTATCAAGAGTTTTGTTAGGAATTCAACAGGACAGGAAAGACTTTCCCAAATTTCAATTTTGTCAGTTGAAAATAAACTTGTCCAGTAAATGTCTCAGAATCCACGTTTTATGATGACATTATTAACGAATTTGCCAAAAACGACAGAAGAACTGAGTTACACTACAAATAGGTAAGTTTCTGAGAATTGCTTCCCTTATTTGAAATGCCACCGCACGCCCCTGCTGGGCAGTGAAGATTAGAAGGGATAATAAAGGAGATAATATGAAAAAACAGCTTAGTTGGGGACCTTAAAAAGCAGCCTTTTTGACATTTTGCAGCTATATCTCCTGTAAACATTGTCTTGGTAAATTTGCAGATTACCTCCGGAACGCTTTTCAAAAATTGTTTTCAGAAACATGACTGGATGCACAAATCACAAGAAAAATTTCTTGTTCACACCCCCCAAGCAAGTTACAGGACCAGGAGTGAATAGCGGTGCTGGGCGGGGTAGGTAGTAGAAAGGAAATATGAGCAGAAAATGCAAAGTAAATGGCTTAAAAGCTGTCTATTTGAAGCCATATACCCCTGAAACCCTGCCTACCCCGCACAGCAAACCCTATTTGCCCCAGGTGCTGTAACTTCCTTGGGGGGTATGAACAAGAACATTTTTCTTGTGGTTTATGCAACGAAGGTGGTTGTATGCACGCAAGAGGGGAAGGAAAACGGCTGTGACGAAGCAGCAGCAACCTCCCCGTCCCTACTTGTGACAAGATGCTGCTTAAAACAACATGAACTGCTGTATTAAGTAAATTAATCTATATTTTTTTTATAAGTTTACGAACACCATTTGAAACTTTTATCTTGATCACACATAAAAAATTTTGGGACACCACAAGTGCGTTATAATCAGGGCTCGAATTATATGCAGTTTGCATATTTTAGTGTATTTTGCCTAAATTGCATATTTCCATATATTTTGCATATATTACAATTTTTAGTGGTTTCTGTATATAACAAAAGCCATATACTTGTTTCAATGTAAGCAACTTCTAAGGTAAATTTATAGGTCGTTCAAATGTAGCTGGTGGAAAGGAGATTCCAAATTCCTGGTATTGTATAGTTCGAGCGCTTCACTCATATAAGATAGTACGCTAGACTTCTGGGACTTCTGGGTTCTTAGAATCTTCCGCCTCCTAGCTTTGTACGTGCTATACCTAAATGAAACTAGTAGCTAGTAGGTGAGAGTATAAAAACAAATTATTGGAAGGATTGTCGGTAATGGCGTTTTCTTTGTGGTTTACATCAACGTGACATAAATAGCAAAACGCAATTTGTAGGTATTGTATAAATCTAAAATTCGTAATAACTAGAGTTTTACGCTCGCCTAACATAAAAACTGTGTCTGGAATTCTCAATAATAACTGTAGAATGTATTGAGAGGACTGACCGCCAGGTATTTATTCGTATCTTAAGTCTCGTAAGAAGACATTAAAGGGATGAGGGCTGATTTATTTACACGCCAGTAGTGTCTAGAATTGAAACAATTTGTTTCTCTTATTTACTTTGCTTGTGCTTAGTTGCACACACAGTGAATTTACTTCATCTTTAGACAGTGTTTTTTTTTTCTCCCTCAGGGCTCGTCCGCGGCTTTGCCGCCCCAATAGCACTGTATTAGACAGAGTTAGTGTAGGGTTGTTTTTATTATTTTATACTGTAAAAAAATGTGCTCCAAATTGCCAAGCTGGATACGGCCTCACTCAGGGTTTTCCATAGATGATGACAACGCTTTTTGTAAACCATGCGGGAAAGTGGCAACTAACTTTTTATTTCAAGCAACTGATATATTTTCTCGGTTTTTCTAACCATCGCCATTAATCAGCTTAGTATCTATTTGCAAAATTTTCCGACACATGATTTTTATAATCGAAAATTATAAAATTCACTCGAAAAAAAAATTGAATAAAGTATTAAAAAAAACACCTTGCAGTTCTTAAAAAAATTACTGAAATACAAATTAAAAATATACTTCTTCATTTTTATTACTTAATTCATGGATATTGTATAAAAACAATACTAAATTTCTATTTACTCGAAAAAAAATGTAGATGCCTGTAGTAATATTGATTTCTTTCTGAACAGATTGTAAGCGCAAGGAAATATCTCATAGACCAACACTGTAAGACACTTCTGCATCAAATAAATTGTGAAAAACGAAATTTAAATAATACATCCCAAGCATCAATACACGAATGTTTGGGAAACCAAACAAAGAAAGCAGAAGACGATACTTTTAAATTTGACTTATGCAAGGCAATGGTTCTTCTTACATTCCACTGAATAAATTAAATAACACTGTCTTCAAGTCAATTTGGAAAAATATTGTAAACAGTCTATACCAGATGAAAGTATTTGAGAAAAAATATGGTTGAAAAATGCTATTTAGAAACTTTTTCAGAAGTAAAAAGTCTTATAAAAAAATAATTTATGTTACGTTGTAGTAGATGAAACTCAAGATGTGTGGTAGATATATTGCTAATTTACTAATAGGCCCCTAACTGAAATTTCTTCATCTAGACCTTATTTAATTGCAGTCAAAGAATTAGAAAAGACAAATCATATTACTATAATAAGATTTATTCCAGAGCGTCTGTCAAACGTGTTTTTACCAAATGCTGTACCAGTTGATAAAGTTTTATTACTGCTTACCGATGCTGCTTCATATATGGTCAAAGTTTGAATTCATTTAAACATATTTTATCCCAACTTAATTCATTGTACCTATGTGCCTGGGTCACGGGTTTAACAGGGTAGCAGAAGCAATTTCCTTTAGTCAATGAAATTATTAATAATATGAAAAAAGTGTCAAAGCTATAGAGAGTTTTGCCTGGGGTACCATTACCTCCTACACCTGTAATCACGCGATGGGGAACCTGGATCGAGGCTGCCTTATTTTATTTTGAACATTTTAGAGAAATCACGGAGGTAATGCTTGAATTTGCAGATGAAGCAGGTGCGTCAGTGAAGCAAGCAAAAATTATTTTAAAGGACTCCAAATTGAGCCAGCAATTATGTTTTATAAACAGTAATTATAAAATAGTTACAGTATAGAAAAATTTCAGCAGCAAAATGTTTTGCTAACTGAATCAGTTAAATTAATAGAACATTTCAAAGAAACTATTGATAAAGCAAATGGGCCTGTTGCAAAACAAATTACAAAAAAATTGTCAGAAACACAAAAAGTGAGGATTTTACCAAGTTAACACAGATTGCAAAAGCTCTGGATGGAGATTTTTCAGACGATTTAAACAATGTAGACCCTACCATATTGTCAAGCTTAAAATATTCTCCAATTACCCAGTCGACGTAGGACGGAGTTTTTCTTTGTATAAAAACTTACTAACTGAGAGAAGGCAATCTTTCAAAATAGATAATTTAGAGCGCCACTTAATAATATCTGTTAATAGTAATACTTGCAATAATAATATTAATGAATAATTAATTAAAAATATAATTAGGGTCCTATGTGGTATTGATTGTAAATAAAATTAATAGTTTAGACCCTTTGTTAAGGCAGTTCAAGATGTTGTGAATAATTGTATATTTCCTGTATCAGGGTGGTCAATTTTGAGAACTGTAACATGTGTGGTCATCTGCACCTAATGGGGTGTCGTAAAGGGATAGTGCATAGAAACTAAAGTCTATAAAGACAGAACGCAACTGTATTTCATGTGAAGCGGTCACAAATGCTTTAGCTTTAGTTACATTAATAAAGTAAAGTTCAATTATTAATGTAGTATATATAAATTCTAGTCAGTGCCAGTTAATTTGTAAAATAAAGGGAATCTCATCCACGTTATTCAATAAGTGTTTGTTCTTTGATCTTGTATCTGAACCAGGGTGTAACTCAATTAATTTAAATACCACTCCATTTCAATCGTTAACAAAATAACACCCTTAAAAACTTGTTTTATTGGTATACTATGATTATTTATGCATTGCATATATCGATAATTTTTTTGCATATTTTGTTCCGAGTTTGTGCATATTTTTTTTTTCAAATTTCCTGCATATTTATGCGCATATTTCACCTAAAAAGTTTGCATATAAATCCGAGCCCTAGTTATAATAGTGAATTTTGAGAAGAATTTTACACTATTAGTGCGGCATATTACTAAAAGTAGTACTTTTAATTTAAACAGACATCGAAGATCGGATTTAGAGGTCTTAATACAAGCTCATTTGAAGAATCTCTCTTTCTATTATCATAAAAAATATTCAAATCTTGTGTTCTAGCTCCTTTTAAGAAAAAAACTGTGAATGCCCAAAACTCAATTTTCTATGATGCTGGCAAATTAAGATTGGGTGCATCTAGGTACTGTAAGTCTCGTTTAAATAAACTTTTATTACACATTTCATGAAAGTTACAAAAGCTTACCACAAGAAAATTTATTTATTATTCAAATAACTTACCTACTTGTACAACTAATCAAATATTAACCTTAATATTCTCATTCTTTGATTTACATACAATCATTTACTATTTAACCTCAAAACAGAGATGTCAAACCATGATAAATAAACAAAACACGTTAATATTTAGTTTGCAATTTTAAAAGTATAATACAGGTACAAGTTGTTATATCTATTTCATGACCATCATTTACTACTTAAGCTCAAAATAGAATGATCAAACCGTACCTAATAAATAAACAAAACTCGGGACGCAGCAAGTGCGTTATGGTAGTGAATTTTCTTAAATATGTTTTTATTGCAAATATGTCTGTTTTCTTTTTATTTAAGAAAGCAGGCATCAATTTTGGTTACCAGTATAACCTTATAGTAAAAACAATGTGCCATGTTTCATAAAAATAACTTTATTGTGTGAAAATGTGCAAAAATTTCCAAAAGTAACTTTAAAGTGTTCCCGCAAAAACTCGTTTCTTGGTCAACCTTATAGGTTAATAGCAAATGTGGATATTCAAATATGAAGCATTTGATCAAAATTCGCTACCATAACGCACTTGCTGCATGCAGAATTTCTTTTCTTACAAACATGCATTATATTTCGATGGAAAATGCAATAACATAAGGCGTGTTTGATTAAAAAAATAAGAAAATGTGTATCACCAACGACTTATGGGCCACCCTATGATTGTAGAAATATTTTTTTAAGATGTAGCTCAAGACACCCTATAAGTAATATATAAAAAATTTTCATATCTTGTATAATAACGGATATATTGAGCTTTATTGATTTTTTAAGAAAATTCGACAAAAATTATATACCATTAAACGATAAACTCTATAGCTAAGGCTACTGCCAAGCATCAGAGACAGGGTCTATTTTAAATGAATTTTCTGGGAATATTTTAGTAAAATGAAGGACAATGACGGTTGAAACTAAGACTTCAGGGTTTGTAAAACAATCTTCTTGAGACATTTTCTTTCCACAGCCCGTACTAGATTCAAGTTATTTGCCTAAATGTTGCCAATTTTTGACGTTTTAAATCGCAAGTTTGATATTTTGAGGAAAATCCCAATAAATTTTTATTTAAATGCCTATAACTTTTTTGTTTTTTGATCTACAGAGCTAAATTTTGGTAGGTAGCTTACTTATAATGATATAAACCCGTGCACCAAATTTGGTTGCCCTTACTTTATTAATTTTGGAGATATAAATTTTTTTCGAAAGAAAACTCAAAATCTTCCGGGAAAACCTGGGACGATTTTCCTGGCTAACGAACTTATCCAAGCCATTTGTAAAAGGAAGGTACTCACCAAATTTAATCAAAATCGGCCCATAATTTTTTGAGTAATCGGTGTGATATATATATATATATATAAACATATAAAAATTGAAACTGACCCCGGATATGTGTTCTGGGGGGCCTAATTAGCGCTCATTTGAAGAAATTTTTTCAAAATTCAAAAGTCGAGATCTCCTCATTAGTGAATTTTTTTAAAGAAAATTCACTAAAACACTTTAATATTCTTTAGTGTCCAATTTTAAAAGCATAATATATGTACAAGTTATATCTATTTGATGACACTCATTCATTATTTAGCCTCAAAACAGAATGATCAAACCGTACCTAATAAATAAACAAAACATGTTCTTATTGTTTAGTTTCCAATTTTAAAAGCGAAATACAATCATTTACTGAACCTCAAAACAACTGTCAAATTATAATAAATAAACAAAACACACTATACCATTTGGTTTTTATTTCAAGTAGCTGATGTAAAACTTCCTTATTTTCCCCTACAAGTTAGCGCATCCGAACATACCCGAAGGCTGTCACTGGGGTGAGATCGCCACAGTTCGGGTATGAACGTTATCGTTGCATTATGATGTATGCCTGTGGTATATGTATCAATCTACGCGTGGCAGGTGACCACTCTCCCTTTGTCTGGCATCAGACCTGAACCACTTAAGTTGTTTCAATTCATGTCTTTCAGATTTTATTTTTAATTGGGGGAAAGCTCAAAATTTAGTGAACCAAATCACTTAAAATTCACAACATAGGTTTATTGATTTCATTTCTAGCTAAATGTAAAGTCTCAGCTCAGTAACTTTAATACTTTCAAAAATATAGTCTATTCAAAAATATTTTTGTATATTTTTTGGGGAAAAATATGTCCGTTATGGCTGATTGACAAACTCGTCTGGGATTGTAATGAAATGAAGGTTTCTGCCAAGTTTTATTCCAATCAGTTGAGTATTTTTTGAGTTATCGCTCGGATAACAATTCAAACGGTCTTGGATATGGGTTCTAGGGGCCCTTATTCACGCTCATGTCAAAATTTTTTCGGAAAGTCTCACTATCGTTACCTCTATTAGTGAATTTTCTTAATGAAAAGATTTCACCCAAAAACAATCGGAACTGTTCGTTTGTCGAGTGCGAACCGTATACCAAATTTGAAAACGATACCTCAGTTCATTCTAAGTCATCGTGGCTACAAACAGACATACAGCCAACAAAAATTTTCATCCCCAAATCATGTTTTATATATGTTTAGATACTTTTTACGTCTAAGCGAATAAAATTTTTTGGCGGCAATGCGATACTTCCACACAGTGTGACGTGGAAGAATAAACCAATTTTTTTTGGTGAAATTGCTAAAAAGGATGCTGAAAATCTGTGAACATGGTTTAACATAACTGACTTGTACTGTCTATTCTAAATAAAACTAATAGACATGATTGTCTATTGTCTGGATCTGTAACAATACAGGCAAAAATACTACTTTAATAAGTTTTGTTTGTTTTACCATGTATGTCGTAATACAGAGATAACAGGTTACACCCATTTACACTGGTGCCGTGACCATGATGTGGACATTTCAAACAAAACGGAGACCCCGAGTCCAGTAAGTTAATACAAAATGTACCAGATGACTCGCCCACATAAAAATAAAAGCATACAAAAAAAAAACAACAATGCGAACCGTTCGTTTGTCGACTGATAACTGTATACCAAATTTGAAAACGACATCTCAGTTCATTCTAAAGTTATCGTGGCTACAAACAGACATACAGTCAACAAAAATTGTCAGCCCCAAATCATGTTTTGTATATGTTTAGATACTATTTGTATAAGCGAAAATTTTTTTTTGTCAGTGATGTGATATTTCCACACAGTGTGACGTAGAAGTAACATAAATCAATTTTTTGGTAAAAAATGGCTAAAAATTTGTGACCATGGTTTAACATAACTAATTTGTACTGTCTATTCTAAATAAAACTAATAGAGAAATTATTGTCTATTGTCTGGACCTGTAACAGACAGGCAAAAATACTACTTTAATAAGTTTTGTTTGTTTTACCATGTATGTCATAATACAGAGATAACAGGTTACACCCATTTACACTGGTGCCGTGACCATGATGTGGACATTTCAAACAAAACAGAAACCCAGAGTCCAGTAAGTTAATACAAAATGTACCAGATGTCTCCCACGTAGAAATAAAAGCATAAAACACCACTAAACACTAGAGAGTGGAAAGGTGGGACAAGTCAAACGATGGAAGTTTGCTAGGTAATGCGGCATGACAGGAATTGTGTTTGTGCAATAATACAAAACCATTGAGCTGTTAAAGTAGTTTTATTGACCTGTTAAAAGTTGCCATACAGTGATGCTTCAGTTTTCCAGCAACTTAAATGAGTACATAATTATTTCACAGTATTACTAACTAGAAATTCATATATGCATCAACAATTACCTATTTAGTGAGCACCACACTCGCATACCATCACAATATATTCAATTAATAGATTACTACCTATCTATTATAAAAAAAAAGATCGATCAGTATCAATTCATATAAATTATGTATTCAAACTATATTTAGTCTATTTTTATGGAACTATAAAATCTCCAAGACACAGTTTCCAGTAAGTAAAACGGTTTACTTAAAAGCAACAAAATATACACACAACAAATACGAGCAATCCTAGATCGCTGAACAGATGGAATATTCACATTTTCTGTAATAAAACTGAGAAAGGGATTATATCTTCCGCACAAACGCGCAGAATTTTGACCAATTCATGTCCCATATTTTATTTTTACTCGATGGTACCTTATATTATTTATGGTATGTGTTAAATAATAAATGGTGAATGCGTACAAGCTGATATGATGCAAAATACCAAAGCGCTAGAGTTTAGAAACGATTTATAATTCTGCATGGATTAATTAAAAAACAACTTACTAAAAAATATGTAAAAAAAACAAACTAAAACAGTGTGTTGAATTTACTTTTTTTACACTCCATCCCAGATTTTTTACAGTCTCCAAACAGACAGTTATCTAAGTTAGCACAATTATGTTTTCTCGTTTTATACATCATATTAGTATAAAGGTGATAAAATTAAAACTCAATAAAAAAAAGTGCAATGTGGAAAAATTTCAAAGCGCCCATATAAAATCTTAACGAATAACTTACTATTCTTAATAAATAATTATCAAAAAGATTATTCTTCTTTTCATCGAATCATAAGTTTACAGAATTAAAATATAATGTAAACAACATTTATCCCTTTTTTGGAGTTTTGTTTGATAGTTTATCAGATCACAACGTATCATTTTTATACTGTTTTCTTTTCTAAAACTTAAAAGTAATTATATTGTATTCATGGTAGTGATTTTGTTAAGTGAGATATTAAGTCCCATTTGCTTTCGAAATTGTATATGTTGAGTGCAGTCTGAGAATGGCCACCAGTAATCTTTTTAGAATTCCAAGTCGGGAAGTTTTTAATAGACAACTAAACAGTTAAATTATGCTGTAATTTTGAGGCATACAAACAAATAAAAAAGTAAGCGCACAATATTAAATACATATGTAAAAGACTTTCGCTTCAGTTTTATGTTAGCGTTTCTGTATTTAATAAAAAACAGTTTCACAAAGTTAGGGCCACCACAATCAACAAGCAAACAGCCTGGGGCAATATAGAATTTCTTTAGTTCAATCGGTATAATCGACCTATGAATTCGTATCACTCCTTGAATTATCCCAGTCGAATATGATACGTAATGATGGCAATGGTATTCTTGATTTGGTGTTTAGTGGGCAAGATTGTGAGGTTTCTAGATCGGAAGACGTTCTCCTTATTGAGGATGGTTATCATCCACCCCTAACAGTAACTATAAAGGTTGTGAACTGTAATAATTATTCTGGACAGAAGAAAAATGCTGACCCAACTTACAATTTGAAACGTGTTGATCTGGGAGCATAATATGAGAGACTTTCCTTTGTTGATTGGTCTCTTTTACTGGCATTCGACGATGTTGACCTGGCTTGTAAATTCGGTTTCATAATATTCTTAAATATACGTTCAATGTTTACAGGATTTCACAATTTTAAAAATTTTGTAATGTACAATATTTGGATGTTGCTGCTTTATCTGAAACTTGTCTGATTAAGTTAATGCTAAAATTGTTGACATAGGATATTGTTTTATACATAAAAATAGAGGTAGTAGAGGAGGGGTTGCAGTGTATATTAGAAGGTCAATTTCTTATCAAGAAGTTATTTGTGATCAACCAGTAAATGAGCAAACAGAGCTTATTTTAGTTAAAATCAAACAGAGCTCATCATTATAGCTAACTTTTATAGACCACCAAATGTTCATCTAACTACTTTTACTAGTGATATTGATATTAAGTTCATTTATATATCCACCATGTGACGAGATTCTATGTCTAGGCGACATGAATGTATGTTTCTTCAATCTGGATAACCCTCTTGTCTCCTGTTTTGAAACATATGACTTAAAACAGGTGACCAGGGTGACAAGAACGACCTGTACACTCCTAGATCCCATATTATTTACTAATGCTGACGTACAGAATGTTGGAACATTAAATACAGACAGTATTTCAGATCATTTGATGTTTTTTGTCACACTGAAAATAACTCCGCCATGGACGGTCCCAAGCCCGGCTGAGAAAGGAGGAGGGCCACACCGTAACCCTACCCAGGCATGTCTTGGGAGGGCCGGGAATGCTTGCCTTAACTGGCCGGCATTGCGAGGAGAAACCTCTATAAAAAAACCCACATTGCAAGGTCGTTGGAGGGTTGGTGCCGAAGCGATGATGCTTTTGGCCGATATGGCCGGGCATTGGCAGGTTGGTAATTCTGCTCCTAACGTAATCCTCCCCAGGGAAACCGGGCTACCTCCCTGTGTATAATGCCTCTCCATGGGATGGGGCTCTTTCATGGAGGTTAACCACAATTTTCCTCAGCTGTTCGTGGGATCAGAATATGAACACGATAAGACACAGACCCAAACGAGATGGATAATAATACTCTCGATCTCAAGGCAACTGGAGAACACATAGAGGTAGAAACGGGGGTTGTCCCCTCTCTTACCGCCAAACCGATGAAGGGGGGGGGGGTCGAGGGTCATCCTCTCCCTATCCTCCAAATCTCTGTCCTCCGATGAGGGGCAGTGGAGGGACCGGTATGGCCCACTCACAAACAAACCTAACCACATTGAAAATAGAAGTCAAGAAAATGGAACCAAAACTAGTTAAATTCCGTAGCTTTATAAATTTCAATTTAAATAATTTTTTACGTGTGATTCGTATCAGTTACCTTGACATAATTTGGTACGAGAGATTGACATTGATAACAAGCTGTACACTTTTAATGCATTAATTTTGAGTCTGATAAACATGCACCAATGTTGGAGAGAAAAGTAAGGAAGCCCCCAAGCTGACACATAATCTCAAGCTGTTAATGAAGCAGAGGAATGATCCTTTACAAACATTTAAATTAACTCGTATAAATGCAGACTGGGAAGCGTATAAAGACCTTTATAATTATACCCCCATGATGGTTAGAAATAAAAATAGAGGATATCTATGGTCTGTGGAGTTGCGGAATAGCAAACGTAAATCTTGGCAGGCACTGAAAGATTTGAACGTTTACGACTCTTTTTCTAAGCAATTGCCATCTGTCTAACCCACAAAAATAGCTGATTATTTCGCTCCTTTTTTTTTCAAACTGTGAACAATAATTGTGACAACTTGATAGAATTTTATAGTCAAAATAATATTTGTGAAGCAAACTCCTTTGTGTTTACACATATCAGTGAAGAAGAGTAGTAGTAGGATACTTAACAGTATCAAAATTAACGCTGCTGCGTCTGATAATATTTCTTGTGGTATGCTTATGTACTGCAGTCTTCTTATCAATAAAATTATTGTTCATATTATAAACTCTTGTATAGAAGGGAAGTACTTTTCTCTGTTGTGGAAAAGTACTAACAGAATGCCACTGATCAGTTGTGGTTAATAACAGTTTTTCCACCTAGTCATCTCTGGAATACCCAAGGGATGCATTTTGGGTCCTTTGCTTTTTATAATATGTACTTCTGAAATGTTAAGTACAGTGGGTCGATGCAAGATATAGGCCCACCCGGATGATACTCAGGTATATTCACTTTTTAAAAAAAACTTCTACTCCTACACTTCTTACAATGTTCGACAGGTCCATAATCTTCGACTGTCTGTCTTGTTTGGGTCACATGCCTTCTCCCATTCGGATAATCACAGAAATTTGGGATTGATACTGGATGGGAACCTACAGTTCTCCAGACCATCTATGCCGATCTGTGTTCTATACACTGCAACACCTGTATCAGTACGTCGATTGCCTTCCTCAGGATGCACGTAAACTTTTGGTGAACTCGCCAATCCTGTCATTCACGTATGGAGCCTGCTCTGAGCTCTGCCCAGTACGGGTGGGGGTGCCGAAGGCATCAATACTTGGCCCAATTCTGTTCAACTTGTTTACCACTGATGTGAATAGCATTCTTCTACTGTCGACTCTTCAATGTTTTGCAGACGATATGCAATTATATATTCCTCTTACTATATCTAATGCTGATGAACAGATTGGGCGGTTGAATGGAGACCTGCAGAGACCTCAGACGTGGACATGGAGCAACAGCCTCAGCTTCAATCCTGACAAGTGCAATTTTCTCGTTCTTGGCACTTCTTACAATGTTCGACAGGTCCACAATCTTCAACTTCTGTCTGGTTTGGGTCACATGCCTTGTCCCATTCACATATTCGCAGAAATTTGGGATTGATACTGGATGGGAACCTGCAGTTCTCCAGACATGCGGACCATCTCTGCCGGTCTGTGTTCTATAGACTGGGACACCTGTATCAGTACCGTGATTGCCTTCCTCAGGATGCATGTAAACTTTTGGTGAACTCGTGAATCCTGTCACTGTTCACCTATGGCGATTGTGTCTATGGACCTTGCCTGACGCGCCTGGATGAGTACTGTGTCCAGAAGGTGTAGAACTGGTGTGAGATTTGTTCTCCACATACGTTTTGCTCACGCTACACCGTACATGTGGTCGCTGGACTGGCTGAGCATGCAGGAACGGAGACTTGTTCACTATGTTACCTCAGTAATCAAAGTTTTTCGGGAAAGGAAACCTGATTACCTACATGACTGTGTCAGCCTTCGAACTGATGTACATGACAGACTCCTGCGAGGCAGGAGATACTTGACTGTTCCCATACATAGAGCTGCAAGTTTTAAAAGATCCTTTTGTTACTGAATATCTTACCTATTCAATTATCTGCATATAAAGGGTATAGCTTCCTTTTCAATAAGGGCTGTAAAGTATGCTTTGGGATACAGTCTGTTAACTGGGCCACATGAACTTGATATTACCCTGTTTTAAAATCTTGTCTATAGCTGGATATGTTGAAAAACAGTTCACTGAACATGTCACACTGCTCTGGTTATGCTGTATATGACGAAGGCCTTTGATTATGTTGATCATTCTCTTTTACTTGCTAAATTGTTGAATTATGGAGTTTCTGGTCGTCTTTTACAATGGTTTGCTAGCTACTTTAGTGGTCAATCGCAGATGATGAGACTTGATGATGGAGCCTGCTCTAAGCTCTGCCCAGTATGGGTGGGGGTGCCGCAGGGATCAATACTTGGTCCAATTCTGTTCAACTTGTACAAATGTACTGTATGTACAATAAATATTATTATTATTATATTAAACTTTTGATTTGTATTTTATTTGGGTGAATAAATATTCTTCTTCTTATTATTACACACCTAAATTACTCAATGCAAGATCTAGTTAAAACTTTTAAACCTGGAACTGACAAAAAATAACTGGTGACCATGACTTTTTCATCAGTATTATTACATAACGGACAATTTTACAGAACCATTAAGTTAATGTAAAATAAAATAATACAATTTTTATTTAAAATGAAATAACTAGATTTAAGGGATAAATAGAGGCTAGTAACTTCATTATAATATTTCTAATAAAGTATATAAGAGCTTGTGGTTTTAACAGGGAGTTTTCTAAAACTGTCCTGACTGTTGCATTATTAAGATGATTCCGCAGCCTTGCTATTATTTAAAGCTATTGTTAAAACGTTTAATCACAATTACATCAACAGCAACTGAACACCACTAAAAAAATCAACAACAAATGTGAAAAGTGTCTTCCCACTGATAATAATGTATGCTTCTTTCGATAATAACTGCCTACTCCTTCTGACAATTGATAATAACTGATACTTCTTTAGCTTACTCTGAAAAACAAACAGAAGCAGACTTTCCTAGATATAAAAAAAGAACCGGTCAACATAAATAAATACTTAAAAAGAGATATAAATAGCTAGTTGAATTTTTTATACAAGAGAATATATTGTGTTTCATGAATACCGATTTCAAATTTTGTACACAACTAATAAAAACGGCACAATAAAAACGGTTAAAACAAAATCAACAAAATAATCATTATACATTATAAATATATAGTAAAAAACTAAAATAAAACCTCAAAAAAAAATCATACACATATTTTCTAACTATTTAAATCAGTGTTATAAAAACATTCAAGTAAATTAGATAACAAGTGAAATAAAGTTCGGCAAATATATATATAATATACCTTAAACGGACAGAGAAATTGCTAAATTATTATTTACAAGGATGATGGTGTGCGGCATTACTTTATAATAATAATAATAATATATATATCCAAACATTAAATTACATTTAAAATGCCACCACTAACCACTCGAAAGATGAGAGATAGGTTAAGAGAGAAGAGAGAAAAAATAAGACAAAATGACACTGTACTCCAAATGTAATACAAACTAGCAACGATGTTATCATTTCTTTGTTTTTTTTTTCAAAGTTCCGACAATACTGTTAAGCTTAGAAGCAGGAGGGGTGGTTTTTGTCCTTACAAGAAGCGTTGTCAGTCTCAGTTGTATATCTTTATAGCTTTCTCCAGGTAATTGAAACGTGACCTCTTGGGTGCCTTGTTCACATGATCTAGACCCAACCAGGGCTTCACACAACCTGCTGCGAAAAGAAAAAGGTGTAATATTAGTATGTTTTTTTTAGTACTCCTTATTAACAAACTCAAAACAGTACATTTGCACTGGTCACAAGTTCTACAATTAATAACATAAAATTGCATATGATTTTGAGGTTAATTTAACTAAACTTCTATTTTATTATTTGTTGAGTTCCGTTTCCAATTGTGTTGTTTTGTGGAGTTTAAGGTTCTATTTGTTATTGCCGGGTTTCGTTATTAAACTGTTTCACATAATATTACCTAGCATTATTACCTAATTAAGTATTGTAAATTAAATCACAATATTTTTTTATCGTGAATCATTACGGAAAATTATTGTCACAGCGAACAGCCTGGAATGACATTTCTAGAAGAGACCAGAAGTGACAGGTATAGAATGGTGTAGGTCTAGAATCTCTATGGACAGTATAAATAGCAGAGCGGCGCACAGAGTAAGCCAGTTCAGTATTAAGTCGGTGTGGTGAACACCGTAGAACGTAACAACTGTTGTCAGGAGTGAGATTTTCAAGCTGCTAGCAGAAATATTTTCCAGAATATTCGTTGAACGTGGAAATTTCTAGAATCACTGGAAGATCAGTGTCAGCAGTAATTCATAACTGGGTGTGTTCTTGAAACAGAATAAACTGTGTACCAACTTTAACTACGTCTATGCCTAAGACACGTAGCACAACAACCAATGGACGCCCAGCTATTGCAATTGATTAAAGAAATGAAAGCAGAGGCCATAAAAAGAGATGAAGAAGCCAGAAAAAGAGATGAAGAGGTCAAAGAAGGGCTGAGAAAAAGAGATGAAGAAGCCAGATAGAGACGAAGAAGCCAAAGAAGAAATGAGAAAAGGAGATGAAGAGGCCAGAAGAAGATGAAGAAGCTCAAGAAGAAGCCAGAAAAAGAGATGAAGAAGCTAGAAAGTGACGAAGAGGTCAAAGAAATGAGAGGAAAAAAAAGAAGAGATGAAGAGGCCAGGAAGAGACGGAGAAGCCAAAGAAGAAATGAGAAAAAGAGATGAAGAAACAAAGAAAATTCTACAGGAACAGGCCAGCAGCATTGAGAATATTACTTTATGTGTCGACGAACGTAGAACGAGTAAGGGGTATCAGCGACGATGTACATGACAAGCTGACGGAAGTACAACAGAAAGTGCATTCACTAGAAAAGAAGTGTGAAACCCTAGCCAAAGGAAACATCAGGCTCTAAGATAGCCCGGTCGGAAGAATTAAGGTCCCCACATCAGTTGGCTCAGTCTCGTGGGGTATTTATCTACACCAATTTGAAGCCGCTGCTACAGCAAATGGTTGGGGCGAGAGAGAGAAAGCGACTTCGCTAATTGTGGTTCTCGGAGGAGATGCCCTAGATGTGCTCCAAGGTATCCCCAGGGAAGAACAGGACAGTTTTGACAGCATTAGACATTACCTAGAAATGAGATTTGGCGACCAGCATTTACAACAGCTGTACCAAACTCAGTTAAAAGGTCGCTGCCAGAATCGGGTGAAACTCTGCAACAATTTGAAGCCGGATTGCCAGACTAACACGATCAGCTTACCCCAAAGCTCCGGTGGAATTTTTGAACCAACTGTCGCTGCAAACATTCATTGACAGCATCAGGAATACCGACACTCAACAGGCACTGAGGATGGCGAGACATAAAAACTTGAACGATGCTTTGACACATTCGCTAGAATTTGAAGCTGCCAAGCAAGCTTCTAAAGGCAATGTGAGAGTTCGCAGTTTCCGAGTCTCAGAAGAGGAAAATGACCTTAGCCTGGCCATGCGCTGGTCGTTCTCTCGACTGATCGACATGTGACTTAGCTACTGGACTCCTAGAGGCTGGCTCCACATGCCACCCCTGGCGCGACTGTCGGCAATGGGAATAACGTCCAGGGCTGATGGTCTACTAGTCTCAATCCTTCTCACACACACCAGACACACGCATACGAACACAGACACGACACACATAGATCGGGTTGGGAGCTTCTCGGGCTTTGGCATGGACTCCGGGGAGGGACTCCGAGCAGAGGTTGCTCTGGACTGGCAGCACTGTGCGAACCAGGTCCGGCACACCTGGCGCCGTTTGGGCAGCACAGGGGCCCACCCTTGCCTTGACCGGTGTAGGGGGCTGCCCTATCATCTATTCGAAAAATGCTCAATCGTGTCTGCAGCACCGGGTAGCTCCGGAACAGGGGGTTAGCTGCACGCTTCAGGTCGCCACGGCGTGACCGCAGAGCCGCTCTTAACGGAATGAAGTCTCATTATGTATGAAGCGGCGGGGCACGGTTAGGTGATCTCCCGTATCTATACGGTGAAATCCATAAGCACACCCTCACACATACAACCCCCTTTAGCAACCATGAACAGACACTTAAGAGAAGATGGTAACGTACCAAAGACAGGGCGAGGAGATAGAAGGTAGATAGATCCCTGTCTCTCCAAGTAGCTCCAGCAGGGAACTGGAGGAAACGCTCCTCCGCTCTCCCGGCGCGGGGTCCGGAGCGGAACCGCACGGTTCCGTCGGGGACACTGCTGCCATGGGGAGCGACGAGGAGCGAACTTCGTTGGCTGCGAGTCCGGCCGGGCCCATGGACGTGTCCATAGAAGGGGCCGACGAGGAGTCGCGAAGGAAGCGTAGGAGGGAAAGGAAAAGGAAGTGGAGAGCCCAGAAAAGGAGGCGAGAGAGGGAGGAGCTGAGGCAGCGACGCCGTCAGGGGGTGGCCCTTCAGAGGCGCAGGCTGCTTTGGTAGCGGTGGCTTCGCAGGATGTTCAGCCGCCGCAAATCCCCTCTGCCTCTGCGACCGGTCGGGCTGCTTCCAAGCCGAGTGACCCCTCAGGGATCATCAAGGCTGGGAGGCTGCCAGATCGGGCGGCCTGGCGGCAGGTGCGACGACGGCACCGTGAGGCGAAAGGTAAGGTAGTAAGAGATTGTCCTGCCTACGGGACTGGGCGAGGGAAGCAGAGTGGGGGAGGGGCCAAAAAGCTCTACCCCTGCGGCGCCCCCCGGGCGTTCGGCAAAGAAGCAAAAACAAAAGAGGGATAAGGCACAGCCAAGCCCACGAGGACAAAAGTCTGGGGAGCCCACAAATATAGGACTCCAGGCAGTGCGAAACAAACAAAGAACGTGAGTATCCAACTACATCCAGATCTGTCAACCTCCTAAAAGTATTGCTAATCTTAATAAATATGATAATCTGATAGATAGCTATTTTAGGGTAGGGTGTTATAGGCAATTGTGACCTCACCATTGAGCAGATCTATATCCACTTGAGGTCAAACACAATATACCACAGTTCTTGTACTTAAAGCTTTATCTTTGGAAGGATGTAACAAAATATAACAGCATTCCTGACGGACCACTCAATATTTCCAATAGAAGTGAGAAAGAGTCTATTTAACTTTGATTTGGAAAATATGGTAATACATAATTACATCCTATTTACAGACGCCTCCAAGTTGGATAACAAAGTAGCATTGGCGATATGGGACCCACAAAAAGATCTTAATAAAAAGAACTGTTTCCTACATGTACTGCAGAGTTCATAGCTATTATAGAAACATGTGTAAGCAGCACGTCAGGTAGGTCTTTTATTTCGTTAAAATGACAAAACACTCATCCAAGTGCGTAATGTGCATGTTCAGTAAAACTGAGTTTTTACTGTCGCGAGATGCTTGTCTAATTTCTACTAATGCAGACAGTTATTTTAATATCGACAACCACACTTAACCAACTAATTTCTGTTATCTCAATACTACTTTACTTAATACAACCAGAAACCTACCTTGACTATCTGTCTTAAATTCCGCTAGGTTAATTTGAAAATCATCATCGTTTATAAACTGTGGACGTCCCATTGAAACGATTGCAAACCTATACTTTTCAAATTCTTTTTCGGGAACACCCAGTTTTTTCTGGATGCGTTCTGAAAACAACACACATTAAAATTTATCCTGCTGATAATCCATCAGCTTTTTTCTTTTTGATTGAAAATACCTTTAACTTTGTTGAACGATTCACCGTGTTTGATTTTTATGAGAAAGGGTATACCAAATGTGGAGAAGACCTCTTTGTGGAAATGGGCGCAGGAGATTAGCATTTCATCGTCTTGCAAATTAAGTTCATCCCTGGGCACCTCTTCAACCCTATAAAACTTGGTAGCACTTGTAGCTAACGACTCTAACGGTGTATCTTCTTTAGGACCCATAATTAATTTACTGCATGTGACTTCAGTTAACCTAAAGGAAAATTTATATAAGTAAAGAAACGGCAATAGGTAGGAACTAAACGCTTTACTGTAAATGTTTACAACAGTGGTCGTGCACCTCTCCGACGTGTTGAGCTACTTTTATAATTTTAGATTAAACAGTGAGCTACCTAGTCGTACGGTCTATACTATACAAGGTGCTACTTTGTGCCCGCGATATAGATTTAAAAAAAACCTTTCGTCTTTTTACTGTTGATCTAAGAAATCAAATAAATACTTGTAACCTAGTTAGAATATTCATCCTCTGCTGAATTTAATGTTGTGTACGAAACCTTCTTTTGTTTTAATAAAAAGATATGCAGTAGTTAGTAATATTTCTAAAGAAATTAAGGTTAGTATCAAATATATTCATTATGGTGTAAGTTTAAGAAGTCTGGAAGTGTGGAGTTTCTGGATAGATTTAGCGAGCTGAGACAAAAACTTAAGAGAGACATTTATCTTCCTCGAGTTAACTAATTTCAGAGAGTTGAAAGAGAGATTAGGTCTAATCCTAAAAAATTCTCGAACTGCTCTTATCGGTGCCGTCAAAACTTTTCTATTGGGAATTCATCTTACCGGCAGCAGGCAGTTGACAGTTTTGCTTCTTGTTTTGCAGGATGTTCTGGTTTCACCCCCACCTCATCACCTACAGCCGCCAGCCTGACTTCGGGTGACATCACAATGTTTTTTGTTGATGACTTTACAGATGATGAAATTATTACAGAGAATTAAGGCTAACATGTCCTGTGGACCTGATCTAGTTCCTGGCATCTTGGTGCGCGACTGCTTATATGCTTTCCTGACTCCGCTTAAGAAAATTTTTTTTGACTGATTCGTAGATCTGGAACATTCCCCGCGATTTGGAAGCTGTCACGGGTTTTCCCTGTCTTCAAGGTGGGGGATAGTGGTGATCCATCAAACTATCGACCAATAGCCATACTATGTGTCTTCTGTAAGATTTTCGAGGCCTGCCTTTTTCGGCGAATATTGTTTCACATCAAAAACAGACTCTCTATTTCTCAGCATGACGTTACACAGTTCATTGCGTCCGCTCTTGACCGCTCTTCACAGGTTGATGTTGTGTATAGTGATCTTTCTAAGGCCTTCGATTGTCTAAATCACTCTGTTCTGATTGACAGGATGAGGGCTATCGGATTCTCCGAGGGCTTGCTTGGCCTATTCAGATCTTACCTGAATGGAAGGAGGCAATTTGTTGAGGTTGGGGGCTTTAGATCTTACACCTATCACGTAACTTCGGGAGTGCCGCAGGGTTCCATACTCGGTCCATTACTGTTAAATATATTTATTGACCCAGTTAAACATGTTTTACATGTTCCTTTTTTAATGTATGCAGATAATATTAAGATTTTCGCAAATATTTCGAGTGTTGATGACTGTTTGCAACTCCAGAACTGACTTCAGATCCTTGATGAATGGTGTTGTCGGAGTGGTCTTTCTATGAATGTTTCCAAGTGTTGTGTGATGTCCTTTACTGGAAATAAGCACGCAGTTATTTTCGGGTACAATATAAGAGGGCTTCCACTTGATCGCCCCGGGACAGTTAAGGACCTTGGAATTGTTTTTGATGGTACTCTATCTTTTAAACCACACTATGAGCAGAATATCAGTTCTGCTTCCAAAACTCTTGGGTTTCTGATAAGAAACAGCAAAAATTTCTCACAGACTGACACCATCCTCCTGCTCTTTAGTTGTTTGGTTAGGTCCCGACTTGAATATGGCTCAGTTGTGTGGGCTCCTACTTATGAGATACATGTGGCAAGTCTAGAATCAGTGCAAAGGAAATTTCCATTACTGTTTAATATATTTATTGACCCAGTTAAACATGTTTTACATGTTCCTTTTTTAATGTATGCAGATGATATTAAGATTTTCGCAAATATTTCGAGTGTTGATGACTGTTTGCAGCTCCAGAACTGACTTCAGATCCTTGATGAATGGTGTTGTCGGAGTGGTCTTTCTATGAATGTTTCCAAGTGTTGTGTGATGTCCTTCACTCGAAATAAGCACGCAGTTACTTTCGGGTACAATATAAGAGGGCTTCCACTTGATCGCCCCGGAACAGTTAAGCACCTTGGAATTGTTTTTGATGGTACTCTTATCTTTTAAACCACACTATGAGCAGACTGTCAGTTCTGCTTCCAAAACTCTTGGGTTTCTGATAAGAAACAGCAAAAATTTCTCACAGACTGACACCATCCTCCTGCTCTTTAGTTGTTTGGTTAGGTCCCGACTTGAATATGGCTCAGTTGTGTGGGCTCCTACTTATGAGATACATGTGGCAAGTCTAGAATCAGTGCAAAGGAAATTTCTAAATCTTCTTAGCTTTCGTGAGGATGGTCGATATCCATCTATTGGTTTTCCTCAGGAAAGTTTACTTCTTCGCTTTAGTCTGCAGAGTCTGTTGATGCGCAGGCAGTGCAGTTTCATTATATTTTTATACAAACTGGTTAATTCTGTGTTCGGCTGCCCTAGTCTGCTTGAGCAACTTAATTTCAATGTGCCTCGTATTGCGGCACATTTTCCAGGCACATTCTATCTCCCGACTGCTCGTACACGATTGCTGCATTCGTCTCCAGTTTACGAGATGTGCAATGATTACTCTGTACTGCAAGACCGCCTAGATATCTTCTCATGTAATATATCAGAGATAAAAATGTTTTTCAAAGTGATCTAATTTGTGACTCTCTTTTGTATAGTTTGTTTGATTATGGTTTGTTATTATGTTTTGTGTATTGCCCATCCTTAATTTGGCTTTTAAGCTGTTGGATGGTGTATGAATAAATAAATATGTCCCCAGTTTTAGTTTTCGGTGCTCATCGCAGGTTCCGGCATTCACATAGTGAAATTATATATCAATAAAGAACGTGAGCTCCTTAAATAGTGTGGCACTTTGGTTTCAAGCCCATTATCCTTTAAAATTAGACAGTGCTCATAAATTTATCAAGCAGAAGATTAGGGCAGGTCGTCAACCTTGTCCGTTCAATATAGACAAAATAGATAAACGATATGCCTCTGACTGCAACTTTTACCTTCGTTTTCGTCATCTACCTGAGAGTTATGTAAGTATAGGTATAGTTATAATTTAGGTTTAGAATTTTCATTCTCTGATGATGCCGGCATTTGCTGGAGACATGGTCGTTAGGTCTTAAAAATGGGTTGTGGTGATTTTGGGGTTCTTCAAGTGTATTTATCAGTGCTCATCACAGGTTCCAGTCTTAACATAGTGTTATAATATTTACTGTCATAGGGTTCCGATCAATTTTGAGATATCTTTTCTGAAAGAATATGAAAATGTTTGACATCGCTGTTGGTTAGGTTTTGTTCCCAAAACTCAAGCTTTTTGATAGATGCTTTTATATCAGAAACCATTTCTGTTAGCTCCTAGTCGCCCCACTGAAGCTGGAAATTAAGTTCATTTAATTTTTCTGTAGTCAAAAAAAAAAAAAAAACCTCTAAGCCAAATTTAATTTTCCAGTTCCGAAATTGGTTCCTCAAGTTGTTTGATAGCTCGCGATTGATAGGTTGGCGACCACTGATCTACAAGTATTATTTAAGTCCTAGAAAACTGTTAGTATCATAAATTAAATGCTCACCTTAGTTTGCCGGTACTGTTTTCACTAAATTCAATTTGCTTTTTGGCCTCTTCTAACAAATCCGCAACTGTACCATTTTTATTAGGATAGAGAATCAACTCTTTCTCTTCTTTAAACTTCGGTCCTACATAGAAACATTTGAACTGTCGCTTATTTTCTAATTCATTCACTCGAATACTAAGCTGACGATAGAAAATCTTCCTTGGAACTTTTGGCTTGGAGAAAACTAAAAGATCTTTCAAGGTGCCTTCAAACGTACACCTAAGTGGATATCCTGGACTATCTTTATAACTAATAAAAATAAATAAATAAAAAGAATACAGAATTAGAAGAGGTTTCATACAACTTCAAAAATTAATAAACAACTACCTTTGACACTTAAAGAACTGTAAGAGATAAGGATCAGTGCCGACTCTCTGAGCGACTGCCCTTGCCAATTGATCATAGGTCATCCTTTGAGATAGCTCCATCGTGAATCCTTGATCATTTGGAATAGACATGTCTACGAACGTTACTTCTACTCTATAGAAAAGGTCCTTAAAATAGTCTATACATGTTGGAAGATCTGACAGCTCTTCTCTTTCTTCCTTTTCAAAAACTAATATATCACCATCCATTAGTTCTTCTAACACCTGCAAATTAAATTGTATATTAGATATATCAAAAACACGTTAACAAACAATATAGGAAATACAAGACGGAAACTGAATGTACACAAACTAAAAAAAAGGAAGGTGCCCGCCAAATTTCATCAAAATCGGCCCATTATTTACGATTCACTTTTTACCTGGAATCATTACTGGTTTAAAAACACTGAGAAAGCCCCCAAGCATCTAAATAATACCAAAAACCCTGTACTTCAAGTTTTGGATTTCAAAAGTTATTTGATGAAAAGTCGCCAACATTTAACTACCCTAAACTCCGTACTGCAGGCTAGGAAAGCATGAAAAAAATTCAAACATCTAAAGACGCAGTATGGCTTTGTTAGTAAATGATGTGTCGCATTTTTTTTAGAGGGGCGTTTAAGTAAACAAAATATCCGTTGAGAATGTTCTAGAACAAATTATTATTTCATCTTATTGAAAATTCGTTAGGTAAGGTACGAGTCCATTTTCAATGTTAAGGGGGAGTCGAGAATGTATCTGCAACTCTGTCATGAAATTATTTTACATTACATTACATTTCTCACATTTGACGGCGACGCAATAAATAATTCTGACTAACTTTTTCCGAGATATCTACAACTTAAAGTAACCAGGTTCTGATCCAACAAATATGGGACCTCTGACAGAACAACTCAGAACTAGGTAACTAGTAGGCTTTATTTCTTAACATCTTGTGACCCTAGCAGTGTTTCTCATCTTGCAAATATTAAAATCTGATAGATAGATACATTAGGTTAGGGTTCAACAGCTAATGGTGACCTCACTACCAACCGGATTCACATCCACTTGAAGTCAATCTTTATTTTATTTGAAGGAGGTAACAATATATATATATATATATATATATATATATATATATATATATATATATATATATATATATATATATATATATATATATATATATATATATATATATATATAGAAACAGAACAGCAGAATATATTCAGGCTGTCCTCCAAATTGAAGTAATTTCTACAAATATAATAGACTGAAGACGAGTATTGGGATACCGCGATTCTATATGTAGAATATTACATTTTATTGACTGAAGTAGTGAGGGACAATCAAGAGCTGAACTGACAATTTGAAAAAGAGACACTATGCAGCTGCACCGCCTCCTGCCCTCCAGGCTAGCCAATGCACGGGTATTGACCATCAATTGAAAAACTAAGGAATTTCAAAAACTTTCTCTGAATATTTTCAAGGGTATCAATGTGCACCAAGTATGCCAGAGATCAAACTACTGAAGCATATTCAAGACAGAGCCTCACCAGTGTCTTGAAGAGGAGGATCAATGTTTCGTAAGATGTAAAATCCCCCCTATTCCTAATTATAAAGCCCATGGTCTTATATGCAGAACTTATAATGAAATCATAATGCTGCCGAAATGCATAGGGTCCAAAATCACTCCAAGCTCACGAACTGTGCCAAGCTATGTCCCTGAAATTGGTAATCATATGAAATTGTCTTGTCCGCCGCCGGACAGGAATACAGCACGTGCTCTGCTGTTTCGTCACTCTCTATACACAGCCGGCACTCAGTTTCCTGACCGACTCCAGTTCGGTGCATGTGGTTATGCAAGCGGCAGTGTCCTGTATACAGGCCGACTAGAGTACTAAGTTGTTGCCTGTTTAGCTCTAGAAGTTTTTTAGGCCTCGACTCTGACAGGCCATTTATGAAGGCCTTAGAGTGAGCTAATCCTAGCAGATTTTTCCATTGCTGGATTGTCATTTCTTCTGTCCAGGTCTTTAAGGTGCGTTTTGCCGTGCATGATGATATCACCAGCACAGGTACTGGTCCGATGAAGTCCCCCTGGGCACCACTCCTGGCAAGCGCGTTGGCAGCAACATTGCCATCATGGTCCGAGTGACCCGGTATCCTGACCAGTGACACCTCATTGCAGCTGTCCAGTTCGTCGAGGGCAGATATATAACGCCCTACCGTTTTTGAATTGCAACGGTAGGAACCAAGAGCCTTTATTGCAGCTTGACTATCTGCACACATCTCGATGGCATACACTTCTGCCTGGTGTATGGTTGCGTACTTTCCGAGGCTAGTTGATAGTCTAGCATCGGTGTTGCTCCCATATGCGCCTGCTCCTTCCCCCATATCAGTTTTGGAGCCGTCAGTATACCAGCAGAGATCGGCCCCCAATAGGGTCATTTGATTTCGGTCCCAGTCCTCCCTTTCCGGGAGAACGGTCTTGAAAGACAGATCGCTACTGATCTTTGTAGGCATCAAGCCTCAGACCATTCCCAGAATATCTCGAGGAGTCCGGACTCTCCCAGACTGATTTACTTCGGCATGCTGTCGGCCGTTTGTTTCAATCTGTATGTTGTCCACCTCGTTTCCCTCTCCAGCCAATTGTGAAGAGGTGGAATAGTAAGGAGGACCTCCAGAGCAGCTAATTGAGCGGTGCTTATCGCTCCTGTTATCATCAGACAAGCTTATTTCTGGAGCTGAGCCAGTTTGGCGATACCACGAAGTGCCTTGGGCCACCAAACTATGGCTCCATATGTTATCATTGGTCTGATAACCACTACATAGAGCCAGTACATCTGTTGGGGGTTTGTTCCCCAGTTATTTCCACAGATTCCACGGCATGTCCACAGGGACAGTTTAGCTCTGCGGATTAGATTCTCTAAATGTACGTCCCAGTTGAGCTTCTTATCTAGCGTAACCCACAGATATTTTGCTTGGTCCGTAAATGGAATCGTTTCCCCCATAAGAATAGGTGGTTTTATTTTTTGTCCAACCTTCTTCTTCTGGTAAATGGAACAATGATCGTTTTGCGGGGGTTCACAGACATCTGTTTCCTCCGACATCAATCGTTCACTACATTTAGTGCCTCTTGAAGAGTACTTACAAGTTCCTCCTCAGATTTGCCTCTAACCATTATGACAAGATCATCAGCATACGCCTGGACTTCAACCTCCCACAGCCCCAGGATAACCAGCAAATCGTCCACAATGAGGGACCAAAGCAGGGGGGATAAAACTCCGCCTCGCAGTCATGAAGCTGACCACCTCCCCCTGTAACGAGGCAATAACGGTCCGATTATGAAGCATGCTTCCCATCCAGCCATGGTTGGTTCCACCCCTCTAGCGATAGTGGCTTCGTAGAGGGAGATAGGTGGTGCATTATTAAATGCTCCTTCAATGTCGAGAAATGCAGCCACCGCAACCTCCCCGTTATCCAGGAGTGTGTGATTTTCTCGACGAGTGCCTTGAAGAGGAGGATCAATGTTTCGTGAGATGTAAAATCCCTCCTACTCCTAATTATAAAGCCCATGGTCTTATACCCAGAACTTATAATGAAATCATAATGCTGCCGAAATGCATAGGGTGAAAAATCACTCCAGGGTCACGAACTGTGCCAGAACGTGGCAAGCTATGTCCCTGCAATCGGTAGTCACATAAAATTGGCTGTTTGTTCTGACTAAAGGACATTATGCTACTTCGGGCGTTCCTCAGGGCTCTAATCTGGGGCCGCTATTGTTCCTACTATTTATCAATGATTTGGACAGTAGTTTGGGTGTGCTGAGACTTTTCTATGCAGATGACTTGAAGCTGCTTATGAGAGTGACGTCGCTGGATGATTGCGTTAGACTGCAGGAAGATCTAAACTTGCTCTATGAGTGGTGCTTATAGAATGGATTGGAACTAAATGTGAGTAAATGTAAGGTCATGATTTTCACACGTAAAGCTTTCCCTGTTCAGTTTGAGTACACTGTGGGTCGGTTGGTGGTCGATCGTGTGGAGACTGTGAAGGACTTGGGGGTTCACTTTGATAAGAAACTGTCGTGTGACATTCACATCAATACCATAGTAAACGAGTGTAACAGGTTTTCGGGATTTATAGTGCCGAACTGTGGGTCGTTTACATGTTTTGGTGCTCTCAAAGCTTTGTATTGTGCTTTTGTTCTTTCCAAATTACGATATGCATCTCTTGTCTGGGGCCCATTTTATGGTGTCCATATAAGCTCACTCTAATGTGTCCAGAGAAGGTTCCTCAAATATCTTTGGTTTAAGGAAACTGGGCGTTATCCGGAAAGGGGGTTCGATCATTATGTTTCGCTTAGGCACTTTGAATTCGTCAGTTTATGTAAGCTAAGAAGAGTTGACTCAATCAAGTTTTTATATAAGCTGATACACAATGTCATTGATTGTCCGGAATTATTGGCGCAGATAAATTTCCATGTTCCCAGGATGAGTGAACGGCACAATATGTTATTTTATAATAATCAGGCTAGGACTGTTGTTATGTTAAGATCTCCAATATATGTAATGTGTGAAACTTTTAATATCATTTGTTCACGTAGTGATATATTTAGAGACAGTTTGTGTACATTGTTGCATAGAGCTATAGAGTTTTAGGTTTGTTTTTTGGATTGATATTTTGTTATTGTTAATTTATGGTAATCTCACTCGCTAATTAGTTTATAAGTGTCCTGTAATTGGTCCTGTACTTGGTCTGTTGGACACAATAAATTATTATTATTATACAGCATTTGGCAACATTTAAAGTAAGGGCATTCTCACAGCACCACCCCTAACTTCTGAATACATGTTGATGTCATCAGCATAAATTAGATAAGACACATCTAATATCTGTGACACTTGGACAATAAAAATATTAAAGAGAAGATGTACCAAAATGGACCCCTGGGGGACTCCAGATGGTGTGTCATAAGGTTCAGATTTAAAGCCTCGAATCTGAACGACTTGTCTCCGACCCCTCAAATAAGACCCTAATGTTTTTATCAATTGGTTACTGAAACGGAAGTAATGAAGTCTATTTATAGGAATAGTGATTGACTCTGTCAAACTCCTTTGACAGGTTGGTGCATATAACATCTACCTGTGAAGAGCTCCCAAGTTGATCAGCAACAAACGGAGTAAAGTGGCCAAATTTGTGGGTGTGGATCTACCAGAAATAAAGCTGTGCTAATGCAACGAGAGTTTAGATTTCATATGAAAAATTGTATGTTCGTACAGGCATGCTTCGAACATCTTACAAAAATTACACAATATATCAATTGGTCTATAGTCAGGATCAGAGTTGTCCCCCTGATTTGAACACAGGGATTATACAAGAAAGTTTCCATTTGTTGGGGGACTTGCTCGTCGTAAAAATCAAATTGAATATTTTCTTTAGAGGAGTTAAAAGCGTGTAAACAATCTGTAACAAGAAATCCCGGCAGGAGGCCTGGGCCGGAGAAGAACTTTGACTAAGTTTTTTTAGCAGGTGCGATGATCTTTTCATCAGTTAAATGCTTTGGTGAGAAGAAATAAATTAAAAAAGAAAATAACTTTAAAAAAGAAAATATACATTAGAAAAAAAATTATATGCATATTTTCAAATGCTCTTACCTTTTCAAGTGGTTCATTTAAATTTGAAATTTTCTCAATCATATTCGGCCTGATCTCCTCATACAAAACTAACTCTGTCTCTGGCGGGAAACCGGCTCTTTCATTCAACAGCGGAATTAAGTCTGACAGCTTACTGGTGACGGGTAAATAACTGTGGCCACAATAATGAATTTTCTTCTGCTTCGGATCATACATCTTAAAGAACAACAGTACATCGGTTTCCTTATCAAAGTTCGGCAGAGCTGTAAGTCCTGAATCTGGTGGCAACAGCTCCAAGAAAATGTTATAGGGATTCTGGTTGTCGGCAGCATCTATCGCGGATTTGTGCAGGTCTGCTTCTAAATCCAGCATGCTGGGACGTACTGTCTGGTTGGAGCGTGTACACATCGGCCATGGTCTGATCTGTTCCGGTGGATACTTGAAGGCATCAGCCAGCATTTCCATCATCTCGGCTATGGTAGCCATCTTCTTGATCTTGAAGACGCGATACAGCGCCCGTTCCGGATCGTAAAGGTCATTGCCCTGGTGACCATCAAAGGAATCTTCCAAGACGACGTTAATTGTCATGTAAAGATGAGCCTCGTTGCGTTCCTTTCTTCTTACCTGTTCCATGCGTTTTTCTTCAGCCAAACGATCGGCCAGTTCGCTAGGGATGTCTGCATCTGTAACCTGAATAAAACAAAAATTAATACAATTCTTAGAAACAGAGAGAATCAAGGTAGAAAACGCTGTTGTTATTGTCAATCATACCTCTTGTAAAACGTTATGTAATTCAGAATCTCTGATGTAAACCAACATGTAAGCATTGGTGCAATGTTTTACGGTCATATTCATATCTTCGTCATGACCCCCATAGTTGTGTTCTATTGCTTCTTGCTTGGTGCATTTCGATACAACATCGTCATCAAATTTACACCATTTACCATCACCTACAAAAGATTTAATTACATTTTATTTATTTATTCATTTAATTAAACAACCCAAACAGGCAGGAGCCCAATTACATGGATTTATATAAGAACTAATAAACTAAGAGAAATTAAAAACTATATATTAAAACTAAAAAAATTAACAAAAAATAACTAAGATGTGGTGTCCCCACGAAGCAGGGATTCCCTAGAGGCTGCAGAAAAGGACCCAACATTAGCATGACTAAATATGTCAGTACCGGAAGAATTATATTCTGCACACATAGAATACAAGGGTGATTTCGTTCTGGAAATCGGAAGTAAAATTGTATGAGTAAAACAAGTCTGACAGCCGTGGAGAGGAGTGTGAAAAGGCAGCTGGGAGAGAAGGTTAGGTGCATCAATAATTCCGTGAATAAGCTTAAATAAGGTCGCAGTGGAGGTACCGGTATGGCCCACTCAGAATCAAACCTAACCCAACCTAAGCTTAAATAAAAAACACTGATCTGAAAGAGTTTTCCTGTCAGCAAGCGATACAAAACCAAAGCTAGTGCGTAACAAATTGTAAGATATGCCTCTTTGAGAATAAATTTTGTAAACAAAATAAGACAAATACTTCGGAAACCTACGCTGGACATATTCTAGAAGCGTAATGTGGCAGGAGTAGAAGGGCATCCAGCACAAGCTGGAATATTTAACATGAGAACGGACAAAAGCATTATATAGACAGATAAGAGTTTCAGTAGCTGAAAAATTCCCAGCACTTCTAACAACAAATTCTAGGCTTTTCATAGAAGTTCTAAGGATGCTGTTTAGATGTAAATTAAACCTCAAGTGTGGATCCATGATCAAACCCAAGTCAGTAATATTAGATACACGTAAAGATTTTCACCATTCACCCTATAAGTGAAAACCTGCAAGTGATGTTTATTGGAAAAAGACAAAACACTACATTTATAAAGATTTAGAGGTAACTTATTTATGTCACACCATTCCGAAATCCTATCAAGGTTGTGCTGTATGGCCTGACAGTTGACAAGTGAATTTATATTTAGAAAAAATTATTAGGTCATCAAAATTTTTAGATCATCAGCATACAATAAATGAGGAACAGAAAACACTGATTCCAAATCATTAATAAAAACGCTGAAGAGAAGAGGACCAAGTACACATCCTTGTGGGACACCAGCAGAAGCATGAAACAGGTCAGAAGAACAACCAGCATACCAGACATAATGATACCTATTGAGGAGGTAGGATCTAAACAAGGATATAAGACCATTGGAAAGTCCAAAAGAATGAAGTCTAAGTAGACTGCATCAACCTATCCATTCCCATCCAAACAAGACAATACATAGTGCACGAAACAAAAAAGGGTTGGTCAAGGTTGAACGGCCCTTGACAAACCCATGCTGATTCCGTGAAAGATACAGACCTACATGAGGACATAGATATGCAAAAAGTGTATACTCAAAGACCTTAGAAAAGTTCGACATGATTACAATCTGCCTGTAATTTTCAATGACCGACCTGTCACCCTTCTTATGGATGGGACAGACTTTAGGAAGAGGAAACCTAATTTCTTAGCAGCTGCTTCTGCAATTAATGTGACATGTTGGTGCCAATTGAGATTTCGATGACAACAAGTGAAAAGGACTCATTACTTTGAATAACTTGGTTGTTTATTGTGATGGGTCTAGGGCTGGTGTATCTCTTATGAGAAAGAAAGCAAGACTGTGATTTGGTGGGGTTGAATTGTACAAGATTTCCACTTCCCCAGTCTAATATTTTATGGAGATCCACGGAGATAGAACCCTCCATGAGTCTGCGATCCTCATCTAATTGGGCTCAAGAGACAGGCTTAGAATATTGTATATTTGAGTGGAGGGTGCTGTCGTCCGCGTAACTGTGAACTGGGTTGGATGTGCTAGAGAGGAGGTCATTGATGTGGAGAAGAAACAAAGTAGGGGCTAAAGCTAAACCTTGAGGAACTCCTGCATTAATTGGATACAGTTTAGAGGAATGGCCATCCACGACAACAGAAATGCTCCGGTTGGAGAGGAAATTTGTTGTCCACGTACAGAGTTTTGGTGGTAGGCCATAGGCCGGTAGTTTATTAAGCAGCGCTGCGTGCCAGACCTGGTCGAATGCTTTGTAGTTCCATAGACTTGTTCCAAGAATGGGTGACAAAGGAAAGGAGGTCGGCAGTTGATCTGCGCTGATGGAATCCAGACTGCCTGTCGTGGATTAGACTGTGTTTTTCAAGAAATTTTAGTAATTCGGTGTTTACATACTTTTCCATCACTTTAGAGATGACGGAAAGGAGAGGAATAGGCCTGTAGTTGCTAGGAAGCGCTTTCGATTCTTCCTTGGGGACGGGTTGTACTCGAGCAGTTTTTCAGTTACTAGGGAATATGCCTTTACTGTAAGATGTCTGAAACAGACGAGTCAGGACAGGGGCAAGTTCTGGTGCGCATTTTTTGAGAACAATTGCTGGGATCTCGTCAAGGCCAGAGGCTTTCCTGGCATTAAGAGAAGAGAGCATCTTTCGTACCTTTTTAGTTTTGAAAATGATATCAGTCACTTTATGCGTGACATTGGGGACTGTTGGTGGTTGAACATTTGGAGGTGGGTTGAGAGTAGAATTGCCGGTAGAAACAATTTCATCCCGAGACAAGAGGTGGGAACGTGCTCTTGCAGAAATTATTCACAATAGATTTAGCAAGAGTCCAGAAGGGTTTGCTGCCGCTGGAGCTTAAGAGGACTTTGTTTTTGATGTGGTTATTAAACGAGTTTTTTGCCTCAGAAAGAATGCGGACATAGCGGTTTCTTGTGTCGTTAAATGCTTGACGGTTTTCTTGACTGGGATTGTGTAGAAGCTTTTTGTGAGCTTTGACCTTTATAAGTCTGGCCTTGTCACAGGATTTAGAGAACCAGGGCTTTTGAGTGGCTGCAGAGGTTTTCTGTGTACGTGGAATAAATAATTCCATGCCAGACTGGATAATTTCGGTGACGTTTTGTGAGATATCAGAGGGGTCAGGATGAGAGAAGCAG
This sequence comes from Tillus elongatus, assembly GCA_964006375.1. Classification (NCBI taxonomy): domain Eukaryota; kingdom Metazoa; phylum Arthropoda; class Insecta; order Coleoptera; family Cleridae; genus Tillus; species Tillus elongatus. The sequence continues at coordinate 127,988,775 of OZ023268.1, forward strand.
GCAGACGCCCATGGAAATGAGGAAAAGTAATCTCGCATTTCGTCCCAGTTCGCGGAGTTGTAGTGCCAAACGATATGTGGGTGTGATGACTGTGTGACCTCGGGTTGCATTGTGCAGGAAGCAGTGACCATGCCGTGGTCTGAGCGACCAAGGGGGCTGTGACTGATAACTTATAGCAGTCAGGATTTGTAGTAAGAACGAGATCCATCATAGTTAACCAAAGACGTTGCGATAAAAAGCTCAGTAATTTTGGAGTTAAGTCCTCTAACAACATTTACAAGGAAAAAAATCAGCATCAGCATCAAGATAAGGTATCTCTAGTGGTTATGGAAACAAAATTGCATGGTGTAAAAATGAGATATTTTAACATTTGGTTTATGTAAGGCCTGTATGCTAGATATGTCAGAATAAATATTTTTTTTCTAAAGGATTCACATCTGGACACCACGCTGGTCGCTGAAACCTACTCCTTTAGGGATGGCTCATATATCATGTCCAACGAATTTAATGATTTTTAGACCACTTCCGTGTTCTCATTTCACACTTTGTCACATTTGTGCATTTCCTTTCATTACAATTCAATTGTTTAAACAGCTCAGAAGAACGTTTCCATTTGTTCGACTGTAGTTAGTAAAAACTTTTTTTATTTGCATAAAGAATTTCTTTGAAATAGTTCTATTATTATTATTCTCACCTCTAGGATTAATGAAAACGACATAGTGTCCGCCATGATTGTCGCCCGAATGAACCAGCACTGCATGAAGTGTGTAGTTGGCCGGATTGTTGGGATCTGGTTCTTGCAGGTAGGTATCCAAAGAGATTTTTTCATAGAATTCAAATCTGTCATTAAATTTGACAGAACAATCTGTGATGGGGTCATACTGGAACCTCATCAAATGCAGGTGAAGTACAGGCGGGAACATCGAGAATATCACACCCTTCTCGGCTTCTTGCAGGCCGTGCTCGCCGGCATCGTACTTATTGTCACCGTCCAAGGTCTCTTTTGCGATGTAATCTTTGAACGATTCATCAACTGAAAGGAAAAAGGAAATTAAATTATTAATAATTATTAAATGCGAGGATTCTGTGGATGGAGAACTTTACTCACTATTCTTTTTTCCTTTTATGTTAAGCTGAATATCATAGAAGGTTTCCGTTCTTGTGCTTGTGTAGTCTACGTTCTTACATCTTATATACGATATCATTTTTCCTTCGAACAGTTTTGGAACAGTGCCTTCAACACAGGTTCCTTTCATTTTACTTTCCAACTTGTCCAATAGTACCTACAAATAAGCAGAGAATGGTAATACAACTGGTAACTGATGTTTTAAAAGTACATAACATTATAGGTCTATTGTCACAAAAATTATTTCTGGAAACAAAAAAAATATGACTCACTCGCAAAAATTCCTGCACATCATGCTGCATAAAAGAATCTAACGTTTCCCAGCCGAAGCTTTTGGTTAGTTTCTTCGTTCCAACGGGCTTATCGCAAAATTGTAGTTCGTGAAAAACTCTTTGCAAGGCCAGTGCGACAGATTTAGTGCTGTCATCTGACTCGGTAGGCATTTTATAAACAGCCTTTCGCAGCTGGTTCGTGAAATACAACGTCTGCAGCAGGGAGTTCATATAACAGGTGGCTCCTTGGTTTTTAAGACCGACATAACCTGAAATGATTAACCAGATATCGATTTACTGAAAGCTTGATTCTTGTGCGATAAAAAGTTAAAACAATAAGAGAAATAAGATAAGAACCTGTATGTTTTTTGCTGTCCCAAGATACGCCGTGGGGTGCATCTGCAACTACATGCACTTCAAGTGTGATAGCGTCATCTTTGATATATCCCTTTTCTGGATCCAGGACATCATTCCATGCCATGAAGTGAGAAAATCCCCAGTCATTTTCCTAAAAAAATCATTTTTTTTTACAATCCTCAAATTTATTATTTTAAGTATCAACTTTAAAACAAAAAACAAAAAAATATCTTTTTTTTTAATGAACAGAAAAACATTGAGAAGAGAATTAAGTTTCTGAACTGTCTATATTTCTCTCAATATGTCTATTGCAGTTTCGGCAACTGGGACTCCTAGAAGGAAGAAAATCGGCATTTTTTCTAAGCTTCATTTTTTAGATTCCAGGTACTTAACGTGTCCCACATGGACATTTTTGTTTCACGGATAAGTACAATACTTTAGGCTAGGTCTGATTTACGCTTAAGCAGTTAGAGCCGAATGATCACTGGTACCCTGATGAGTCAAACAGTTAAAGTCAGAAGAACTACCAATCAAAGTTATATAATCAGCCTGTCAGCAAGTAGGTATTTCATTAACATAAATAAGAAAGAATACTGGACTAAGAATGGGTCCTTGGGGTACACTATAATCAACTGATAGTATATTGGATTTGTGATCACCAAAACTCACATACTGTCTGCACCTACTCAAAATTGACTTTAGCCAATCAACAACAATAACAGTAATTTAACTTGTGATACTTCTGTTGGTTTTTTTAGCTGAAATTTTTGTTATATTTCTATTCTCATTGTCTTTGGAACAAGTTTCTGCTTGTCTGAATGTTAAATGGTTTCCATCACTGACCTCCAATATTAATAAAGGACGCATTGTCAGCAAAAAAACAAACCTGATCAAATGATATATTCTCCAGTAGATCATTTATGTATATGAGGAACAAAAGGGACCCAAGGATTAAACCTTGGGGTATCCCTCGTTCTAGACTTATCCATTCCGACTCTCCACTGTTCCATCTGATTTTTGTTTTCTGGGTGTCAGAATACAATATTTTCTGTGGAGGTTCTTGTAAGTCATAATATATGAGCTTTTCTTCCAATATTTTAGGAGACACGGATTTGAATGCCTTTACCAAGTCACAAGAGCTGGACATAATTGTCTTTTTTTTTCCATCAAATCCTGTCACAATCATATTTACAATATTTGCCATCGTCGTAACAGCGGAAAAGTTTTTCCTGAAGCCATGCTGATGGTCACTAAAAAACCTAAAGAGATAACTCTAAATACTGAAAAACCCATTTGTATAGTTTTTAATGAGCCACCCTATAACCCATTTGTATAGTTTTCAATGAGCCAGCCTGTATATATCTGGCATACAAATTAACGAGACTTGAAAGAACCAGACTCTACTGTAGTATACTTTTTGAGTTGTAAGTCAAAATTATAAATACTTTCACCTTGTGATCATTCTACCATTCGTAGTAAATACCGATATTACCCCCCCCCCCTATTTTCCCAAGGGTACGGATGCAGCAGCATTTTTTGAGCAATGCACCACCGGCCTCTTCAGCTGTATGTAATGAGTCAGGGTGGATGAACGTGGAGTCAAAATTATAAATACTTTCACCTTGTGACCATTCTACCATTCGTAGTAAATACCGATAATGAAATTAACCCGCTGGGGCCCCCCCCCACATAAAATTTTATAAAAAACACTGGAAGCGCTGGACGATTCAGGTGTACATTCACCAATGAGCAGCTGGAAAAGCTCAGGCAATATGTGGAGGATGTGAACACAAGGGCCTTTGGCTTAACAAGAGAAGAGTTTTCAAAAATAGTTTTTGATTTTGCCGAAACCCTGAACATTCCGCACTGCTTCAATCAGGAAACGAAAAGAGCTGGAAAAGATTTCATTAAGTCATTTATGACAAAGTTACAGTTTTCTCTAAGAAAATTGGAAGCCACATCGGCAGCCAGGTTGGCTGCTTTCAATAGAGCAAATGTGGAAACATTTTTTAACCTTTTCCAAGAAATATTGGCAAGTAAAGACTACCAACCTCATCAAATTTTCAATGTGGACGAGACCAGCTGCCCTACTGTCCATACCAAGACACCCAACGTCTTGAGTCCAACTGGAAGCCGTTGAATTATAAGAATATCTGCTGAAAAGGGTACCAACGTCAGTGTGGCATGCTGCTTCAGTGCTGTGGGTCATTACGTGCCCCCCCCCCCCCCTTTCATTTTCCCAAGGGTACGCATGCAGCAGCATTTTTTGAGCAATGCACCACCGGGCTCTTCAGTTGTATGTAATGAGTCAGGGTGGATGAACGTGGAGGCTTTTATCGAATGGTTGAAATATTTTATAAAAAATGTCAGACCTTCTAAAGAGAATCCCATTCTTCTGTTAATGGACAACCACTTGTCCCACGTTACTCTTCAAGCAGTCAATATATGCAGAGAAAATCATATTACAGTACTAGGTTTTCCTCCTCACACAAGTCACCGCATGTAGCCCTTAGACGTCACTTTTTATGGCCCCTTCAAAACAGCTTACAGTTGTAATGAATACTTAGTACAGCATCCAGGACACGTCATCACTATTAAAGATGTAGCAGGCTTATTCAATGTAGCCTACAGTAAAGTTGCTACAATCAACAATGCCGTACAAGGTTTCAAAGCAACTGGCACAGTTCCACTCAATTCACAAATATTTTGTGAATATGATTTTGAACCTTCAATGACAACATAGAGGCCATTGAACCTGTTGAACATGGACAAAGAAGAACGCTGTTGACAATAGTTCTTCTTTAGGGAGGAAATTCAAGTAGCGGAATCATCACAACGCATCATTTTCTCACCAACTGTAGCAGTAGCAGGACCATCAACCAGTGACTCCATAAGTGCAGTAGATATTGCAGTAGCTGGAACATCCCACCCAAAACCATTCCTAGGTTTACCCACCCTGCCTGTAGCTGTATACAAGGAAAAACGAAAAAGGAAGAAGCTACCATCATTGCACATAACCAGCTCACCAGTCAAAAAAGCCTTAGAGGACAAAGAAAGAGACAAAGTAAACAAAGAAAAGAAAAGAGCAGAAATTCGAAAGCGTGGAGAAGATAATTTGAGGAAAAAAGCTGAGAGGCAGAAAGAGAAGGAAATTGAAGGAAGACGGAAGCAGAAAGTCAAAAAAGTAGTATTTGATGATAATGGAGAATCATCTGACTCGTCCATATCGATGAGTTATATGGAAGATGATGATAATGATTTCACAGAAGATCAAGAAGACATTTACTTGATTTGTAATGATGCAGGAAAAAAAGAGCTTTGGTATGCTTGCTCCCTCTGTCAGAAGTGGGCTCATGCTGCGTGTACTGGGCTCACCTCGGCAGAAGCAAAGTGGAAAGCGTATATTTGTGATTTCTGTGACGTGAATTAAACTTTTTCTTAGAAAGTATTCTTTTTCTGTAATTTATCACCCTTCGTCATCTTACCCGCATAGTAAAGTCATCTTACCCGCATGTGCGGGTAAGATGGCAAATGTTACATCAAGCTATAAAAATGAAAATAACTTAGTAGTTATTTCGAATACTGTAACAGCATAAATACAAGTTGGAGCTAAAACAATAAAGGTTTTTCTAAAATAGAAAACAGAGAGTTTTGGGTAAGACCACACGGAGAAAAAAATATGTGAGCTTACTATCGTCATCTTACCCTCCTTTCCCCTATATATACAAGGTAAAATAATATACAAAATTACTAGCAATGAAAATGTCCAGGAATATGTAGATTTTTGTAAGATACTATTCCAATTATTGTTCCAAATGTTATAGTTAATTTCATATTTTATGTATACCAACACACTGGTTCTTAATTTAACTGATTTCACCCTACTTACCTTTGAATAGAATAGGTGCTGTATCTTCCTCGAGAATGGTTCAACATCTGATCGAACAGAGAGTATTCTAAGTTCTGCAACTGCATAACATGACCAGGAGCTCGATTCGCTCTCGCCGTTACACTGAAGAAAGAAGCCAAGAGAACGTTGAGCTATCCTGTCTTGTCCGTGGCTGTTGCGGGGCATCACCATGATTTTCCATGGAAGATTGCGGACGTAGCAAGGCGGAGATAGCAACGAATCCTACATTAGCAAATTCAATAATCAGTAGTTATCTCAAAAAATATTAAAATAAATTAAGCATTTAAAGTAATAACACAATGAACTTTTATGAAAATCAAATAGAATAAATTTTCAAATTTTATACAGGGTCATAATTGATCATCTTGGTTGTCATCGTAATCACAAAAAAATATTTAAACTCATATGTTTCTGAGCTATTGTATCACTTGGGTTCATTTTTCCTCACCTGAAACATAAAAAAATAGCAAAATAGTAAATATGCTTTGGACCATCGTGAAAAATATGTCCACTGTATCTTCTGTCTGTCGTAAGAGACGATCAACTGGGTCAAACACTAGTGGATGTCAAGCCCAGAAGGTCTCAGGCATGGGTGCTGAGATCTCTAGAAAGGTGGAAAAAGAACAAAGAGATTGAGGCTTCTACTGTGAGCACTACACCGTAACAACACGTACAAAAGCCCAGGGACGGTCCTACGAAACTAACAGTCGGTGCAGTAACTGAAGCGGTCAGAGTGGGTATCATCTACCTTGAGCATTCCACCTTCATACAGGATAATTAAAGACTAGGACCACTGCAGCGATCTTTGCTGAAAGCTGTGGAAGATATTTCAGAAGACAACTCAAAGGTAAGGTTCCAAGGTTATGCACAATGGCCTAGTTGGATCCCTATCATTCATGCTTAGTAGAACAGTTTCCTCCAGCTGAATAAAGGACTACAGGTGTGGGAAGAGCTCACCATCAAGCTTGCGCAAGGACAAGACCGTGCAAAACCACATGTCCCCAAATTAACTGTCTCCTCTTCAACACTCTTTCATCTTATTATGCTTTCCAATTCAACTCTGTCCTGCACAATAGGCCAAGGGCTGCAGTGCTATAGGGGCGGCAAAACCGTGGACGAGCCCTGAGGGAGAAAAAAAAAAGTTCAACTCTGTAATGAATCACCGAGGAGTCTATTGGATCTTGTTCATTCTACAGGGTTCCCACTGAAAACAGCGTATCAATTTCCGTGACATGCCAAAATCTATTTCGCTGACTTTGATCTTCTGTACCCCCATCATGTGTAATACACTGCTATAGAATACAGTAGGTCTTCGCGTCATGGCAGAAAACACACTTCCCCATTTCAAATACAAAATGACCAATAAACATACTATTTAAAAAAACAGAACAATTATTGTGGTTTTGTGGAAAAAGAAATCATTAAATGAATGGTTCAGAATTGCACAAAAAGCAAACACATTTCTTTTAATTATGTTTCATAGAAAGGAAACGTAATTTTTCGCTGACTCTTGGTCAATTTTCACAATTTTTTCCTGATTTCCCTGACAAAATTGTTTCTTCTACAAATTCCATGACCTTTCCCGGTTTTCCAGACGAGTGGGAACCCGGTTCTAATATACTATGAGATGTGGTGCGTGAACCACCAATTCTATTTGCACTATCTCACAGAAAGATGGATGATAGGAATCCTCATGTATGAGGATTCATATCACCGATCTTTGTCCATTACAATCATTCTGCCGGAGAAACTGGTGTCAGTGGAATATTTTATTAGTTTATTTGACTCTATACCTCTTTATAATTTCCATTTCCAATTTACTAGAATACTTTGTCCCTAAGTAGAAGATTCAGAGTTTTACTTATCCAGAAAGCATAAGCAGGTTTTGCATTTTACATGTGAATCTCAAATTGTCCCTCTAGACATATCCAAAGCATTCGACCAGGTCTGGCACGCAGCGCTGCTTAATAAACTACCGACCTATGGCCTACCACCAAAACTGTATGTGGACAGCAAATTTCCTCTCCAACCGGAGCATTTCTGTTGTCGTGGATGGCTATTCCTCTAAACTGTATCCAATTAATGCAGGAGTCCCTCAAGGTTCAGCTTTAGCCCCTACTTTGTTTCTTCTCCACATCAATGACCTCCTCTCTAGCACATCCAACCCAGTTCACAGTTATGCGGATGACAGCACGCTCCACTCAAATATACAATATTCTAAGCCTGTCTCTTTAGCCCAATTAGATGAGGATCGCAGACTCATGGAGGGTTCTGTCTCCGTGGATCTCCAAAAAATATTAGACTGGGGAAGTAGAAATCTTGTACAATTCAACCCCACCAAATCACAGTCTTGCTTTCTTTCTCATAAGAGATACACCAGCCCTAGACCCATCAAAATAAACAACCAAGTTATTCAAAGTAATGAGTCCTTTTCACTTGTTGGCATTTCTGTGGATCGAAATCTCAGTTGGCACCAACATCAATTGCAGAAGCGGCTGCTAAGAAATTAGGTTTCCTCTTCCGGGCTCGCAAATACTTTTCACCAGCTAATCGCTATACCTTATATACTTCACAATTAAGACCAAACCTTGAATACTGCTCCCACATCCGGGGTGCTGCTGCCGTTTCTACACTTGCTATCCTGGACTCCATTCAGAAGAGAGCTATACGTCTCATCGGTGACCCTACCCTCACCCAAAGGCTGCCATCCCTTGCACACCGACGTGCTGTTGGTGACCTCTCTCTCTTTTATAGATATCTGCACAGACACTGCTCAGAGGAGCTTTCTTCCATAGTTCCTCCACCTGCTGCCCCCAACAGATCTACCAGGGGAACAGAGTGAATGCACCCTTTTACTGTCCAGGTCACCAGACATAGAACATCTTATTATGCCCGCTCTTTTGTGCCGAGGATTTCCAAGTTGTGGAACTCCTTGCCGGCACATGTTTTTCCTTCTCGCCCAAACCTCCAAACCTTCAAGTCCAGAATTAACAAGTTGCCTCTTTCCTCCTTGTCGACACCCACGGTACGATAGTATTTAGGCTGTAAGCCCTCGTGGTGTGTTGTTGATATAAAAAAAAGACATATAAAACCACTCTTTCAGACTTTGATTATAAGGTATTCTCTGACTGCCGATCTGTTGCAAAGAAAATGATCTTGTCTGGTTATAGAAAGTATATATGTGAGACTGAATCTCATATAAGTCAGATCTTAGTCCTAGAGCGTTCTGGTCTTTCATAAAATCCAAAAGAAAAGTATTATATCCAGTGTCACATGTAATGATCCTGCTCATTTCTCTGTTCGGGATGTCATCAATGGTTTTGCAGAATTCTTTGCTGGTTTATTATACTTAACCAGTAATTCTACACCTCTATATAACTTCACTCTATTTAACTTGAATAGGTTTGAGTTGTTTGATATCTTTGATGCATTGAAGAAGTTGAAACCTAAGCTTTCAGAAGGCCCTGATAATATTCCTAGTTTTGTTGTTAAAGACCGTGACCATATATTTGCTGAACCTTTCCTAATTATTATCTTTCATCTTTCCTTAGAGTATTGTATATGACCTAATGTTTGGAAGGTTTTGTAAGCAAGCTGCTTACAGTTTGAGTATCTAGATTTATGATATTTGTACATACATAAATGATTGATTTGATCTCAGAAAAGTTATGAAAAATCGCCACAAGTAATTTAACTATCGTATATTTATCTATCATAAAATGCATAAAATATGTAGGTCGCAAACATGCGTAAATTGAGTGTATTTAATTACATGTAATCAGAACACCTTATCAAGCGCAAAATGCGCGGTACAACGGTCAATTTATTGCATAATGAAAGGAAATGTAATTCTAAACGGCACCGGTGACGACAGGACGGGTAGGTAACCTGTAAAGAGGCCACTTGAGTTGCAACAGAAAATTTCCGCAAACTCAGTGGTTTTGGGGACACGGCGAGAGTGAAGAAAAATACGTTTCGGGGGCAGTCGGCCTCCGGGCTAGGCAGTGCCGCCGCGGCGATAACCGTCAAGGGTTTCTGTTAAGTAAATTAAGAAGTAAGTGAGATTTCAGTGAGAGAATTAGCTTTTGTTTGAAAGGGCGGTTATCGCGAACGATCGCGGTTCAACGGCCATGTAGGGGCTTGGTAAGGCAGAGTACAGAGCTGGTGTATTGCCTCGGATTTCTGGGTGAGTTCGTTCCAGTTTAATATTTTTGTTAAATGTTCCCTTTTTCTTATTAAGAATGGGCCAGCTGTCTCGAGTACCGAATTCATTTAAAAAAAAAAAGATGTGTATAGATATTTTTGAGCCAAGGGCTGTAAGTTAAATTAGTATAGAATGATTTAGCTGTAGGGCACTGGACTTATAATCAGAGTGAGTGGAGACAGGTTAAAATTTCGATGTTGTTTTTTTTTTATGAAAGGGATTTTAGCAGTTAGGGAATTTTTGTGAATTTTATAAGACGAAGTATAAGATAAGGCTTGGGGCCTTAAGGGTTTAGTTGGGAGCTATAAGGGATGTTAGCTAAAATTCAGAGCTATAACTAGGTTAAGAAAGAGTCAATTATGAGGCTAGAAACAATTATACCGGGGGGGGGCGAAAATAATTTAGTTTCTCCGGCATCAACTTTGTGTAACTTTTAGTTCTTAGCATAGGACTCCCTAAACTAACAGCCCTTTTAAAATGATTGTGACGTGGTTGTCACTTGGTATACACTAAGGCTGAATATATAGTAAAATTTTGGGAATTTGACCCCAGATGCTCGGTTTTAGTGTTCCAAATAAATTTAGACAAGACCTCCCTTGAAGGTCGTAAAACTTAAATACTAATCTCAAGGTATGAAGGGGTAGGTTTTTTCTGGATTCCCGTTCTGCCACTCGAAAGTTGCCGATCCTAATAATAATAATAATAATAATTAGAATTTACAGTCATTTGAAAAACCTTTGTTTTAAAGAAAAAGCAAAAGGCACGTAAAACCACCTCGTTACAGTTTCAACATCTTGCCTGGTTTTCAAAAGTGGTGACAAGTCACTTATTGTAAATTATAGGCAGATTGTAATTGGGTCCAACTTAGCTAAATATTTCTAATATGCTATATATGCTCAAATCTCTCCTCGTATTTCACAGCATTTAACCAGCCAACAAAATGGCTTCGCTAAATATGTCTCTAACATCCTTAATGTAGGTGGCCAGCTTGATGCTATTTACTTTCATTTTACAAAACCGTTTGACTCAATTCAATCATGGCTTGCTGCCGAATAAACTACATTATTTTGGCACATGCGACTCATGAGTATTCTTATTTGAGGGCAAGACTGCACTATGGTATGCTGGATGATCATCTTATACCTTTCCTGTTCCTTGAAGTGTGCCACCAGATTCCATTCAGGGACCTTTATTTTTAATGTTGTTGTTAATGACCTTGATATCTTATGGATATTCCAAGGATTTTTTCACCTAAGACCTTAAAATTTTCTCTTCCTTTGAACCAAACGTAGACTGTGTCACTATTCACAAATATATTATCAATTATCTTTTGGTGAAACTCTAATGAACTATCTTGTAATGCAAATAAGGTTATGTCATTTACTAATAAGTAAGTGAAGATTGGAACCTGTGATGAGCACTGATAAGTACACTTGTAGAACCCAAATCACCACATCTTTTTAAAGACCTGACAATCGTTTCACTAACAAAGTGCGCATCATCAGAGGATGAAAAATTCTTACTTATTCATTAATAAAGGTTAAACGGATTAAACACAATTATTTTATTGCCAAAATATAATCTTGGAGAGTGTTGAGTTCGTTTCTTATCGTGGAGTCTTGTATAATCTTATCCTCCATTTTAATCTTCATGCGACAGAAGTGATAACAAGTTTATCGTTAGAAACTCCAAAGACCTCATATCCATGGACACTTTTATTCTTCTTTATAATGCCTTAAGACGGTCTAAACTTGAATTTGTCAGTATATGCTGGATTCCCTTTTTTCCCTCAGGGCTCGTCCGCGGCCTTGCCGCCCCGATAGCACTGCAACCTTTGGTTGATTGTGCATTGGTTTCCCTTTTACTCATGCCATCTAGTCCTGTTGGAATCTGTGCAAAGCAGGTTTCTCAAATACCTGGCTTATTTTGAAGACACTATACTGAGCAGCGTATTCCACAGGATGTACTATTGAATAGCTTCAGTCTTGTATCTCTTGATGAAAGAAGGACCATTGCAACATTATTATTCTGATATAAGGTTATTCATGGAGAAGTAGACTGTACAGGAATTCTTCTACAGCTGCCATTTTGTGCACCGCTTTTCTTGCCATACACGCTGTAGTTCCCATCCCTAAAACTAAAATCCTTCTGAAATCTAGCATTTATTTTGTGTTTGGCTTGCAATAAAATTGGTAGGATTATTTCCATTAATCATGGCTGTGTTGCTTCCTTAGACATCTCAATGACCTATTCTGCACCTGATCATTCAAAGCTGTAATGATTGTATATGACTGTGTTTTTGTTACCTCCTATACTTGAGTATTGTTGTAGTTGGGTTTATACCTGTTAAATAAATAAATTTCTGTGTGAGGTACATTCCAGATGACATTGGTCACAGATCAGGTACTCCTCAGACTTAGAAAATGGCTTGATCTCCATAACATTCTATACTGAGACGAAGTAGGTCTGTTGCGACGTTTACAATTGACAGAATGTCAATGGCTATGCCGGAGGGAATCAGTTTCAGACCAAAAGTCGAGAGTTATGTGGCTGGACAGACAGGGGTAAATCCACCTAAAAAAAAATGGCCCTTCTAGTGGAGGGGGTACAACACACATTGACTACAGAATCTCAAAAGGGAGCACCAGAAGATCTGGACCAAGTTTCACCCTAAAAATTATTGACCTCTGTAACAAACTAGATGTGATGGGTGACACGGTACCCAATTCACAGTGGAAGGACTGAAATAGTCCAGTCACTATAAAACCTAGCCTAACCTAAGTAGGCTGTGACTTTCTGACACAATTACAACAAATGTTTACTGTGATACATAAGTAGTAATATAAATTATCAAAAAGATAAGTTTAGAGATACATTTTGAGTTAACAGTACTTTAAAATACAACATTCAAAAATGTATCATTTTATTTCACAACGTTTTCGTGGATCCTAAATTGACATTTCACAACTAAAAATGGTAAACCTAATGGTCTAGTAGTCTGGTATATTGGGGCGTTATTGCCTATGACAACCAGAGATAACAGAAAAATAGTACCACAGAATAATGACAGTTTATCTGTGGTTCTGTGGTAAAAATATTAAAATATTATGCTTATTCCCACAGCACACTGTTAAATAAGTAAATAATTAGAAAAATAACCTTTTCTTTGTCCTATTATACACCTAGAAGGTGGAGTGCCACCGTGAATAAAAATAAGAATTGCATTTTATCCAAGACAAAAAAGACGTAAGGCATTTTTTTAAATGACAAATTTTGGATCTTCAAAACAAAACAAAATTTTTGAATTTTCTTTGCGTAATGATGAAGAATTCCATAATCGAGCCCCAACAGTGACACTGGTTTTTGACTAGTTGTTGGTTACCTGGATAACCTATAAAAGTGACCACTTCGGGGACCCTGTACACTTAAGAAACTGTTTAACATTTCGAAAATATTCATAAAATCTGTGTCATATTTCTACAGTAATTAGTGCCTTAACTAAACTGCTGTGCCAGTTTTAGGCTGACAATCTCCAATAGAGAAAAACAAAAACGAACAACACTACACTTATTGTGTCCTTTAAAATAAGTAAAATAAGGGTTATATCTAGAAAATATTACTATTACAAATATTAAATGTTAAAACTATTGTACAGTACCATGTTTCTTACAACTTGTGAAATACATCTGTTAAAAGTGTTAACACCTGTATACTTTAAATATAAAATAAGTATTTGTTGGTATTGAAAATATGGAATAAAAAAAAAGGAGTAACAACACTAAAAACAAAGAACCCTAGAAGCATTAAAATTTTTTAATTTATTTAAGGTAGGTATTTAAGTATTTAGGCTTTTCAAAATCACATTATAACCATATATTTGAATGATCTCAGCTTCAGCTTAGGTCACATTCAAATATGCAGCCACCCTTATCAAGGTGCCAAAACAAAAAAGGTGGAAGGATGCAGATAAAATAAAAATTACATTTTAGAAGGTGATGTCCTACATTTTTAATAACTTCTTTGTTTATTTTTCAAATTCACATATAACACCTGATCTTTCCAGGTTGGCAAAATGTCAAACCATTGGTAAATGTATAAAAATAAATGTGGGTAAAATAATGACAAGCACTTTACAACTCTTCTATAATTAAATTAATTCCAGAGTTATTTTTTCATTTTATACTGATAATACAACCAGTTTTGGCAACTCATAATTTGGGTCACCTATAGGGGTAAGAAACTTCCACGAGATAGAAACAAATATTTTGCTTTCTAACAAGATAAAATACATAAGTTTAAAGGAAGTAAATAAAATTAAAATAAAACACATTTCAAAGGTCAGGTATAAAAGGTCATGTCAGTCTCAATACAATTAGTCTTTATGAAAAAAATATTCGAGGAAAGCTGTTATATATTTAGCTTTAGAACCCACTTCACAACCTGATATAATATATTCAAGAAAGTAACAGAATTTTTTTTCAAGAAATCAAAATTGAACATACCCTAAGCTTGCTAAAATTCTGAACAGTGTAACGGAAAGTGGCTTCAGAGCGGGCTTCATCCTCTTCCATTTCCGCATCTTGAAGGATGGACATGTTTGGGTCTGGCTGGGGGCCAATGACAACTTCACCATTCTGGGTTTGCTCCATTTCGCCGCCACCAGAGTCTGTTATAGAGTCCATTCCGGCAACTGGACCAAAAGATTACGTTAATAATCATTCATTCATCCATAATTTCTTTTAGCGTAAACAATTACAGATGCCGAATGAAAGTCACTTGTCAAAATGTGAATGTCATGGCTCTCCTATCTAAAACTGTACTTTTAATATACCTATCAACATACCTTCCTGAGTTTCCATTTCTTCTACTTCGTTAGCGTTATTCTGGGGGTTGTCTTCGTTTCTCCGGTACTGACCAGTCACGTGGTTCATTATTAAAGGTGGCGTTTTCGGGGGCCCAGTTTTGTCTTTCACTGCACAACCAAATACGCTCTTATTTTTCTTACTATTAATAATCACCTCTTTCTCTGTCAAACAACCACGATTTGAATTGTTGGAGTTGTGTAAATTATTTTTAGTGCCAGAGACAGTAGTCAATTTGACAAAGTGCTTACTCGCGATGCGCCCAATGTCTGCTGTTTTTTAAACCCTCTGGGCGAGGGGTACACGCAAGAAACATATATACGATTGAGTTTGTTAACTTCGTACAAAAGAGTAGTTATTACTTTTAACAGTCCATTTGCTTATTTCCGATCGTATTTCCGCGATACCGACACTGCACTTTATATATAAGAAAATAAACAAAATGGAGGCATTTTCATTCGCCTGCGCTCAAATTTTTAGACAGCACAAAAATTTAGAAAACACGTCAAATGTCGGCGCCATCTCGTCTTTAATCATAGCACTAGGAAAATTAAGGCAATACTAAATACCGTTGGTAGTAGTGTCTCTACACCAGACATTGACAGATATGACGAAACTAACCATTGACTAACTATATAAATTACGTCCCCATCGAAATCATTGGAAATTTTAGGAGGGGTTTTATCTAGTGATGGGGAAAAACTGTTATTTTGCTTTAACAGCTCACAACTGTTACTGTTATTTAGAAATTACAGTTAAATATAATAGGTTGAAAATAACAGTATGAACTATGAATTATTAAGAATTCCACGTAGACGTAGTAACAGTAGCTGAACCCGACCGATGGTGTAGTTGGGTAATGTTTAAAATAAAAAATATTCTTGTAATATGTTTAAAACAATTAATTAAATTTTTATTAAAAAAATGATGGAGTTTTTTTTTGGTATTCATCACTAATAATAATTTGGTAAAAAATTCAACAATGCAGAATTTCTTTCGAATTTTCTTTCCTAATTAAGTATTAGTTAAGCATTGAGCTTGAAAACCTCTATAGCCATCTTTTCCTTGAAAATGAGATTTATATGAAATACATGAACTATTGTAAGCAAAAAATAAAATAAATTTTTTTTTTAAATTAAAACTAATTTTTTTCTCTCTACCTATAGGGCGAAGTGTGTCTGGTTTCAACTATACCGGGTACAGGGAATATTTTTATAATTTCATTAAAATTGGTACTGTTTCTGAAATTTTTTAAGTTTCAGCGATTTTAGTGAATTTTCTTAAAAAAAATTCACTAATGAGGAGATCCCGACTTTTGAATTTTGAAAAAATTTCTTCAGATGAGCGCTAATTAGGCCCTCCAGAAAACATATCCGGGGTCAGTTTCAATTTTTATATGTTTATATATATATATATATTTATATATATATATATATATATATATATATATATATATATATATATATATATATATATATATATATATATTTATATATATATGTATCACACCGATAACTCAAAAAATAATGGGCCGATTTTGATTAAATTTGGTGGAAAAATTCCTTTTGCAAATGGCTTGGATGAGTTCGTTAGCCAGGAAAATCTGCCCAGGTTTTCCCGGAAAATTTTGTGTTTTCTTTCGAAAAAAATTTATATCTCCGGAATTAACAAAGTAAGGGCAACGAAATTTGACACGAAGATTTACGTCCTTATAGGTAAGTTATCTACCAAAATTTAGCTATGTAGGTCAAAAGACAAAAAAGTTACAGGCATTTAAAGAAAAATAAATTGGGGTTTTCCTCAAAACGTCAAAGTGACGATTTAAAATGTCAAAATTGGCAACATTTAGGCAAATAACTTGAATCTAATACGGGCTATGGAAATAAAATGTCTCAAGAAGGATGTTTTACAAATCCTAAAGTCTTTAGTTTCAATCGTCATTGTCTTTCATTTTACTAAAATATTCCCAGAAAATTCATTTCAAATAGACCCTGTCTCTGATGCTTGGCAGTAGCCTTAGCTATAGAGTTTATCGTTTAATGGTATATAATTTTTGTCGAATTTTCGTAAAAAATCAATAAAGCTCAATATATTCGTTATTATATAAGATATGAAAAATTTTTGTATATATTAATTATAGGGTGTCTTGAGCTACATCTTAAAATAATATTTCTACAATCACAGGATGGCCCATAAGTCGTTGGTGATACAAATTTCCATTTTTTTTAATCAAACACGCCTTATGTTATTGCATTTTTGCATTTTCCATCGAAATATAATGCAAGTTGGTAAGAAAAGAAATTCTGGACGCAGCAAGTGCGTTATGGTAGCGAATTTTGATCAAATGTTTCATATTTGAACAGCTCAATTTGCTATTAACCTATAAGGCTGGCCAAGAAACGTGTTTTTTCGGGAACACTAAGTTTACTTTTGGAAATTTTTGTACATTTTCACACAATAAAGTTATTTTGATGAAACAAAGCACATTGTTTTTACTATATAGGTTATACTGGTAACCAAATTTGATGCCCGCTTTCTTAAAAAAAAACACATATTTGTTATTAAAAACATTTTTATGAAAATTCACTACCATAACGCACTTGCTGCGTCCAGAATTTTTTTATTTTGCAGTAGTAATAAAAAAAGATGTTTAAAATTGGACCCATTTCTTAGATTTCCAAAGTGAAAAGTAAAAAGGAATATTGATTTATTAGTTACATAAGGCAAAGAAGAATGAGCAAAGAAACTACCTAATATAATATAATACCTAAGGACTCACGTTAAAACATAACTGTACGTTTGTATACATATCAGTTTTTTCTTAAAACAAAAATGCCATCTGCATATCGAGTTATCTAATGAAGATTGAGTTTACGTCAACGACTGTGATAATTTTTTTATATACGCGGTGACCTGATTTTATTTTTACAGTGATATAGTTCATTTTTAATAATTTTCAGTTGCTACATATACAGCCTTTCACATATTGAAAAAAAATTAAGAACGAATTTTTTAGCGACCATAAATGTCAGAAGTGAAGGAAACTTAGCTCACTTTTTACAAGCATGACTTGTAATATTAATAAAATGAGGTATATTAAAAGGTGTTCCATTTGAATAATGAAAGTTGATGGAGTTTCCGCAAAACTGGAAGCTCCAACATGCTGCACCTCTCATAAAATTTCGGTAAAGAAATTTGCGTTATTACATTACGCTCTTATTTTTTGTTAGAAGGATCTCTAGTTACATTTTCTATTCTCGGTTCACCGCCGGTGACTCACCGGTCATCTTAATCAGTACGCTTTTTAAAACTGTGCAAACAACGAACCGCTTTTGCCTAGAAATGGAGATCCACTTAAATGGTGGAAAATTCAATCTTATGAATATCCACATTTAAGTAAAACGGTGAAGGAGAAGTTCGGGACTGTCGCTACGTCTGTTCCGTGCGAAAGACTTTTTTCTAAAACAGGACAAATTTTAAGTGACCGCCCTAACAGACTTTCGTCGACCAAAGTCAGTCAAATAATGTTCATCAACAAAAACTCAGAACTTTAAAAGTGTTTTATTAGAAAAGTATTTTTTAGTGTAAGACAATTTTTCTCAAAGAAAAAAAGAAACATCGTTGATTTTATTTACATTTTTCATATGTTGTGTTTGTTTATAAATTGTAAATATATGTGTGTGTTTTGTGTCAATCAACAACCTGTCAAAATTTAAGTTTCATTGTACCGACGACCCTACGTTCCCAAAGCTGTGAGCCTGTGAGCACACTAGTATAAAGTAGTATGTTATGAAGTAAAGTCCGCTCTATACTCCATACCCCATTCCCAGTCTCATGTCCATTCATCCTGTTATAACAGTTGCGGATGAAAATAGATGTTGATTCATCGTAGCAGTGCAACAGAAACAGATACGACAACAGAAACGACTCCAAGTTCTAGTGTAAAGCGCAACAACATCCCCACCCCTGTACCTGTTATTTGTATATATCCATAACAGGTTGTTACTGTTACGGCTCGACAACAGTTAAAAAATAACAGACTGTTAACTAACAACCCATCACTAGTTTTATCTTTATCTTTGAAACTTTTGCTCAGACAACTCCACCCTTTTGCTGACTTGTCTGAGGGAATTCTCCTATATCAGACTGATGCCTGATGAACCTACGCCACGAGGGTGACTCCGCCTCAAGTGAAAGCGTATATAGCACATTGTTATCCATTCAATGAATTATTAAGATTTAGATATTGATAAGTATTTTTAAACGTATAGACGATTTATTGGCAGGTTTTAGTGAATTTTTATCTAAAAAATTCACTAATAGATAGGTATCGATGGTGAGACTTTGCAAACATTTTTTCAAATGAGCGCAAACTAAGACCCCTAGAACCCATATCCATACAATCTCACTAGGGTGCCTACATTAAAAAGATTTCAACATGCTAGAATTAGAACAGTACTGGAGTCCCCGAGTTAAAGTGCAGTAGCATGTTTACACTAAGGAAAGATTGGAACCTGAGATGAGCACTGAAAAGTACATTTAGAAAAAACCAATTCACCACAAGACGCATTTTTATAGACACGACAATCGTTTAAATAACGAAGTTAGCGTCATCAGAGGATGTAATATTCTAAACACATAAAAACTAAAATTGCAGACTCCCAAAAGTCTCGCATTTGCACAGGTAGTGGTAGGACTTTTCCTCATCCTCGCCGCATTCCTGGCAAATGGGATCCCTCTCTACGCCTATCAATGTGAGGTGTCTTCTAAGGGCGCAGTGGCCTGTTAGCACCCCAAGGATGCGGCGAAGCGTAGGTCGACTCCTTCCGAGTAACCAGACAGCTTTATCTCTGTCCGGCCCCTCCACGAAGTCCATTGCGTGCCTGCAGCCACCAACCGACCTCCAGTGCCTCTTCATTGCTTCCTCGGTCCACCTGTCTAAGGCGACAGAGACCGTCTTCCTACTTATACCTGTCGCCGGCTACGGGCCACAGAACGGCCGCCGGGAACCGAGGCTTGCGAGATTATTCGCCACCTCAATCCCCGCTACGCCACAGTGTCCGGGAACCCACACTAGTTGTACCTCCTTTGTCCTGGTAGTTTTTCTTGGTAGCTGCTGATCTATCCTAGTCCAGGCAATTGTTCCTGCTCTGCCTTACTTGTCCAGCTTGAGAGGAGTTAAAAGGGCTAAGCAAGGTCAAGTGTTGGGCGTACATGGATGCCTGCTCCTACCCTTGTCACAAGGATATCGCAGGCCAGATTTTATTTTATTTTTTTCATTTAATATTTCAAATTTTTAAAACCATAATTTAAATTTAAAAATAATCATCAATTCATTAGCGTATTTTCATGTGAATTAATAACTAAATTGTCATAATAAATAAATTACAAGTCAAATTGAATTTGAATACTTTCAACTTTAATGTCATTATATACGAGGGCGGGGCAATAAGTCCGTGACTATTTGAATTTCTCGCTTCTTCACAGGAAGGGAAACACTCATCCTATCAACAAGCATCTGTCATTTGACTCCTGTCAAATTTTGAACAAGCTGCGTCATTTAGTTTGTGTTAGATAGCCATTGAAAGCAGACAACCTCTTGAGTTATAAAGGAAAATGGAAAAAGTGAATTTCATGTGCTCATCAAACATTATTTTTTGCAGAAAAAAACAACACTCAAACCAAGGCTAAGCTTGATAAATACTATGGGGAGGCTGCACCATCAAGTTCCATGGCAAGAAAGTGGTTTACTGAATTTCGTTGCGGCTGTACAAGCACAAATGACGCTGAAAGTTCTGGACGCCCTGTTGAGGTAGCTACACCAGAAACAATTGAAAAAATTAACGATATGGTGTTGGCCGATCGGAGATTGAAAGTGCGGGAGATTGTGGAAGCCATAGGCATATCACATGGCTCAGTGGTTTCGATTTTGCACGATCACTTGGGTATGAGAAAGCTATCCACAAGATGGGTGCAGCGTTTGCTCACAATCGACCACCAACGCAATCGTGTGACAACTTCGAAGGAGTGCTTAGCATTGTTCAACCGCAATAGGGACGAGTTCTTGCACCGTTTCGTAACCTTGGACGAAACATGGATTCACCACAACACATCAGAGACCAAGCAGCAGTCAAAACAGTGGGTTTCTCCGTGCGAATCGGCGCCGAAGAAGGCCAAAGTGGGTTTGTCAGCTAAATAAAGTCAGGGCAACCGTTTTTTGGGATGCACGCAGTATAATCCACATTACCTTCAAAAGGGAAGAACAATCAATGGTGAATATTATACCAATTTATTCGACCGATTCAATGACGATTTGAAGAAAAACGACCGCATTTGGCCAAGAAAAAACTTCTTTTCCACCAAAACAATACACACATGTGTAGTCTCCATAGAGAAATTGCATAAATTGGGCTACAAATTGCTCCCTCATTCGCCCTATTCTCCGGATTTAGCCCTAAGTGGCTATTTTTTGTTTCCAAACTTAAAGAAATGGCTCGGCGGAAAGAGATTTGACTCCAATGATGATCATCTCACAAACAAATACCTATTTTGAGAACCTTGACAAATCTTATTTTTTGGAAGGGATAAAAAAATGGAGAAACGTTGGACAAGGTGTATAGAGCTCAAAGGAGACTATGTTGAGATATAAAATTATTTTTTGTCAAAAAATCTGTTACATTCAAAAAGTCATGGATTTATTGACCTGTCCTCGTATTTATGTGAATATAGTTTACTGTGGGGATTTGTTTTGATTTGACCTGATTTGTTTTTGGACAAACTGAGAAATTTAAGTAACATTGTTCCTGAGTATAAACTAAATATTTTATTTCAATTTATTATTTTGTCTAAATTTCAACTATCTTAAATAGCTTCATTACTATTCACAAATTTCAACACCTTTCAATTAACAATTAAAATTTGTTTTAAATACTTATTGCTATAATAAATATAATCATTTCAACTGGAATTCCTCATTCTTCATTTTACCCGACACTACGCCTTAATCTAAATTTATTGTTTTACAGTAGATATTGGTAGTTTTTTTGATGTCATTGTTCAGTTTTTTGAGAAAACATTCTAATCATAACATAAAGGTTTCATAGTTTTCCTTTATAAAAATTATGTGGTGCCTCAAATAAGACTTCTTAAGGGCACTGCTTTATTAAAGGTAAATACACCCCCCTATTATAACAATTAAATTATTTCAATACCCTCCGAACCCACAGTGCTCACCACACGAAGAGCTGCCGTACACAGAGTGCAAGAGAGGTACCTGGTATCTTTATTTTACAACTTTCTAGCAATAGAAAACATTGTGGAAAAAGGGTGGTTCGCCGCACTAGGATGTGTGCATTAGAATCGAACTAGCTTGTTTGATTTGAGATTAAACTAGGGTGCCTGAATTGATATTAAGTAACGTGCCAACAATAAGATCAAAACAGGTTGGGTCATTAAGATCAAACTAGTGTGCATGCATTAAAATCAAATTATCTGGCATCAACTTCAAACTGACATGCATGAATTAAGATTGAATTGAAGTGCCAACATTAAAACTGAACCATACTGGATGCATTGAGCTTGTACCGACTTGTTTGAATTAAGATGAAACTAGGAGGCCTGAAAATCTTTCCGTTGGGAATTATATATATATATATATATATATATATATATATATATATATATATATATATATATATATATATATATATATATATATATATATATATATATATATATATATAGGGTGGCGCATTGAAAACGAAACAGACTGATTTGCGTCCAGATAATTTTTTTTTAAGAAACTCTGAAACACGTCTATTTTAATATTGAGGGGGACATGTTTTGACATAAAACTCAACTTTGTCACATCAACCCCTTAAGTGTGGTGATAATAACCCTTATATTTTTAATTTTGAACATGGGTCGAGTGTTACATCATTTGAAAGCTCTTTCTTTTATGAATTCAGCACACAAATTTTTTTGGAAGTTTTATCAACTCGTTTAAAAATTATTCACAGTTGAAGATGCAAAAACGCATTTCACTCATTCCGATAAGAAATGTGCTGATAGTCAATGTTTTGTTGGTTTGTAAACAAAAACATTTTAGAACATTTCTTATCGGAATGCGAAAAATGCAGTTTATTATTTCAGTTTATCGGTCAGTTTGATACTTGATAGTACTACCGAAAATTAATTTCACAATGGTGTATTCTGTAGAAGAAACAGTTGAAATAATTACTCTTTTCTTCAAAAACGATGACTGTGCCAACTGTACCGCAAATTTGTTTAATGAACGACATCCGAACAGACAAGTTAACAGAAAATACATTTTGGAGTTAGTTGCAAAGTTTCGATAAAGTGGTTCAGTATCCAACAAAAAAACGGGATCCTGAACGTGAATTTCCGGTTAGAAATGAGACTACTGAGATTGAAGTTTTAGGACAAATTGCTGCAGACCCAACTTTGAGCATGAGAAAATTGGCCACTGTTTCAAACATCAAAAGAAGAACTGTTCGGCGAATATTAAAGCATCATAAATTTCACCCGTATAAAATTCATCTTGTCAACAACTGAATGAAGATGATTCTGATCGGCGGTTGGAGTTTTGTGAAGTTATCACTGCACGAATAGCTGATAATGGGACCTTTCTGTTCAATATCTGTTTTTCAGACGAGTGTACATTTTTATTAAACTCTACAGTCAATCGTCATAATTGTCGTTATTGGGCAGATAATAATCCAAGAAATTTTCACGAACTCCACACTCAAACTCCACAAAAATTGAATGTCTGCACTGGCATTTTTGGAGACTGTTTAATCGGACCAATTTTTCTTGATGGCAATTTGAGGGGCGAAACGTATTTGGAGTTATTAGAAGATATCGTTTACCCTCTACTAATTGACATTGTTGAAAATGATGATCGCTATCAAGAAAATCGATTAGTGTTTCAACAAGATGGAGCTCCTCCGCATTTTTCACAGGGCAATGGATTGGTCGTAGAGGTGCTATTGAGTGGTCTCCTAGATAACCGGATTTAACTCCTTTAGACTTCTTTCTATGGGGCCATTTAAAAAGTAGAATTTATGAAACAGAACCCGAGTCTCTGAAAGAATTAAGATGAAGCATTGTTGAAGAATGCCGTCTAATAACTCCACAAATGCTCCAGAATGTCAGAGCTCGTTTTGAACAAAATTTGTACTTTTGTATGGAAACTGCTGGTCACCAATTTGAACACTTACTTAACTGAATAAACATTTTTGAACCTTTGGTTTTGTTTTTTAGGTTTTTTTAACGAAAAATTGACTAATTCGTGCATTTCTTATCACAATGAATGAAATACGTTCTTGCAACTCTAACTGTGAATAATTTTTAAACGAGTTGATAAAACTTCCAAAACAATTTGTGTGCTGAATTCAGAAAAGAAAGAGCTTTCAAATTGTGTAACACTCGACCCATGTTCCCTATTTAATATATAAGGGTTGTTATCACCACCCTTAAGGGGTTGATGTGACAAAGTTGAGTTTTAGGTCAAAACATGTCCCCCTCAATACTAAAATTGCCGTTTCAGCGTTTCTTAAAAAAAAATGTCTCTGGACGCAAATCGTCTGTTTCGTTTTCAATGTGCCACCCTATATATATATATATATATATATATATATATATATATATATATATATATATATATATATATATATATATATATATATATATATATATATATAAATTCAGTAAAATACCAAATGGAATGTCAGTACTTACCTTTCAAGCAGCCCAAATTATATGCTGGTAAGAAAAAATAACACTAAAGCTTTTAAATGTTTTTTATTGAACTCGTAAGTATAATTAAGTGAGCCCATAACCCAATAATTAGATAAATATATACAAAAAATGAAGAAGTTTATACAAAACTTTTTCTTATATCAAAATGGCCTAAAATAAATCGTCTTTACAAAATATATATTCTACACTACAGGTATTAAAATGTATCAAAATGTTATCATTATTATTTAATCAAATATGCTATCGTTTATTAATTAATTCAATCATCGATACATAGCTTGTAAATTTACCTGATATGGTAATGCGAAAACTGGTACATATAAATAAAACCAGCTGTACTTCAACTACAAATACTTGTCACTATTAAACTAAAATTATAAAATGCAGCTGAATACAAATGGCCAAGTGGTATTGGGGATAATTACAAAATATATGCAAATATAAACTAAAATGCAGAAAAAATAAATTGTTAAACAAAAACAAAACAGTGCCACTTAAATGAGAGAAAAGCCTAGGTAATATTGGTAATGCTAATACGTTTCCAGGTTCTAATTTCGTTTAAACATAATTAATTTTTAACAACTCGCAGGGCATATAGACTTTTATGAAATAACGTGATAAAGAATTTATGTGCAACAAACTCGTAAAAAATAAGCGGAAAGGCCGAAATATCAATCTAACAAATATTACTAATGCAACATGAAAAATATAGTTGGTAATGGCAACTGCACAACTAACAACTTTTTATTACCCTGCATATCTTCATAAATTCACCACAAAACTCAGCATATAAAGAAGCAGTTATTTTTATAATATTTTATCCAACTATACTTTTCTACTTTAGTATAAGTACTACATTGCATCTTATATACATGTGTTAAAAAATCAGATTTAAAATAAATGCTGGTGAAACAACAGAAACATCAATTTGGATACGGTCCATGTAATTTTCACGGGTAGACTGATGGTTTAATTAGTGGCATCCTCACCATCCACTGCTTCATCCTGAGTGGTAGAATCGTCCCCAGATGCGTTACCGCTGGATGGTATGGTACCCCGTTTGGAACTTAGCCGCGAGGAAGTCAAACCTATGGAACTGGCACCTCTCCTAAAAGCAATCAAATTTTAGACACACTTAGATTTATTGGTGTGGCAGAAAAAGCAACAAAAATTAGCAGCATTGTGGTTTGTATACAAAAAGTTTAATGATTTGGAGTGTAATATTCAGAAGACTATAAACACATTTTTTTCTTTTTAATTTCAACACACCACGAGGGCTTACTGCCTAAATACCATCGTACCGCAAGTGTCGATAAGGAGGAAAGAGGCAACTTGTTAATTCTGGACTTGAAGGTTTGGGGGAGAAGGAAAAACATGTGCCGGCAAGGCATTCCACAACTTGGAAATCCTCGGGACAAAAGAGCGGGTATAACAAGATGTTCTATGTCTGGTGACCTGGACAGTAAAAGGGTGCATTCAGGCTGTTACCCTATTGGCGGCAGCAGGTGGAGGAACTATGGAAGAAAGCTCCTCTGATCAGTGCGCGTGCAGATATCTATAAAAGAGAGAGAGGTTACCAACGGCACGTCGGTGGCCAAGGGATGGCAGCATTTGGGTGAGGGTAGGGTCACCGATGAGACGTATAGCTCTCTTCTGAATGGAGTCCGGGATAGCGAGTGTAGAAGCGGCAGCAGCACCCCAGATGTGGGAGCAGTATTCGAGGTTTGGTCTTATTTGTGAAGTATATAAGGTATAGAGATTAGCTGGTGAAAAGTATTTGCGAGCCCGAAAGAGGAAACCCAATTTCTTAGCAGCCGCTTCTGCAATTGATGTGACATGTTCGTGCCAATTGAGATTTCGATCCACAGAAATGCCAACAAGTGAAAAGCACTCATTACTTTCAATAACTTGGTTGTTCATTGTGATGGGTCTAGGGCTGGTGTATCTCTTATGAGAAAGAAAACAATTGAATTGTACAAGATTTCTACTTCCCCAGTCTAATATTTTTTGGAGATCAACGGAGACAGAAACCTCCATCAGTCTGCGATCCTCATCTAATTGGGCTAAAGAGACAGGCTTAGAATATTGTATATTTGAGTGGAGGGTGCTGTCTTCACGTCATAGCGGAAAACACACTTCCCCATTTCAAATACAAAGCGACCAATGAACGCAAAATTAAAAAAAAAAAACAATTATTGTGGTTTTGTGAAAAAATAAATCACTAAATGAATGGTTCAAAATTGCAAAAAATCCAACACATTGTTTCAGTTATTTATCATAAAAGAAACAAATAATTTTTCCCTGACAGGAACGAAAATTCCCTCTTAAGCAATTTTTGCAATTTTTCCCAATTTTTCCGACAAAATTTGTTCATCTACAAATTCCTTGACTTTTCCCGGTTTTCCAGACGAGTGGGAATCCTGTATATTTATATGGGTGCATGATGTGACAGACGCTGTGTTCATTGGCGTTTAAATTAATATACCAAACAGTAGCTGCAATGTTGTCAGATATATTTCCCTAGGTAGCAGAAAAATATTCACGTGAAAAGAGTGGACCACCCACCTCATGCCAGAATGTATTTCATAATTACTGTTCACACTTCATCTTTTATAAAACATTTGGACCGGGATTTGCATTAAGTCCCGTTTACATAGTAAATACAGAAATGTCAACAATTTGCACATGGCTGGACTGGAATTTTGTGTCAATACCAGTTCAATACCATTCAGATAACCCTAGAAATTTATGATTAAGACTGGATGGGAACCTGCAGTTCTCCAGACATGTGAACCATCTCTGCCAGTCTGTGTTCTATAGACTGTGACACCTGTATCATTATCGTGATTGCCTTCCTCAAGATGCACGTAAACTTTTGGTGAACTCGCTAATCCTGCCACCATTCACGTATGCCGATTGTGTGTATGGACCTTGCCTGACGCGTCTGGATAAGTACTGTGTCCAGAAGGTGCAGAATTGGTGTGTGAGATTTGTTCTCCACGTATGTTTTGCTCATGTTACACCATACATGCGGTCGCTGGACTGGCTGAGCATGCAGGAAAGGAGACTTGTTCATTATGCCACCGTAGTAAGCCTAGTTGTTCGGGAAAGGAAACCTGATTACCTATATGACTGTGTGTCCCCTGTGGGTCCGGGGACTAACTAAAAGAATAGGCCCAATGTAACTCCTGCCTGTGGTAAAAGGCGACTAATTGG
This sequence comes from Tillus elongatus, assembly GCA_964006375.1. Lineage (NCBI taxonomy): Eukaryota > Metazoa > Arthropoda > Insecta > Coleoptera > Cleridae > Tillus > Tillus elongatus. The sequence goes on from OZ023268.1 coordinate 128,016,502, forward strand.
AATCAAACACTGGTGGGGGTCTTGTCCATGTGGGCCTGGAGGGAGGCGGATATCTCTGGGGAGTGATGTACACCCGGATTTTGAGGCCTCCACTCTGGGCTTAGAAATGGATGGTTGCCCGCGCTTGGTTGTTACTCGGGAGCGGGGTTCCAGATGGGTGCCGCCTTGGGTTGAGTGCTGGCGGGTGTCGTATGTCCAAACAACCCGGAGGAGGTTGACAACTCTGATGAGTGGTAAACACCCGGAGTTTAGGGCCCCACTCGTGCTTCGGAACGGACGGACGGCTTCGCTTGTGCGATGCTCGGGAGCGGGGCTCGATGGGATGTCGCCTTGAGCCTAGCACTGGTGGGTGTCGGGTATAGACGAACCCGGAGGAGAGCTGAGATCTTTAGGGGTGGAATAAAACTAAGGGTTGAGGCCTCTTCTGTGAGCTTTGAAACGGACAAACGACCTCACTTGGATGCTGCTCGGATGCAGGACTTCATGATACTGCACAGAGTCAAACACTGACGGATGTCTGGTCCAGACGAACTCGGAGAGAGGTTATCTCTCTTTGAGCTTTGAGACGGGCAAGCGAATTCGCTCAGATGGCAGTACATCTGTCAAACAAACTTTCACCTCGCAGGTGTCGTCTCCTGACGGAAGCTCGATTTGTTGGGTAAAATTTAAGCTAACGCTGGCAGATGTTGGACCTGGACGAACCCGGAGGTGGCTGGGGTCTCTAGGGGTGGATTACACCTGGAGACTTGGGCCTACTCTGTGAGCATCGATACAGGCTAACGACCCCGCCTGGATGCTGCTCGAGGGCGGGACCTCATGATACTGCCTCGAGTCAATGAAACACTGGCGGGGGTCTGGTGCAGGTGAGGCAGACATCTCTGGGGAGTGATATGCACCCGGAGTTTGGCGCCTCCACTGTGGCCGCAGAGACTGACAATTGGCCTCGCTAGGTTGTTACTCGGGAGCGGGGTTCCAGATGATACCGCCCTGGATTGAGCCCTGGCGTGTGTCGCGTGTCCAGACGTTCCGGGGGGCTCTGATCTCTGATGAGTGGTAAACACCCGGAGTTTGGAGCCCATACTGTGTGAAACGGACGGACGGCCTCGCTGGGGTGATGCTCGGGAGCGGGACTCGATAGGATCTTGCCTTGAGTCTTAACACTGTTAGGTGTCAGGTTTGGAAGAGCCTGAGGGGAGCTGAGATCTCTAGGGGTGGATTACAACTGGAGATTAGATGCTGCTCGAGAGCGGGACTTCATGATACCGCCTCGAGGCAAACACTGACGGATGTCCCGTCCAGACGAACTCGAAGAGAGGTTATCTCTCTTTGAGCTTCGAAACGGGCAAGCGACTTCACTCAGATGGCAGTACACCTGCCAAACAAACTTTCACCCTCAAGAAAAGATCGACTCCCTCAGGGAGCTGGAATTGATAGGTGAAATCTAAATAATTAGACGTGAGCCACAATAGACCTAAGGTCGCGGTGGAGGGACTGGAATAGCCCACTCACAATAAAATCTAATCTAATCTAATACGATTGTGTCAGCCTTCAAACCGATGTACATGACAGACTCCTGCGAGGCACGAGTTACTTGACTGTTCCCATACATAGAGCTGCAAGTTTTAAAAGATCCTTTTGTTACTTAATATCTTATTTATTCAATTATCTGTATAGAAAGGGGTATAGCTTTGTAAAGTATGCTTTGGGAGAGAGTCTGTTAGCTGAGACACATGAACTTGATATTACCCTGTTTTAAAATCTTGTCTGTAGCTGGATATGTTGAAAAACAGTTCACGGAACCTATCCATTTGCACTGTGTGTGCCATAATAATTATTATTATTGTCATACGACTAAGATTATAGTACAGACGGGATTTACTTAAATAACTGATCCAAATAGCTAGTCGCAGCTTAAATATTACACAAGAAAGCGTGTGATTTTAATCTTCTGAACATTACACTTTATTTCCAACACAAATTATTAGTAAAAAAAAAAACACCTAAAAATTATAGCACATATTGGAAACAATATAGGTTTATAGGTTTTCTTTTAAAATATTATTGGTTCACAGCAAACCATTAAAACATTTTTTAAGTTAGTTAAAAGCCGTTAGACAAACATTTCAAATCACAAAAAACCAATCGATTTAAATTACTGTTAGGGGGTGTAGTCACAAAATCGGTAAATGTTTATGAAATGATACCTTACAAGATTGGTGGCTGCACTTAATTTAATAACTGTTTGTATTTCATCTCTAGAAAATAATTATTACCTATTAATTTTACTGATCAATTATATTACTATTAGTCCAGGGCAATACGGTTTTCACATCTATAGAAAATGACATTGTGTTGCATTCAAGATGAAGACACCACTATATTCTTGCTATTTGAAGAAGTACAGTTTTGATTTTTTGCACAGTCAAACACTGATGAGTCACATGTTTCACGGTTGTCAATTTAAATATGAGTTTTAAGCCTAGCTTACTGCAAGCTTGCAAACCAGGCCAATTGTCGACATTACACATCACATCCGGGATATTGGAAAACATTAATAGTAACAATTTAACAAAAAATTTACATCCTATTCAGAACTCAAAGGTTTTGTCACAAATATCGCAAATTAACTGCCCCACTCATTATTGAGAAATACAGGTCTTTCATTAATTCCTGAACCCCACGTGACTGGATTCTGTCTCTCTCTTAGTGGAATATCATTTTATGAGTTGGCAGTCAAAAAGTAACCAAAAAAACCACTAGACTAGGGACCCTAAAGTTACTAAATCAATTGACAGTTCAGTGCATTGGCGCTCAATTCCCGTTTTGACGGTTATTTTGTATGTATATTGTGCATTTTCCAAGTTCGACCAGTGTTTACCTTCTTCAAATAATTTTCTATCTGTTGGACAATACAAATAAACAGTTTTTATCAAAACTTAGCATTTTCATTGCGTTTTTACGTAAGTTAAAAGTGTAGGTATGTTGTTGACGAAATTTGACATCGCATGGAACGAAACCCTACCAAATCTGTTCGTCTGTAATCTGCACAAACAGGTACATATTTGTTACATGTTACACAATACACATTCCTAAAACCGTAAATTAGAAATTTAAATAATCGGACCTCAATTTGTTTATGTACATTACAAAATTTTGATATCTATACAAAATAAAAGTAATATTTTATTGTTTTTAATTTATTTTTTTAATAATCAATAACAGTAAACCATACATGAACAGACTTGCTGTTACAAATACTAAATAATAAATACATTTAAGACATTTACTGTTTCAACTTATTATATTTTTTATAAAACCCCAAAGGAAATATGAGACAACACTGGCATCTTAGGGATTTCATTAATTCAGGTTGTACAACCGTGTATGCCGGGTTGCCTAACTTAAGCGGTCACGTGGGGTTCGGGAATTAATGAAAGCGCTGTATAAAAACCGAATCGCAATTAAACTCCCCAAAAAAGAACCTAACCTAAGAGCAGTACAGAATATCATTGCGTAAAATGTGGAAATTACAACTACTGAGGAAATCAAAAAAGAAAAAGTAGACAGGAAAAATTAGCACATTAAAGTAAAAAAATGCGTAACCCTACAGTTTAATTTTCCTGCCTTTCCCGTGTCAGTATTGAGATGTACCTGAGTTATGCAATGGTTGTTCAAACTGACCAATAGCAATACTCACTAAGCCAACTATGACCGATTGCCATTTAAAAATTTTAATGTCAATAATCAATTATTAATAGAGAGACGACCCCCCCCCCCCCCCCCCCCGGCTTCGCCAACACTTTGCAAAACAAATTTACACTGTTTTCGAGATATCTCCTCGTGGCACTTTGAAAAAAAACCTACCCTGTGTATAAATATATACAGGCACATATAAAAATTTTAACAGACCTTACATAATGGGGTCTGATTCACTTCATTCTCATTTAAAGAACATTTTTAGAAAGCAGTTTGAAATCAATTATGAAATTCGCATTTTCAAATATTATTAGTATGTGAAATGAAAGAAACATTAAAAATCATCTTTGTACCAGATGTGATAAGACATTTTCAAATGCCCATAACTCAATTTTCTATCAGCCTAACGACCTTAGTTTTCATATGCTGCCAAGTATTTCATATTTATTTGCCCTGGACTACATTGAAGCTATGAGAATTTCTAATACATAAGGCAATTTGAAAAAAGAATGACAAATTGGAATGATCATATACTGGCTTTCAAAAAAATCCGAATACTCAGTGAAGGTTGATCAAGTTGAATAAAATTTATACATGTGTGTTTAATCAAGCATAAAAAATGATTACATTTTCAAACTTAAACATTAAAAAATAACAAAGTTAATTAATGAGTGGGCCCGCCTCTGTTTCTTATTCATTTGATAACTCTTCGAGGCATGCTTGAAATTAAATGATATATGGTATCCTGAGGAACCTCATCCTAGGATTCTTGAATTCAGTGACGAAGGTCAATTAGGCTATTTGATGGTTGGGGTAAATTACCCGGTCGATTGCCAATCATATCCCATACATGCTCGAGTGGTTACAAGTCTGGGGAGCGAGAAGGCCATGGAAGCAGGGTCATGTTATTTTCTTGTAAGGAACTTGTATGGATATGTGCATTGTCTTGCTGGAAAAGGGATTGAATTAAGCCTTGTAGGTATGGCAGTGCAACAGGCTGCAGTACGTTTGGTATGTAATAATTTGCATTCAAATTTCTGTGAATAAAAACTAGAGATGACCTGATCTGTATGTTATCACACTCCATATCATCACCCCCCCTTGTAAGGGCGGACTGTATGCCATTCCACAGCAAATTTTAAAATTCTGCGTTCTCTGTGTAATCATCTTACCCTTCTGCGACCATCGTGCACCCAAAGACAGAATCAGGACTCGTCAAAGAACACAACATGATCCCATCCATCAACCCAATTTGATCCACCGTTACACCACCTGAGCCGAGCAGGACGATGTCGAGGTGTCAGTTGGAGACATAAAATGGTTTATATAAACGATGCCCGAAAGCGTGTTTTCTGCAATATATCGTTGCCATAGAGACTCTTTGTTGTAAAACTACCAACCAAGCATTTCCAATCAACCGTGTTGTGAAAACTCTGTCTTGTAAAGTCACAATCCCCAAATGACCGTCGTTCCGTGCTGAAGTTGTCTAACCCTTTCACTGCGCATCTAGTCTGAACGGGTGCCTGCCATGTGTGCGTAATTTTCAAGTGGTGTGTATATATATGACTGTAGCAGTCTTATATTGCAATATCGTTATTAGATAAAATTAAGACTCAAATCCAGTATTATTATATTGAATTGAACTTTATTCATCTGTATAGGTAATGATACGACACGAATGAAGTCTAATAAAGAGAATTCAGCATTCAATAAGTCATTAGGGTAATTCCCAGTATTCAGACAATGGACTGCATACTTGTACAATAAATATCTCTGGCTCGCTGGCCAAACAGTAGACGTTAGACGTATATATACAATTGTAGCAGGGCACCGTTCTAAATATTTTTCATAGCAAATAGTATACAGGGTGTGGTAGCATAACTTCTTTTTTTAAAATGCGCTCCATTCAGTCGGTTGATGTCATAGCGGAGCGCTAGTCTTCTCGTTCGAGAGGCGGGACAATAAAGTTTTGTCCCGACACAGTTTAGTCGCCATCATGCGTTGGAACAGTGAGGAGCGTGCTTTTGACGTTGAGGCCTACTTTTCGAGCGGATGTTCTGTAATCGCAACCCAGCGCGCCTTTCGGAATTGCTTTACTTTAGCACTGTTGGCCCCTGTCCCGCACCGGAAATCAATTGTTAAATGGGTCACTACGTTCAGACAAACTGCAAGTGCGACAAGACGAAGAACTGGCAGACCCTCACCCCATTAGATCACCTGAAAACATTGAAAGCTTCGATGTTGCGACTACCACAGCGTTCTGCACGCCAACATGCGTCTGCACTTGGACTTTCCGATCGTTCTGTGAGAAGAATTCTTCATTATGATCTTCATTTCCATCCTTACAAGACTTCAATTCTCGAAGTCGTTCCTAAGGAATCTATTGTTTTTTTTAGTAATGAAGCCCATTTTCATTTATGTGGATCCGTCAACAAACAAAACAAGCGCTACTGGACTGACACCAATCATCGAGAATTGCATCAAAGGCCTTTGCATTTAGCCAAAGTCACAGTGTTGTGTGCAATTTCCTCAGCTGGAATTATTGGTCCCTGGTTCTTTGAGGAAAATGATGTCGCAGTGACAGTCAATTCGGACGGGTATGTAAACATGTTACAGGATTTTTTTCCCACAGCTAGACGAGTTGGACTTAGGGGACATTTGGTTACAACAAGACGGTGCAACGGCACACACTTCAAGAGCATCGGTGGCTGTTATGAGGAAACACTTCCCAGAACGCCTCATCTCAATTAGGGGCGATTTGGAGTGGCCGGCCCGCTCTCCCGATTTGTCCCCTTGTGATTTTTTCTGTGGTGTTTTTTGAAATCCCGTCTTTATGTGAACCGTCCAAGGACCCTACAAGATTTGAAGACCAACATCCAGGAAGAAATTGCCAACATAACGCCTGTTATGCAGGCAAGACTCATGACAAACACCAGAAATCAGTTTATTCAATGTACGGAGAATGGGGGATCTCGCCTATCTGATTTGATCCTCAAAACTATGTAAAACAAAATTTTAGGCATGCGCCTATATTATAAAAAATAAAAATGTTCTGATTCATACAATGGGTTTTATTAAGTTTTGAAAAAGGAAGTTATGCTGCTGCACCCTGTATATACGTTTGGAGCAGAGAAAAGGTTAAGGTCATCCCGACTGTTATGGATTCCTTCTTCAGACCACCTGGACCCACACGGCTGACACACTGCATCCAATGATGCTACGAGTGCGGGTCAAAAAGTCAGTGATTTTTTTTAATCAAACACAGGTTTTTTGACGAAAAATTATTTTGTTTCTCAACATAGTCTCCTTTGAGCTCTATACACTTCGTACAACGTTTCTCCAATTTTTTTATCCCTTCCAAAAAATAAGATTTGTCGAGGTCCTCAAAATAGGTATTTGTTTGTGCAATGATTTCATCATTGGAGTCAAATCTCTTTCCGCCGAGCCATTTCTTCAAGTTTGGAAACAAGAAATAGTCACTCGGGGCTAAATCTGGAGAATAGGGGAGATGTGGGAGCATTGGTAGCCCAATTTATGCAATTTCGCCATGCAAACTACACATGTGTGCAACATTGCATTGTCTTGGTGGAAAAGAACTTTTTTCTTGGCCAAATGCGGTCGCTTTTTCTTCAAATCGTCATTTAATCAGTCTAATAAGTTGGTATAATATTCGCCATTGACTGTTCTTCCCTTTTGAAGGTAATGAATGTGGGTTATACTGCGTGCATCCAAAAAAATGGTCGCCATGACTTTATTGGCTGACAAACCCACCTTGGCCTTCTTCGGCACTGATTCGCACGGAAAAACTCACTGTTTTGACTGCTGCGTGGTCTCTGGTGTATTGTGGTGAATCAATGTTTCGTCCACGGTTACGAAATGGAGCAAAAACCCCACCTTATTGCATCCCTTCAAAGTTCCCACACGATTGCGTTTGTGGTCGATTGTGAAAAACGCGGCACCCATCTTGCGGATAGCTTTCTCATACCCAAGTGATCATGCAAAATCGAAACCACTGAACCATGTGATATGCCTATGGCTTCCACAATCTCCCGCACTTTCAATCTCCGATCGGCCAACACCATATCGTGAATTTTTTTTAATTGTTTCGGGTGTAGCGACCTCAACTGGGCGTCCAGAACATTCGGCGTCATTTGTGCTTGTACGGCCGCAACGAAATTCAGTAAACCACTTTTTTACCATGGAAATTGATGGTGCAGAGTCCCCATAGTATTTATCAAGCTTAGCCTTGGTTTGAGTGATGGTTTTTTCAGCAAAAAAATAATGTTTGATGAGCATACGAAATTAACTTTTTTCCATTTTTGCTATAACTCAAGGGGTTGTCTGCTTTCAATGGCTATCTAACACAAACTAAATGACGTAGCTTGTTCAAAATTTGACAGAAGTCAACTGACAGATGCTTGTTGATAGGAGCAGTGTTGCTCTTCCTGTGAAGAGGCGGGAATTTCAAAAAGTCACAGACTTATGGACCTGCCCTCGTAGCTTCCCACATACCAACAATGCACTGCCTTTCGAATTCACTTAAATGATTGTAGTTGTTCCGTAAATGGTGCCTAGGCATAATGTTGTTACACTGATGACAAATCGCTACAAAATATAACACAAGTTCAAAGAGATAATTTGTTGATAAAACAAAATTAAAAAGTGCACCTGTTAAATTTTTTTGTGCATTATCATTTTTTATCAGACAAAACAGAGTAGTATAGAAAATGTAATTGAAATTGGTTGACTCTTACTGAGTGTTCGGTTTTTTTGGAAAGTCAGTATATAATATGATTGACCTTTCAAAAGCATAGTGTACTTTTGAAATTCTCATCTTACACAACACACTATACAGAGCAAAATGTTTCGATGATTGCACCACATCACAAAGAAATTAACTATTATTTCAGCCAATTGAATACATTACAAGCCAATGCTATTAAAACAATTTTCAGCAGCGTACAATTATTTATTCACATACCAAACTTTTTTACTTTTTTGTGAAGCTGTGGAACATCCAATACATTACAATCATTTTATGATGCTGGAATGTAATAAATTAACACAATATTTAAATTGTGCAATAAAAATTAGCCAACATTTCTGACAAGATTATTCGTGATTTTATATGTGTGCATTGAAAACTTAAATATAAAATTACCAGCTGCTATGTACTATGTGATGTCCATCACATTTATTTATTTATTTAAACAGAGAGAGCATCTCCATATAACAGCATGAAACAAACAAAAAAACAGCTTATTCTAAATAGTTATAAAGGAGAAAACTAGAGTCACGTTATAGAACCAAATTCTAGATCGTCGTAACAGCAGCTATAAAAGTCTTTATGTTATCAGACATGAGGATATCAACAGAGATCCTATTGCACTATTTATCTAATAGAAGTCAATTTATTAAGGTATTGTCTGGTGCTAATTGATAATGTCAGTTAAGTGTGGAGTTCCACAGGGTTCTATCTTGGGCCCTGTGTTGTTTAATATTTATGGTACATATTAAGAAACTGATGTAATATATGCCAAAGGCCAACGGAGGGGCGGGGATGATCAGCAGTTGAACGCCCCAGAAAAACATTGGTCAAATATCTTATTACTAGAGGTGTGCGAACCCATGTTTTTCTCAAACTGAACTATGCACATACCCAAGCAAAAATGTTACTTCGAACCTCTGAAATAGTATATCTAAGGTTCACACCCAAACTTCGAACTTTGAACTAACCAAAATTCTTCAATGTTCATAATATATTATTTCCTTAAATACAAAATGTAGGTATATTGTAGCAACAAAATTTGGTATGTAGAAGATATCCTGTTCTTTTTGCAAAAAGCAGTGGTTCGACAAAATTTGCAGGTTGAATCAGTGAAAATACCTTCCGGTGCTGATGTTAGTTGTGAAGATGGGTCAACACTGAATCAAAAATACAAAAAGGTATGTTGAAAACTTTTTTAGAGTTCTACATCAATAGCTAAGCTCAATTTTAATGGTCATTTAGAGTGAGGGGGTTAAAGTTGAGCATCTTAGTTATATAATAACCACTTGAAATTTTAACTGTGTATTGATTGAGAACATTTCATTTTGTTTTGGCCCATTGTGAAATAACCTAGTATTTCCGGAAAGCAGTCTGCAATTATTGACATAAATTCTAAAAAATTACAATACCAATGGCTTTTGAACATTGCCATCATAATGTTGTAAACAAAGAAGGGGTTGGGATCCTTCTTTTTTTTTTTCAACACACCACGAGGGCTCACAGTCTAAATACTATCGTACCGTGGGTGTCGACAAGGAGGAAAGAGGCAACTTGTTAATTCTGGACTTGAAAGTTTGGAGGAACAGGAAAAACACGTGCCGGCAAGGAATTCCACAACTTGGAAGTCCTCGGGACAAAAGAGCGGGCATAACAAGATGTTCTGTCTGGTGACCTGAACAGTAAAAGGGTGCATTCGCTCTGATCCCCTGGTAGATCTGTTGGAGGCAGCAGGTGGAGGAACTATGGAAGAAAGCTCCTCTGAGAAGTGCCTGTGCAGATATCTGTAAAAGAGAGAGAGGTCAACAACACGTCGGTGGGCAAGGATGGCAGTCTTTAGGTGAGGGTAGAGTCACCGGTGAGACGTATAGCTCCCTTCTAAATGGAGTCCAGGCTGGCGAGCGTAGAAGCGACAGCGGCACCCCAGATGTGGGAGCAGTATTCGAGGTTTGGCCTTATTTGTGAAGTATATAAGGTATACAGATTAGCTGGTGAAAAGTATTCGTGAGCCCGGAAGAGGAAACCTAATTTCTTGGCAGCTGCTTCTGCAATTAATGTGACATGTTGGTGCCAATTGAGTATACGATCCACAGAAATGCCAACAAGTGAAAAGGACTCATTAGTTTGAATAACTTGGTTGTTCATTGTGATGAGTCTAGGACTGGTGTATCTCTTATGAGATAGAAGGCAAGACTGAGATTTGGTGGAGTTGAGTTGTACAAGATTTCTACCTTCCCAGTCCAATATTTTTTGGAGATCCACAGAGACAGAACCCTCCATGAGTCTGCGATCCTCATCTAATTGGGCTAAAGAGACAGGCTTAGAATATTGTATATTTGAGTGGAGGGTGCTGTCGTCCGCGTAACTGTGAATTGGGTTGGATGTGATAGAGAGGAGGTCATTGATGTGGAGAAGAAACAAAGTAGGGGCTAAAGCTGAACCTTGAGGGAGTCCTGCATTAATTGGATACAGTTTAGAGGAATGGCCATCATTTTTAAATGGCTCTGTTAGGTCTCAATGTGTCCCACCAACTGTCAAAAATATGCATTAGTGAAATCTCAAATTACGCTACTGACTCAATGTGGCTGATACAGAGTTAAAAGCGCCGATACCGACTTAACGGGGTTGTGGGGGTTATAACTTTGCAGCTTTTAATGCCTTACTGCTTAATATTTTGAACTTCGAACTACTTTAACACCACCAGCGCGTACAATTTTTCGAACCGAAGGTTCGGTTCGAGTTGAGCTCGAAATTTCGAAGTTTGGCACACCTCTACTTATTACCACCCTTTGAATATTTTCATTCCAGAATCAAATTGCTAAATCCACCACACCATCTCTGTACTGCATTGTAAAATTCACAATCTTTTGAGTCATCTAAACAGGACTTGAAATATGGAGATAATCCATGATTAATCACATACAAGGTTTTCATTTTCCCCAGAGTGAAATTTGAACCACTTTACTATTGGTAAACATTATTTTAAATAATGGAAAGGCTGTTCTGTCAGATGAGTTAAGGGACATTTTATATCACACAACTTCCAATGCTTGAAATTGTATTTAAACGAACCAAGAGTTTTAGTGATCACAATTGGTATTAAAACTTGTTTTCATTTCAGGATTGTTCTGCTGTCTTATTTAATGTTGAATTTAGAGCTTCAGTGTTCAATGGTCCATAGGTAAGAACCTGTGGCTCTGAACCGAAGGGTACTGGGTTCGATTCCTAGGGTTTCCTTACACTTTTTCAGTACATACTGTAAAATTAACACCAACCGAGTTTGTAGCAGTGTATTTAAGCAAGTTGAATGGCTACATGTTCTGCCATTTGAAGGAGGCCTAAATCCGTAGGTTGGGCACATCAAAGATTTGTATCTTTACCTTACAGAAAGGCAGGGGTTCGGCAAATTTCCGGGATAGTAAGGTGAAACTGCTCCCTGGCGTTGACCACTGTCACGGAAATAGACGGATGTTAGGAAAATAAAAAGTTAAACTTGGTGGTGTTTATATGGATAAAAAAATTACATATTTGGCTGAGATTTTTCATATTAGCATTTTGTATGTTTGGGCCTTTTGATATTATTTAGTTTGAATGACCAAAAGCATATTTTATATATTTCTCAACCATCTTGCCTTGAAAATTTCGACACTTGAGAATATATTTTGTATTGATTCACGGTTTGCAGTGTGCTCTTGGGCACAAAACCGAGATATAGTCTAGTCGGGATCTAGCCAAAAATTAACGGGGAAGAGAAAGAGTTGCAGATAGATATTTCCTGTTTTTAAACAAACACCCATTAGTCCTTCTTATATGTAGAACTAGCAGAACTAATAATGTTGCTGAAAGGATAAAGTTGCATCAAAAACAATCCCGAAGTTCTCCACAATGCTGGGGTTGCACCAGTTTTTTCATAGATTTTGGGAGTCTTCGAGCAGAATTGTTCGGATCAAGGACCCTGCAGAGGAATCAGATAAGTACCGTCCGATTGAAGACTGTCACGCTCTTCATCTCGAGGTCGAGGCGGTTTGGCCACGGAACCGAGGAGTAGAGCATGGTTGCTGTGGTTGGCAAAAAGGGCCCATGGTGGCCTACTTGCTTGGCGTTGGCCTTCCTTCCACTGATACTACTACTTCATAGATTTTACTTCCATGTTTTGATTCCATTAAATTTAAATGAAATTTCCTCCAAACCCTACATAAAAAGGCTTATTTTTAAGTACATTTTCACTTCTTGCCTCTAAGACATTACACTAAATGGCATATAGCATCTTTTAAACTTTTACTGACCCTCAACCTACAATAAAGAATACAAAATGCAGTCATGCTAAACTTTGACATCTTTCAATTACTTATTGGTTTTCAACCATCGAAAATGTGCAATAAAATCTTCAAACAAGTTTTTGGATTTTTTTTCTATCGACACCTTCTTAGAATATTTCTCATTACATTAAATTATTAGTATGCTTTATTTTTACAAGAACTTAAATGCTGATACAACTTATGAAAGTAGATTACTTTTTTGTTTTCTTTCGCAATTAAAACTGAATAATCCTGTCAGAAAACTATCGTCTAATTTAATCGCAGAACGTGAAATTAACTTACCTGAGTTTATTCTTAAGATTAGTTATTTCTCTGGACATAGATTCATGTGACTCTAACATATCTTCGCATTCTCTCTGTGCCTTTCGTTTCTGTGCCTTCTCACGACTTATCTCTTCTTCAGCCTCGTCTAGTTGACGCTTCAATGCCTTCACCCGTGAATTTCCCTTCTCAACTTGTTCTTTGTATTGATCAGCGTGTCTACGTTCATCATCAAGCTGCATGACAAGTTCTTTCAGTTTCTTGTCCAGTTTACGATTGGTCTTTTGTTGGCCAAACCTTTCCTTGGCTTCAACCTAGAAAAGAAAAAGCATTCCACATGTCTTTCTTTTTTTTTTAATAAGGAAATTAATGAAACTTATAAGAATGTTAACCTATGTAATTACTTTGATGCTGAAACGTTTAAAAAACCAGTAATAAACTTAAAACACTTGAAAAAGAAGTATTATGGAAATAAATGCGAAGAAACATTAATCATATACATTTCAAATCTCAACAAAGGAAATAAACAAGTAAATATACCTCGAGTTGTTCTTCAAGATTAGCAATTTTACTTTCCAATGCAGAAATGGTGGCTTTAGTCTTTGTCCTCTGGGCAGTTTCCAGTTCGGCCAGTTTTGCCTTGAGCTCTTTGTTCTGCCTTTCGAGGAGCAACCTACCAGATTCTTGTTTCTGTCCTGCAGACCTCTCGTTAGCTAAATCAGCCATTAGTTGCTCTATTTGAAGTTGTGCTTTACGTGTTCGATCAACCAATATCTCATTGTTACTCTGTTCTTCTTCTAATTCTTCTTCAAGAGTGGCTATCCTAGCTTCAAGACGACGTTTTTCATCTGTGAGTACACTACCTGTAAAACAAAACAAAAAATGTTTACAAACTCACAACAACGCTTTACAAAATATTACCTTTATTATTGCTACTACTGATCTCTTCTTGTAACTCATCTCTTTCTGCTTCAGCAGCCCGTCTTGCCCTCTCTGAACTGGACAGGTCTTCTGTCAATTGAAGCACGTCAGCCTCCAGAGTTTTAACCTTCCTTTCAGCCTCCTTTGAACTGGCAGCCAATTCATCTCTGGCAGCTCTTGCTTCATCTGCCTCCCTAATGGCTTCCTTGCATTGTTGCTGGGATTTCTTTAATTGTTTCAGAGCATCATCCTTGACCTTGCACTGCATCTCAATCTGGGCTTCCAGTTCTTTGATGTCACCTTCTAACTTCTTTCTTGCAGTTACTGCAGCCGTTCTCTGCTTCCTTTCTTCATCAAGTTCCGCTTCAAGGTCACGCAACTGTTTAACGATACCTCTTCGTTTCTCTTCTGCCTGTTCTTCTTTGGCTTGTATGTCTCTTTCAAACTGTGCCCTCAATGCTTGCATATTGACCTCCAATCTTAGCTTAGCATCTTCTGTTAACTGCAGCTCATCTTCCAATTCTTCATTCTGAGCTTTCAGCTCTGCCAGTTGGCTCTCTAAAGCTCTCTTTGCTTTTTCCAGCTCATGGACATTCTTATCAGCTGTACCCTGGTTGTTAACAAGTTCATCTAGTTCACTTTGAAGTGATCTGCGTACTCTTTCAAGTTCTTCGACCTTCTCGCTGGCTTCATCCAGTTCTCTACTAAGAGAGAGAACCCTGGTTTCTTTTTCCCTGGCTTCCCTTTCAGCAGCATCTTTTTCCGTCATCAGTTGCTCACTTACTTGCTTTTCTTCAGCTAACACCTACAATGAAAATAAATTATCAAAAGGTGATGGCAATTTAAGTATATGCGACTCTACCTTATCAAAGTTCTTTTGCTTCTTTTCAAGCTCAATGACCTTCTGTCTTTGAGTTTCTAAGGCAATGTTGGCATCTTCCAATTCTTCAACTATTTTCTTCTTGCTCTTCTCCAGTTTATCATTAGCAGCAGTCAATTCTTCAACCTGTCTCTGAAGTGCTTCAAGATCTTTTGCGAGCTTCTTCTTACTCTCTTCAAGAATGGCAGCTTGTTCGGCTTCATCCTCGGCTTTCTTCTTAGCTTCGGCAAGCTGAATAGTTACGGCCGCTAACTGTCCACAAACATAAGTATTTTCAATAACAGGTTTATACTATTACTGGCATTTTTTATTACAATAAAAAAAATAATTTGCATACCTGTTTTTCTAAATTCTTCTTTGACTCTTCTTCTTCCTCAATTTGCTCTTGAAGTGCCTCTTTGTCAGATTCCAATTGACGAAGTTTGGAACTTAACGCAAGCTTTTGTCTGGTTTCTTCTTCTAAAGCTGTTTGGGCTTCTTGAAACTGTGAAGCGATATTTGTTTGGCTCTTCTGTGCGGCAGACGCCCTAAAAAATTGAAAAGGTTGAGTGCAAAAGAGACGATGATTCAATCGAAAAATTTAATTTAGTAACAAGAAAAATTAAAATAATAAAACAAAACGCAGCTACTCACTTTAATTCAGCCTGCTCTAATTGTTGTGTCATATTATCAATCTCAGTTTGGGCTTTAGTATATTTTTCTTGCAATTCAACTCTAGCCTTTTCAATTTCTGATAATTTTGATTGTATTTCAGCTAACTGGCTTTCAGCCTGTTTACGTCTCCTTTCACCCTCTTGCCTACTTGCTCCAACATTTCTCAATTCAGTGGTAAGATCAGCATTTTCGGCTTCAAGTGATTGCTTAGCCTTTTCAAAGCTAGCTTTAGCTTTCTTGATATTTTCTAACTGTTCATTTAAGGTGGCCAGTTCTTGAGAATGTTTGTGACGCATCTCAGTCAAACTAACTTCATGAACCTGCGTTTCTTCCTCTAATGTTTTCTTCAAGTTTGCTAATTCCAGCTCTCGTTTGGATCTCAATTCCTACAATCAGTAACATTTCGTTCTAAAGTAATTTATAATGCTTTTAAATAAAAAAATTACCTGTTGAGCTGCAGTGGTGTCCAGTGAATCCAAAAGTTCATTCTTTAAGGCTTCTAATTCTTCATTAAGATCTCTCTTTAACTTTTCTGCTTTGCTTCTTGCAACTTTTTCGGCTTCCAAATCTTCTTGTAGTTCTGTTAATTGGCCTTCTAGTTCCCTTAAGGCTTTCTGAGATTGGGCTTTTAAGGCACTTTCTTCATCAACTTTAACCATTGCCTGAGCTAGTTCTTCTTCACGTTTACCTAACTGCAATTGCAGTTCTTCAATTTGCGACTTTTTCTCAGACAACTGATCTTTTAAGTCATTAACTTCAGTTTCAACTTTTCTCTTTGAACGATCGCTTTCTTGTCTCTGTTGATGGTCCTTCAACAAACGCTCTTCAAGCTCTGCAATGGTGGCTTCATGTTTAGTCTTAAGTTTGGCTAGATGTTTAGCCTTTTCTTCTTCCTCTGCCAAAGTCTGGCTTAAATCATTGGCACGCTCATCTAAGACCTTCTTTTCTTTCAGCAACTTTTGGTTAGTGTCATCGCTCAAAGCTAAGTCTTCTTCTAGCTTCTTGATCTTTGCATCACATTGAACTTTTTCCAATTGCAATTTCTGTCTTGCACCTTCTTCCTCTTCCAGTTGCTCTTCTAAATCCTGAATCGTAAGCTGTAATTTTTTCTTCTCGTTTGTTAAAATTACAGTCCTTTCTTCTTCTTCTTCAACCCTAGCCTCCAAGTCATGTAAAATTTCTTCCAGTTCTTGTTTGCGAGCCGTTAGCCTCGCTCTCATTTCTTCAGCTTCCGCACAAAGTTCTACTTCAGCTTGTAGTTGCTCTTGAAGCATTGTTTTCTCATCTAACGCTTGTTGGAACTTCTTTTCAAACTCTTCCGCCTCTTTAATGTGGTGCTCTAACTTATCCTTTGTTTGCTTAAGCTCGTCCTCTTTTTGCATAAGTTTCTCTTCTTGTTTGGTAACTTCTAGAAGGGGCTTGACTTTTGTGTACAATCTCCACCACTGCCAGTTCCTCAATTTGAGGTAAGCAGAGCAATTTCTTTGGATGATCCTTATAGCATTCAGTTGCTGTACTCTTTTCTGGTAGTTTCTCCTAGATAGAAAACCACGACAGAAAGCTTGGAAGTTCACTATAAGATCAGTGATCTTGTAATCACGTTCTTCTTCAAGATGTGCTAAAACACCAGCTCTGAAAAAGATCTTCGACTGGCCAATTCTGTACAGGTTTTGATCTAATTCTAAGCTCTGAATCATTGCTTCGCAGGCCTTCTTGCCATCCATGAATCCTTTGTTAATAACATTTGGTGTGAGAAGTTCGTAACGTTGCCTGAATTCTTGGAACGGTATTCTGTTAGGGAAGCCTTGCCTGCAAATTCTAATACCTTCCAGTACACCATTACATCTTAGCTGATCCAGAACAAGAGGTGCATCAATTTTCCCTGCACGTTTCTCATGGTTAGGGATAATGCAACGAACAAAGTTGGGGTTTGTGTTTCTAAGGGTAACCATTAGATTAGCAAGCTGTTCTTTGTACAGGTAAGATACCGTTCTAAACATTCCCTTAGCACGGCCTAAACTTTCTGCGTCTTTCCAAATGTGAACAACGAACGGATCCTGTGAATTCTGGAGCAGAGAAACAACGTTTTCATTTTGAGGATCCATGTTTTTCATGAGCCACTGTTTGGCACAGTAGTCAACTTTTCCTGCGTAGTGGATTATCGAGAAGTCAGCGTTTCCACGGAAATCACTTTTCTTGAATTTAGGATGGGCGGAATGTGCACTCACTAGTTTATCTACAAAGGTTTTATCAGTCGCTTTCGGGAAGAGACATTCTTCATCCAACAAGGCCATAATACC
This sequence comes from Tillus elongatus, assembly GCA_964006375.1. Classification (NCBI taxonomy): domain Eukaryota; kingdom Metazoa; phylum Arthropoda; class Insecta; order Coleoptera; family Cleridae; genus Tillus; species Tillus elongatus. Next base: position 128,034,298 of record OZ023268.1, read on the forward strand.
CATCGGCTTATCAATGAGATCAATCGTTGGTTGTAAGTCGAGACCAAAATCAATAAATTTCCATTCAATACCTTCTCTTTGATATTCTTCTTGTTCCAAAATGAACATGGTGTGATTGAAGAGCTGCTGAAGCTTTTCATTCGTGTAATTAATACACAACTGCTCGAATGAGTTTAGTTCGAAAATTTCAAAACCAGCAATATCAAGGATTCCGATGAAACTTGCGCCTTGTCTTTTAGTACGACCCAAAGATCGGTTTATTCTGTGTACTAACCATCTAAACATGCGTTCGTAACAAGCTTTCGATATCGCTTCAACTGCAAATTCCACCTGAAACACAATTTCATTACAGGACAATAATGAAAATACCACTACGGAAAAAACTATAGTAGGTATAGAAAGGATTATTTTATATTAATAAAGGGCAATCAGAGAACTTCTCGTAAAAGCCATAACCTTACACTTAGACACATTCAGATACATGCGATTGCCAATCCACAGTCGATGATGTAATGGGTTGCAATCTTCAGAACAGTGAATAGAAGCATACAACTTAACATCATCAACAAACAATTGAATACCAGAAACAGCCAAGCTAAGGACATTGATAAATTACAAAAAGAGCAAGAGTCCAAAATCAGAATCTTGTGGAACACCAGATTTTGGGCAGAAGCCTGACAACCTATATTCATTATATTGCAAAAACTGACCTGACCTGACCAGACCAGACGACCAATATTCATTATACTGCAAAAACTGAGTTCCTTTATTCAAATAAGATCTAAATAAATCAAGCAAAGAAGGGGCAAAACCAAGATCCGTCAACTTCCTCAGCAGTACAGAGTGATCCAAGCCGTAAAAAGCTTTGATGAAACCCGTACACAGGGTGTTTCAAAAATGATGGTCTATGTTACAGGTGCACATTCAGCAAAAAAAAATAAGACTATATTTTCATATAAACATGGGTCCGCAAATGCTTAGTTTTTAAATACAGCGTGTTAAAGTTATTTGTTTTTGTTAGTTTTTCAAGAATAAGTCTGCGTCAAATTAAAATTTTGGCGTGAAAGTTGGCATGCAGGGGTTTTTGAGGGCAAGAAATTTTGGCATGCGGGGTTTTTGAGGGCAAGAAATTTTAGCATGCGGGGGTTTTTGAGGGCAAGAAATTTAGGTATGTTATTGTTAATAACACTGCTGGCAGAGGGCGCCGCCTGTAAAACATGGCTTGCATTCAATTTACAGCAAAAAATGTACTTTATTTAATTTTTGTATGTCGATGTCGCTCAAAAATTAATTTTTCTCAAGTAATTAATTGTATTGTCTGCAAATTTTAACAAATAAAAAAGTTTGTAACATTTTATGATACCTGACTACAATAAATGTTCAAAATGGCCACCCTCCACTTCAATACACTTTTGTATTCTGCGGAGCATACAACGTCGTACTGTGTGAAATATTTCTGGTGTGTTTCTAATTTGTTCGCATTCAAGTACAATTCTTTGCTGCAGGTCATCAACATTTTCAACATTTGCTTCATAAACAATACTTTTAAGATGCCCCTATAAATAAAAGTCCATAGGATTTAAATCAGGGGATCGAGCCGGCCGTGGCTGAGGTCCACTGGATCCGATCCATCTGCGTCCAAAAGTATTGCTTAGGTAATTTCTGACATTTAGGGCGAAATGTGGGGGGCGGGGGGAGGCTCCGTCATGCATAAACCACAGGTTATGTCTTATGTCAAGAGGTACATTTTCTAATAACTTATTTAGTTGGTTTTGCAGGAATTCAAGATAACTTGTAGCATTAAGTCTATGAGGTAAAAAAATTGGTCCTATCAAATTACACCCTACAATTCCAGCCCATACATTTAAGGAAAATTGCTGCTGATTATGCTTTTCAAAAACTGCGTGGGAATTTTCGTCAGCCCAAATATGGCTGTTACGCAAATTGACGATCCCGTTGCGCATAAATCCAGACTCGTCAGTGAACAATGCACAATTCAACAAGTTCTCTACATTATTATGTTGAGGAAACCATTGGCAAAATTGTAGGCGATGTATAAAATCTCTTTTCATGTGCACCTGTAACATAGACCATCATTTTTGAAACACCTGTTTGTGAAGCTGTTCAACAGAACTGGTCACGAACTGCATAAAGCAAGACAAGTTGGTAGTTGTTGATCTCTTTTCAGCAAAGCCATGTTGGTAGGAAAATATCACAGCCCCAATCAGAAGGTAAGTGTAGCTATAGAGGCAGATTCCAAAGACCTTTGCGAAGTTGGAAATAATAGAGTCCTGTAATTTGAAAACTTTGAAGCAGGGACACTTTTGTGAACCAGGCAAACCTTAGCTGCCTTCCATATGTCAGGAAAAAAAACCGATTTTGGAGATAAATTAAAAATAAGAGATTAAATGGCAAATGGCATACCTGTTCTTTAGTTTGGCTCTTAGTTACATAATCTCTTCCAACTTTGATTCTTGGCTTGAGGAATGCTTTTGTCATGTCTGTTACTGAGACACCTACCAAGTGAGCGATTTTTTGAGCAACTGTGTTATCAGGAAGCGTTGCTTGGTCTGAATTACGATCCTGTTTGAATTGCATGGTACCAAACAGCATTACTGCAGATACCACCCTAAAAATGGCACTGAAATCTTCTTGGGTCATGCCCATGATGTTCATACTTTTAACAGTGGCTTGGAATTCGGCAGCATCATCTACTCCGGGAACTATATGATTGTCATCGCGAAGGAATGGATATGACTTTGGATCTTCCAAAATAAATTCCTCTGGAAAAGAAATATTACAGAGTTAATATTGCTTATTGTTTTGTAGCTATAGATTCACTAACTCTTTTGTTCTGTGGAAGCACCAGACAGAAGCTGGTAAAAAATGTGGAAAGTCCTTTCTTGTTTGGCTTGTCTTATGGCACGTGATTTTTCAAGCAGGTAAGTCTCTATATTCGCCCCAGCTATGTAACCGGAAGCATCGAAGTTTATCCTAATAAATTTACCCTAGAATTTTTATATATAATTAAAATATACGTGTTTTTGCAATTATACATTCCAGTGTACTTACAAATCTAGATGAATTATCATTTTTTATTGTCTTAGCATTTCCAAAGGCTTCTAAAATAGGATTGGCTTGCAGTAACTGCTGCTCTAGACCACCCTACACAAAACAAATACCTAATTAATAAATTAACTTTATTAATAGAAAAAATTCAACCCAATTACAACAAAATGTTAAACATTAAACTAAATGGGTACAACAAACAGTATGTGCAAACCAGTGATAGTATGACCAAGGTTGAGGCATGAAATGACATGTTTAGAAACTGTCATCCCAATTTTTTATGCCAAATATTGTTGTCATCTGCTGATTGCGTCGTTAAAACATCTGCAATTTAATCTTGCGACTAATAATCAAAACTGTTGTGCGAAACACCATACATGCATGCAAAATTAATATTCACTCTACTTAAGATAAGCCTTGCTATAAAAATATGGCAAAAAAAACACGTGTACAATTTTATGAATTCACATTCTCCTCAAAAAAAAAGGGCATGGAATAAATGTTTTATGTAGCGACAAACATACAACTTTGGAAGGGGTTAATAGATGAGTTATGCCAGGACGATGTTGTAAATGGAAAAAACAATTGCAATTGTGTTAGCTGAAACTAGCTGAAAACTAAACCACTAAAAACATTCAGATGGACTGGCTGCTTCATTTTTTACATACCGAGAATTCTCGAGTTGGACTCTGTCGTGGAAAGCATGTAAAAAAATAATAATACAGTCAAATAAATCGTCTACACAGTCTATAGCACAAGTCTACTTTAAATTATAAATTAAGCAAAGAACTAGTTTCTTAATATTTCTAAATTACATACAAAAAAATTAAATAAATATGTAAAATAAATCACCTATAGCTACACCTAAGTATATACAGAACTGCTCGACCGGCACATTAGGGGCGGTGTACTGGAAGCATATCCCCTACACTGCGGACAATATGCATACAGAGCAGGAGTCTCAACAGAAACAGCACTGCACCAACTGGTGCTGAAACTGGAGAATACGCTGAAGAACAGGGAGGTGGCGCTGGGGGCCTACCTAGACATAGAGGGGGCCTTTAGCAACACCTCGTTCGGATCGGTTCTGGCAGCTGTCCGGGAGCGTGGAATAGAGGAGACCTGCTGCAGGTGGATCGATTCCATGCTCAGGGACAGGGCGGTGTTCACCTCACTCACGGGAGCGACTCTGCTGGCGGGGGTCGTGGTGGGGTATCCGCAGGGGAGCGTTCTGTCTCCCTTGCTCTGGTGTCTAGTCGTGGACGGCCTGCTGGGGAGGCTCTCAGGAAAAGTCACACAGGCAGTGTGAGAGCGCATGCAGACTGCACTGAAAGTGGTGGAAGGGTGGACGGTTGATGAAGGGTTCGGGGTGAGCCCCGAGAAAGCAACCGTCGTGCCGTTTACGAGGAGGAGGAAGTGCGACAGCCACAGAACTCTTACTCTATACGGTAGGAGCATTCCAATGGCCAATGAGATAAAATATCTTGGGGTCGTATTGGACTCTAAGCTAACCTGGAATGGTCACATTGGAAAAATACTGCAAAAGGCAGTCATGACCTTAGCCGTCACTAGGCGGCTATATGGAAAAACGTGGGAACTAAGACCTAGTATGGCCCACTGGCTGTACACAAGGGTAGTCAGACCATCATTCGCATACGCGGCACTGGTCTGGTAGCCTAAGGTGACATAATCCAGTGCCAAACAAAAACTAGGCAAGATCCAAAGGATGGCTTGCCTAGGCATCACAGGGGCCATGTCGTCAACCCCAACAGCCGCCATGGAAGTGTTGCTGGATCTGCCCCCCCGACACTTAGTTATTATGGGGGAGGCCAGGCTAGAACTATACAGACTAGCCTGCAGTGGTAGACTGAAGATCAACCCAGGCTTCAGGGGCCATTGCAAAATTCAGGAGATCGTGAAGGAGCCCATGCTTGAAATGAGGTCAGACTTCGCGAGCCCGCGAATGTGCAGGGAAAACAACTTTACAGTGGAAATCCCTGACCGCGAGGCATGGCGGGAGGAGACGCCGGGCTTACCACGGGACGCGCTCGTCTGGTTCACCCACGGATCCGGCGGGGAGCGTGGGACGGGGGCAGGTGTTAACTCGGAAGCACTGAGGGTAAGTCATAGTATTTCCCTCGGAGCCCATTCAACGGTGTTTCAGGCCGAAATGTACGCCATCCTGCACTGTGTGCGGGAGAACAAGAGGAGGGGCTACACCAACAAGCGGATCCTCATAGCCACAGACAGCCAGGCAGCCCTTAAGGCACTAAGTAGCCCACGGGTAAATTTCTGGCTGGTGAGTGAGTGCCGAGACGAGACGAGCGACCTGGCTGTGCAGAATGAGGTGACCCTCATCTGGGTGCCGGGTCACTCGGGGGTCAAAGGCAATGAAGAAGCTGACAGTCTCGCGAAGAGAGGGTCAGCAGAACTATTTATGGGACCAGAACCAGTTCTGTGCGTAACAAAGAGCACTGCCAGGGAAGCCATTAAGTCCTGGTTCAGAAACCAACACAAGGTGTACTGGGCGGACTGTCCAGGGCTCAGACATGAGAAGTCAATAATTGACGGACCCAGTTCAAAGAGAGCTGTGGAGCTGCTAAATCTTAGCAGAGGACAGCTCAGAAACACAACAGGTCTCTTGACGGGACACATGGCCGTCAAGAAACACCTGCATAAAATGGGTCGGTTCGAAGGGGACCTCGCATGCAGACTCTGCGGCGAGGAGGAGGAATCAGCCCAGCACATCTTGTGCGAGTGTAAAGCTCTGGACCGCAAAAGACAACTGATCTACGGTCAGTCTAGATCGGAGACAGAGCAATATAAAACTTCACCCTACCAATCACTGTGCAGACTAGTTCAAGGCACATTGATTTTGGAATGGGTGGAGTAAGACTAAGGGTAAGCACAATCAACCAAAGTTTGCAGTGCTATCGGGGCGGCAAGGCCGCGGACGAGCCCTGAGGGGAAAAAAGTATATACAGTGTGTGTTAAAAATAAGAAATAAATTCGATAAAATAGATGGTGGATTTTTTTGAGCCAACTAAAAAAACACGTCAATTTTGTTAAAAAACGGCCCACATTTTGACATACTACTCAATTATACGGAGTGACACGCTAAAGAATGGTGACGTCATTGCAGTTTTTAAAAATACCAACCCCCATTTTTTTCTCCGAATTTTAACAATTCATTCAATTGCCAACGCAGTGATATACTTTTTATGTTACATTACATAAGGAAAATTTCGGGAAAAAAGTTTTGAAATCGGAATATTGAATTATTGTAAAAATAGAGAACGACTACAATTTTCTTATCAAAGTAAATGTTCAAAGTTTTCATCAGCAACTTCTTGACAATAACATAACCTACTTTCAAATTCTAATAAAACATTTGAAATAGTTTCTGGTTTAATTGATCTGATCACAGTTCTGCTCTTTTCCTGCAGAACTTGCAGCTTGTCTGGTTTCTCCATGTACACAGCACTTTTTACATAGCCCCATAAAAAGTCTAGAGGAGTCAAATCGGGAGATCTATCAGGCCATTCTACTCTACCTCGTCGACCGATCCACCGATTAGGAAACGGAAAATTGAGATATTCATGAACTTGTCTTGCATAATGAGGCGGTGCTCCATCTTGCTGAAACCACAAAGAACCATTGGGAATCGCTAGATTTTCAGGGTTGGGGTAAATGTTAATCAATGCGGGAGTATATCATTTTACGAAAAATGAAGATACATCTCTCCCGTCAATGTGCCTCAAAAAAGTATGGCCCTATGACTTGACTGCCGACAATTCCAGACGTTGACTTTCTAGAGATCCTGTGTTTTCTGACCGCGAAACCGATTCGAATTTTGTGGCGCCCAGTATCTGCAATTTTGTCTATTCACAGTGCCGTCCAGATGAAACGTTGCTTCATCTGAGAACAGACAACAGAATATTATTGAGCAGTGCTGGATTTGGTTTTAAAATATTTGTCATTATGTCCGAAAATTCGATTCTTCTATCTGGATCATCTTCGTTAAGGGCCTGTAGCAATGAAAGCTTGTAGGGGTGCCAACTATGTTCCTTTAAGGTTCTTGCAGGTCCAGCATAACATCCAAACGAGTATCTTCAACTATTGATGCACGGCCACTTTTTGATAAATCTCTGACATGTCCTACTTCACGATTTTTTTATTTTATTTTACAGTTGATTCTGTTATTGGATTTCTTTATGGGTAAATTTTGTCCTACACTCACCCAATGTTCTTATACGAGACAAAATGTTCAAACCATAAACTTGTCAATGATATTCGCGACCGTTTTATTTAAGACCTAATAATATTTCAATCGCTCGTTGCGTTACACTTCCTGCTGATCTCAGCATTCAGTGTGAGCAATGCTCAAGTCTTTGGTTACGTTTCCATGCTAGAGATAGAAATCGCGAGCCGCCCGGAGTTTCTCTAAATTGCATGTGTCTGTATTGCAAAGCGGTGAGCAGCTATGAAGTCTGCTCCGAGGAAACTAGTTTTGGCTAAATGAGTAAGGGCGCAAAAGTGCGGAAAGTGGAAAGCAGTTTTGATGAATCTATTTCATGTGATTATTGAGTACTACAAAATAACCTATCTAATAATATTAATTTCGAATTTGATTACAAAAACCTGTTTTGGTTAGGTGCACATACCATAGAAATGCGTCATACTGTATATATGTAAACAGAAAGTAAACCCGGATATGGATTCTAGGGGGCTTAGTTTGCTCTCATTTGAAGAAATCTTTTTAGAATTCAAAAGCCGCGATTTTAACGAATTTTTTCTACGAAAATTAACTAAAAATTATAGACTGTTGAACCATGCATATAACTAAAACTACTTCCAAAGCATCAGAGAAAGTGTCTATTTGAAATGAATTTTCTGGAAATTTCATTAAAATGAAGACCAATAATGGTTTAAGCTGAAACTCAAGGGTTTTCAGAACACTCTTTACAAAATCCGTATTTCTTTCAGATTCTTTGCCTAAATGTTACCAATTTTGACGTTTCAAATCGTGACTTTTTACGTTTTGAGGAAAACTCCACTTTTTTTTCTCGTTTAAATGCCTCTAACTTTTTTGTCTTTAACCTTACAGAACTAAATTTTGGTAAATTATTCACCCTTTATATATATATATATATATATATATATATATATATATATATATATATATATATATATATATATATATATATATATATATAATTGAAACTGACCCTGGATATGGGTTCAGGGGACTAGTTCGCGCTCATTTGAAGAAATTTTTTCTAAATTCAAAAGTCGGGATCTCCTCGTTAGTGATTTTTTGTTAAAGAAAATTCCCTAAAACAAGCACTTGTGAAGCCACGGGAAAAGTCTACGACTGTATTAAATATGGAACGGTTTCACTAAATTAGGGAAAAAACAAACAACCAGATATGCTATTCAAATTGAATTAAGTCTTAAAACTTTCATCTCCTCTTTACCAAATTATTTTTTATACAAAAACTCGCTAAAAAATTAATCGGAATAACAACAATCAGATTAGATAACTGTAAAGTGAAATAAGACTTAAAAAAATTGATAAAAAGCGAAGTCACTAACCAGGATTAGAACGCGTCATCTGGCAGTCGATTATTACGATGTACAGCGACCACCGTACACCTAGCCCACTGAGCTACGCACTATATGCATTTACCACGAATATCGTATTGTTCAAGGTTTTACAATTTACATAAATCCTTTTTGATTTACAATGGATTTTTTGCTTATATTTTAACTAAATCTAGAAAAACAACGACTTAGACACATATCTAGGAGCTTGTTAGTCATTTCTTGTAGTATTTGTCACTCATATTCTGATCAATAAATTTTTACATTTTCATGCGTCTATTGTGAAGCCGCCACTGCCTCTGTGTACTGCTTCTTACGGGTCAACTGTATATAAGACTAACTGACTCAAAAGATCATGCAAAAAATCATAAAACAATAATAACAATATTTTCTTAAAGTAAAAGTAAATCAGAAAAAGGGTTTTGCATTTCAGTCATATTTACACTATAAGCAAAATGAAAAGTAAATGCTATATTAAAAAAATAATAATAAGAAGGCTACTTACGATAAGATCTCTATGCTGTACCCCAAATAAACGATACATGCAAAGAAATAAAAAACAAGAGATTAGAGAAAAAATAACCTAGTGCTAGACAATAATGGAAAACATTAAGAACAAACGTGCAGCAGAGAGTAAAATAATGGCCGTAAGAATTTTATATAATATACATATTATATATACATTCCAGAAATATACAGGCTGTATGTACAGCTACCCTCTGACAATCGCAGCACCCCACTTATTTTTGTGATTCCGAACATAATTTTTGGCATACTTATTTTTATCTGTATATTCTAAATTTCTGCTATGTGAAAACTGGAACCTGTGATGAGCACTAATAAGTACATTTGGAGAACACCCAAATCACCACAACACATATTTCAGAGACCTTACGATCGTTCGTTGACAATGTCAACATCTTCAGAGGAAGAAAATTCTATAAAAAACTAGATCCCGTGTATTTATATCGAACTAGTACGAAGTAAAGTTGTCGTCCAAGAACGATTGTTTGTTTATTGCGCAGTGAAACTACGGGGCCGGAGACCTGCTTTAATCTTCTGGTCGACAAATTTATGACCCTTATCTAATATAAGGTTTAAAAGGACCCGAGTTATTTAAAGAATCAGCACGTTTCCTTTCGATCTAAAAATTTACTATGTAGATATTGGATCATGCCGATAAAGACATCTGGTGAGATAAAGAACATCAACTTAACACATCTTTTTAAATAGAACACTAAAAACCCAGGTGTCTGTCTCACCATGTTAACTCCAACAAAGGATAAATAATTAAACTAAAATACTACATAAAAACTATATTTATATTGATTTTAATTCTACGCGAAAGTATTTATATTGACTACATAGATACAACAAACTGAACAGGTCTTTAAGTCGAGACAAACATAGAGAATAACTTTTTTTTCTTGTAACATAGAAATCTAAATTTTGGTGTATAGTTTACTTTTTATATCGTAAACCTACCTACCAAATTTGGTTATCATAGATTTTATATTTTTTAAGATAAAATTTTTTTTCAAATGAAAACTCAAAATTTTTCCGGAAAACCTCGTCCAATTTTTCTAAAAAACGAACTTGTCAAAGCCATTTACAAAAGGAAGGTACATGCCAAATTTTATTAAAATCGGCTTATTACTTTTTGAGATATGAATTTTTTTCAAATGAAAACTCAAAATTTTCCCGGAAAACCTCGTCCGATTTTCTTGACTAACAAACATGTCAAAGCCATTTACAAAAGTAAGGTATGTGCCAAATTTTATTAAAATCGGCTTATTACTTTTTGAGATATGAATTTTTTTCTAATGAAAACTTAAAATTTTCCCGGAAAACCTCGTCCGATTTTCCTGACTAACAAACATGTCAAAGCCACTTACAAAAGGAAGGTATGTGCCAAATTTTATTAAAATCGGCTTATTACTTTTTGAGATATGAATTTTTTTCGAATGAAAACTCAAAATTTTCCCGGAAAACCACGTCCGATTTTCCTGACTAACGAACTTATCCAAGCTATTAACAAAAGAAAGGTACATGCCAAATTTTATCAAAATCAGCCCATTATTTTTTGAGTTATCGGTGTGATACATATATATATATATATATATATATATATATATATATATATATATATATATATATATATATATATATATATATATATATATATATATATATAAATATATATATATATATATATAAACATATAAAAATTGAAACTGACCCCGGATATGGGTTCTAGGGGTCCTAGTTTGCGCTCATTTGCGAAAATTTTTTCAAAATTCCAAAGTCGGGATCTCCCCATTAGTGAATTTTTTCTACGAAAATTCACTAATAGTATAAGTATAAACCGGCCGAGTTATTGACAATAATTTTTATTCTACCAGACAAATTGGCAGTGTTTAAGCGGTCAAATGCAAAGAGAAAATAAAGGGCTTGATATTACAGGTGCCGCACGATTTAATGAAGTTTTGTTCTTAATAGACCTTAATATAAAAATACTTTCTAATGAATCAAGCATAGTTTGATGTCTAACATTTTTGACAAGTTTCAAATTTTCTTTGTCAATGTGGTGATTATTATCCCATATATGTTGTGCCACACATTATTTGTCCACCGTACCATATCGTAACTGTGCGAGATGTTCACGAAATCTGGTGGCTATGTTTCTCCTAGTTTGGCCCACGTATTTATGATCACAATCTCTGCAACTAATCTCATAAATGCCCGACGTTTCAGTGACTTTGTCTTTGTCTTTCGTATTACCCAACAAATTAATCAGCTTTCTTAAAAATACTTTCCAAACCCTTTGTGATTCGTGGTTCATGAGGTAAACACACAAAATTTTTCTCTATTTTATCATTCTTAAATGTCGTACATTCAGATATTACCTTCTTTGTTCTGTGTTTGTTAACTAATTTGTCTATTAAACCATCCGAGTAACCGTTTTATTTCGCCACATTTTTTATGTATTTTATTCTGTATTAAATCTATTTTTACTCAACGGAAATTTGATCAATCTATTTACTAAGAAATTTAAACTAGCCGTTTTTTGTGCAAACGTATGATGTGAGTCGTTAGGAATATAACTCATAGTAGCATTTTCTTCCTCTGAAAATGGTGACATTGTCAACGAAACGATCGTAAGGTCTCTGAAATATGTGTTGTGGTGATTTTGGTGTTCTCCAAGTGTACTTATTCTAAATTTCTGCTCAGACCAACATAATAAGATTCCATAACATAACATAACATTTATTCATCGGCCAAAGATTTGCACAATAAATACAGTGAAGTTCGCTTATAACGACGATCAGGGGACTGTCGAATTTTCGTCGTTCTAGACGGACGTTGTTATATGGGTCTGGAGTTGTTTTTGTAAAAAAATAAAATAAAACACAATCAAATCATATTATAACAAGTTTGTTTAGAGATATACAATCAACGAGTTATGAAAAACAAAATTTACGTAAATACACGAATAATGTTTTTTGAAAAAATGTGTAATTTTTATTTGCTTATGGGATTGTAGAAAATAGTTATTTCCAGTTTTTTTTTAATGCTTCAGCAACACACGACGAGGGCTTACGCCTAAATACTATCGTACCAAGGAGGAAAGAGGCAACTTGTTAATTCTGGACTTGAAGGTTTGGAGGTTCGGAGGAGAAGGAAAAACATGTGCCGGCAAGGAATTCCACAGATTGGAAGTCTTCGGGACAAAAGAGCGGGCATAACAAGATGTTCTATGTCTGGTGACCTGGACAGTAAAAGGGTGCATTTGCTCTGTTCCCCTGATATATCTGTTGGGGACAGCAGATGGAGGAACTATGGAAGAAAGCTCATCCGAGCAGTGCCCGTGCATATCTATATAAAGAGAGAGAGAGGTCACCAACGGCACGTCGGTGGGCAAGGGGTAGCAGCCTTTGGATGAGGGTAGGGTCACCGATGAGACGTATAGCTCTCTTCTGAATGGAGTCCAGGATAGCGAGTGTAGAAGTGGCAGCGGCCCCCCAGATGCGGGAGCAGTATTCGAGGTTTGGCCTTATTTGTGAAGTATATAAGATATAGAGATTAGCTGGTGAAAAGTATTTGCGAGCCCGGAAGAGGAAACCTAATTTCTTAGCAGCCACTTCTGCAATTGATGTGACATGTTTGTCCCAATTGAGATTTCTATCCACAGAAATGCCAATAAGTGAAAAGGACTCATTACTTTAAATAACTTGGTTGTTCATTGTGATGGGTCTAGTACTGGTGTGTCTCTTATGAGATAGAAAGCAAGATTGAGATTTGGTGGGGTTGAATTGTACAAGATTTCTACTTCCCCAGTCTAATATTTTTTGGAGATCCACGGAGACATGAGTCTGCGATCCTCATCTAATTGGGCTAAAGAGACAGGCCTAGAATATTGTATATTTGAGTGGATGGTGCTGTCGTCCGCGTAACTGTGAACTGGGTTGGATGTGCTAGAGAGGAGGTCATTAATGTGGAGAAGAAACAAAGTAGGGGCTAAAGCCGAACCTTGAGGAACTCCTGCATTAATTGGATACAGTTTAGAGGAATGGCCATCCACAACAGAAATGCTCCGGTTGGAGAGGAAATTTGCTGTCGAAGTACAGAGTTTTTGTGGTAGGCCATAGGCCGGAAGTTTATAAAGCAGCGCTGCGTGCCAGACCTGGTCGAACGCTTTGGATATGTCTAGAGCGACAATCTGGGATTCACCGTGTAGTTCAATAGACTTGTTCCAATAATGGGTGACAAAGGAAAGGAGGTCGGCAGTTGATCTGCGCTGACGGAATCCATACTGCCTGTCGTGGATTAGACTGTGTTTTTCAAGAAATTTTAGTAATTCGGTATTTATATACTTCACTTTAGAGACGACTGAAATGAGAGAAATAGGCCTGTAGTTGCTAGGAAGCGCTTTGGATTCTTTCTTGGGGACGGGTTGTACTCGGGCAGTTTTCCAGTTACTAGAGGAAATGTCTTTATTGTAAGATGTCTGAAACAGACGAATCAGGAGAGGAGCAAGTTCTAGTGCGTATTTTTTTTAGAACAATTGCTGTGATCTCGTCAAGGCGAGAGGCTTTCCTGGTATTAAGAGAAGAGAGCATCTTTCGTACCTTTTTAGTTTTCAAAATGATATCCGTCATTTTATGTGCGACATTGGGGACTGTTGGTGGTTGAACATTTGGAGGTGGGTTGAGAGTAGAATTGCCGGCGAACAACGAGGCAATTTCCAATATCATTACATTCTTAACGAAATCTTCATTTACCTTGTCATGAAATGAAATATGGTTTTGGACAACTTTTAAAGCTTCAATAGCCTCTAATGTTGATGGCGGCTCAAATTCTATATTCGGGTTATCCTCGTCTTCTTCCGTGTATTTTGTTCTATTTGTGAACTATTGCAGATGGCAAGAAAGTCTTCATCATTCTCCCCATGTTTTCGCATCTTTATCAGCATCAACAAAATCATCAAACGTACTAATCAAATTTTTGTTCACCACATTCATTTCTCTAATTAATTGGCCCAAGAAATGTCATCCGCATTGTCAAAATCATACACTTGTTCTGAGAGAAACACTGAAGAACAAAACCCAGCATGACGAAAACACTTCGCAATTTTTTTTCTGAAACAGCATCTCATGCTTTGGATATAATCATAATGATTTATTTTGTCTCAATGTTTCTATCTGCATTTTCAATCATTTTCACAACTAAAGGTCTTCAGAAATGCACCTTCAGGCTTTTATTATACCTTGATCAAGGGGTTGAAGAAACGATGTTGAATTTGGTGGAAGAAAGCACAAATTTTCAGGTTTCATTTCATTTCAAGTTATCAACATTAGGATGAGCGCTACAATTAATTATACACCAACAATAAAATTGTCTTTTTTGTCGCACATAGCTCTTTATCCCAATTTCGCGAAAACTTCTCAAATATCTCTGACACCAGCTAGACATGTCTATTGGATCTGTAATCAAGAGAAAGTCTCCTACATTCTGAAAACACCGCGGATTGTTTGCTTTTCCAACAACTAGCAACTTCTTTTTAATTGTACCAGCCATATTAGCGGCGGCCAATACTGTAATCCTGTCCTTAGACATTTTATCCCCAGAACATTTCTCTTCTTTAAATTTTAGGGTTTTGTTAGGAGTCATCTCGAAGAACAATGCTGTTTCATCTGCGTTAAATATCTGTTCGTCACTGTAACTTTGACGTATTTCTGCAAAAACGTTTTTTTAACCATTCTTCATTTGCACGATCCGATACAGATGCAGAGTCACTAGAAACAGTGTCATTTACAATATTGTGACTGCTTCGAAATCGTTTTATCTAACTTTCTGAACATTCAAAATCTTCCTTTCCATAATCGTTGGGTTTGGCTTGTAAGATGGGCCCCGATATAGGGAATTCCTTGGTTTCGTTTTTCTTTAAACCATCCCAACATCATTCTTATATGCTCGCACGTTGTCATATCCGGTCTAAGGTCGAGCGCAGCAGGGCGTTAAAAGCGACTTGGTCGGTATAACCAACGAACTTATATCCGGACATAAAAAGCATTACCCTATATACAAATCCAACGAATTGTCTACGGTTCGGTCGTTACAAGCGACTAGTTGTTATAAGCGACGTCGATATAAGTGACTTCCACTGTTGGCCCAACGTCGATTTATCCATTTATATGGGCGATGCTCAACAAATTAGAGACAAGCTGCAATTTGGTGTGGTGCTTGGTCTTGAAGTGCTTAATATATTCTAAAACCCCAGCGGTGATACGTTGAGCCCGTCCCCCAAAACAGCCCCCCAAAGGGGGTAAAATTGGCCTTTTTTTACTTTTTCCTTTTTAACTCAAAAACAAAGCAATGTAGGAAAAATACTAGAAGGGAAAAGTTGAAGAGCTGAAAATTTTCCGTCAAAGAAGTCTATTCCAAAATTTTTTGCGTTAGCAGTGGCGGAGTTATGGATTTTTAAATTTAGGTTTTTTTTAACAGTTAAATATCGTATAGTAGGGGACCACCCCTTACTATAAAGTACCAAATAATCATGGATAAATCAATATTATCCAAAAAAATTATACAGCGGCGCACAAAGGGAATTTGTGGGGTTGTGTAAATCTTTGTTGATGAAAATAATAACTCCCCTTCCGGCTATAACCCGTCGCGAGATCGAACGAATATTTACCGATGCCCGAAAATAATAGTTATCTGCTCTCTTGAAGTTAACGAAGATAAAACTCACAACGCCTCTGATCGACGTGGTTGCTAAGTAACCATCGGCTGTTGCCACTCCCACTTCCGTCACGTGTTACATCTACGATAATTAATGACAGGAGCCAGGACAACGTAAATTGCGATAAAGCTGCGGAAATAGGTGAAAAAGTAATAAGTAGAATAATTGGTACCAACTACAGTAAGTTACACCTTAAACGCAATGACAGAGTAAAACCACTCTCATCAGAAGCTTCCTCGATAAAAATAAAGGGTGGAGAGATAACTGTAAACCCTGCACTTCTTTTTAGTGGAATAATCTGCTCTGCTTCATCTCCTGAAGAAATCAAACCGTGTTTTAAGTATGAATTAGCACCAAGCTCTCCTAGTTTATTTGATAACGGATCATTACGAAAAACTACTAAATCAGCGTTTATATAAAATATTTGACAAACTATGCCCGCCGTTACTTCAAAATTCGTGTTCCATAATACATTACGTAATAGATAGAGGCTACTTACTTCATCATTCATAAGTTATCTGGCAAAGTCCTGCAATATTTTCAGATATATTTTCTCAGTACTACAATCACATAAAATATCATTTTGGTCAAAATGTCACTGTGGTTTTTGACGGGCATGAGGAAATGCAGACCAAAATTGTTGAACAAAATCGCAGGTCATTGGGCAAAAGAATAGTATCCATTGTATCTGCTGTTAGTATACCAAAAGCAGATTTTTTATCAAATACCATCAACAAAACCAATTTCATATGTGCCCTTGGGAAAATGTTGCATGAAAATGGAGTCAATGTAAAATACTCAGATGGTGATGCCGATACTCTCATTGTAACCACAGCAGTAGCAATCAGTAAAAATTCTGAAGGTGCGGTTGCAGTAGTTAGCGATGATACAGATGTCATGGTGTTATTAATTCATTATTGTCAGAAAAGACTATTTATGATCCGCCGGGGGAAATTAGCAAAGCCAAATAAAATAAGCGACATATCGACCTTACAACAAAAATTGGGAGACCTAAAGGATGTTATTCTTAGCATGCACGCAATGTCCGGTTGTCTGCGTTGTTCAGTAAAGGAAAGGTGAATTTAGTAAAGATTACCCAGAATAAAAAGCTATATACGCTGTTAAAATAATTTTATAACCCTCAGGCTTCAAAGGATAAATTAGAAGCAGTTACGTCCCAATTTTTCATAGCAACATATGTTAAAAAATCAACAGTGAGATTTGGATAGTGTTAGATACATGCTTTACCAGCCTTAGTACTGATTTTAACTTGGCTTCATTACCACCTACCTCAAATAGCGCAAAGTATCACGAATTTAGAGTTTTCCATCAGGTAAGTCAGATTTATCATGCAAGTAAAACTTTATATCATATTCTTTTCAATTTTCAGGTACAAGCGTGGTTAAATAATCATTTTCCACCACAAGACTGGGGTTGGGGTCTAAGAAATCAAGAGTTGCAGCCAATTCATTCCGACCAAAGCATTGCCCCTAGATGGGTTCTAGAGAAAATTTATTGGAATTGTTCATCAGGAGGGTGTAACAAAGCATGTACGTGCAAACGAATGGGCCTGAAGTGCACTATGGCATGTGGCCAATGCAACGGAATTACCTGTCTAAACCGGGCTGTAAATATGGATATAGATGAACAAGAAGATCTTTAGATAAGTTCACTTTTCTATAATTCGACTTTTAGTAATAAAGTATTTTGGTTTATTTAATCTTTGTTATTATATCCACTACAGATTACCCCCCGAAATTTACACCCCAAAAAAACCCCATAGTACTGCACCGTATTATTACATGTTACCTTAAAATTAATTTATATGTTTAATTGAAGTAATCTAGCCAAAAATACATTATTTAGCACCTATTCGGAATATTCAGATAAATACTCCCAATTGAAAAATTCACAGCTCCGCCACTGCTAACTTTAAAAGAATTAAAGTAGATATTTTCGCTAGATAATTTTCAGCTCTTCGGCTTTTCTCTCTTGTTGTTTTTTCCTACAATGCTTCGTTTTCAAGATATAAAGACAAAAAGTAAAAAAAGACCAATTTTACACGCTTTGAGGGGCTATTTTGGGGGGACGGGCTCAACATTTTACTGCTGGGGTTTCAGGGTATGTTTAGCACTTCAAAACAAAGCACTGTACCAAATTTCAGCTTGTCTCTAATTTGTTGAACGTCAACCCAGATTGGACCTGGGCTATGTAGGCAAATTGTCTCTATAGCATATCAAACTCTACATAACAACACAGTACAAATTAAAGTGCAGATAAACCTGCTGTATGAACTAATAGTGTTGAATCATCACATGTTTACTAATAAAATTAAATTGTGCGCAATCTGTAGAAACATTTCAAATGTGTCAAAAACTTACCGCTCCAGATCCCTTCGGTGATTTAGATGCAGCTACATAAGCTAAATACTGAATAACTTTTTTGGTATTCTCTGTTTTACCGGCACCCGATTCTCCTGTACAAAGAATGGACTGGTCTTCCCTTTCTAGAACATAAAATACATGTGAAATTATTAAAACCAACCAAGAAATATATTTTACTTGAAACAAACAATATTAGCGTTTTCAGGATTAGTTGCAATAAACGACCAAATGGAATCAAATTATATTCAGCTAATATTCGCTCCATTTGCTTTATAGTATGATAAATTTTACTTTTTTCGATCAGTTTTTGATGTATTTTTAGTGAATTTTCGTAGAAAAAAATTCATAACTAAAGAGATTGCTTATTTTGAAACAATGAGCGCGAATTAGGCCCGCTTGAACACATAACCCGAGTAACTTTTAAATTAAAAAGGGTTAGGGCCATTTTTAGGAGGAAAATAAGTATTCCACTGAATTTGGCATCCTTCAAAAAGGCTATATACCAAATTTCATCAAAAAAGAAAAATTATTAACCAGTTAAGAGATTATTTGTGTGACCTTTCTAATATGGAAACACCCCCGTAACTTTTGTATTCATAACGCGATTTTTTTAAACGAAATTTCAAAAGATAGAAAATGAAGAAGCCTATAGACCCTATAAAAATTGTTTCCTATGCCATTCAATCACGGTCTACTAAAACTATTTTCATATGTCACAGCATTTCTAAACTTTTTTTCTTCAACTTTTGAGATGTTATTGTTGACTTTCATAGTTGGTCGTAATGGTTATTTTTTGATAAAATTTGGCACATAACACCATTAAAGAATGGTGAATCCAGTGGCGTACTTTTTTTTTATACCTAAAACCAACCCTAAACCTTTTTTTATAATTTTTGACATATGAAAATAGTTTTAGTAGGCCGTGATCGAATGACATAGAAAAGAATTTTCACAAGATCTATATACTTCCCCATTTTCTATCTTCTGAGATCTCGTTAAAACATCGGGTTATAAATACAAAAGTCATAGGGATTTTTCCATATTAAAAGAGTCGCACAAATCACTTTCTCTCAAATGGTTAATAATTCTTATTTTTAATGAAATTTCGTATCTATCTATTTTAAGGGATGATAAATTCACTGGCGTAATTATTTTCCTCCTAAAACGGTCCTAACTTTTTCCCAATTTTTCGACATAGAAAAACTGCATTAGTAGGCCTTGGTCAGCTGACATAGAACACAATGTTTACAGCATTTATAGAGTTTTCCATCTTACTTCTTTTGATCTTTTCTTTTGTTCATCAAAATCGAATTATAAATACAAAAGTTACAGGGGGTGTTTCCATTTAAAATGGGCCACACTATATATATATATATATATATATATATATATATATATATATATATATATATATATATATATATATATATATATAGTGGATGGCCCATTGGAAACGAGCTGGCAGCCTTAACTGCCAGGAAAAGTTTTTGTCAAATCGGACCAATCTTGTTGGGAAAATTTTAGTTTATTTTCAGAAAATTTTTGTACTTTTTTAAACAATAGGTATTTTGATAAAATATCGTACATGAGTTTCTACCATAAAAATTAAACTATGTACCAAATTTGATGTCTTTCTCTATCGTAAAGCACCTGCTGAGTCGAGACTTTTTTTAAAATTTTGGGTTATACAAAGTTGTATTCGATGACGATTTCCGCTTCTGTCACATCTCACGATTATTTCAAATATTTTTACAATAATTATTAATGCTTTCTTTTAATTGGTTGGATAACATTGTTATCTAACATTTTCATAATTTGTTGACAAAAAGGCGTTCTTCTAACAATATCGTCTTCCATAAGCTTCTGAGTTTGTATCAGTTTATAGTTACACAAAGTTGAATTCAGTGACAGATCCTGTTTTTTATATGTTACGATATAAGGCTAGATGTATTCTCACCACAATTAGAACCGTAGACCGGTTTCGCTCTAATTAGAGCTCTTAAGTACGGCATACTAATTGTAGCAAAAAAAAACCTATAAAGTAAAACGGCTATGGTAGCCAGCCTTCCTTAAAACACTAAGTGAGTGGCGAGACACAAAGCAACGTGCCGCCACCTAGTTGCGGAACCAAGTAGTATGTTGTCACGCCAGCTCCAAATAACACAAAGTGTTAAAAAATAGAGACTGTATACAACCAACTAACAACTGAGTAAATTGTCAGCCCTGGCCCATTTCTACCCTAATATAGAGACAAATTATGTAAGGCTAGATGTATTCTCGCCACAATTAGAACCGTAGACCGGTTTCGCTCTAATTAAAGCTCTTCAGTACGGCATACTAACTCCAAATAACTAGCTCCAAATAACACTTTGTGTTATTTGGAGCTGGCGTGACAACATACTATTTGGATCCGCAACTAGGTGGCGGCACGTTGCTTCGTGTCTCACCACTCACTGTACTTTCGCTACAATTAGTATGCCGTACTGAAGAGCACTAATTAGAGCGAAACCGCTCTACGGTTCTAATTGTGGCGAGAATACTTCTAGCCTTACATACTTTGTCCCTATATTAGGGTAGAAATGGGCCAGGGCTGACAATTGACTAAATTGTTAGTTGGTTGTATACAGTCTCTATTTTTTAACACTTTGTGTTATTTGGAGCTGGCGTGACAATATACAACTTGGTTCCGCAACTAGGTGGCGGCACGTTGCTTCGTGTCTCACCACTCACTTAATGTTACGAAAATTTAAACGAGCTAATACAACAATTCAAGAAGATAATTTAAACTGTTTTGCGATAATTTATATTCTGTTATTTTTATTGTTGGGTTAAATAGTCTAACACCTTATTACCTTGTAACATTGAGCGGTAGGCTGTATCTGTTATTGCAAAAACATGTGGAGGCACTTCGTGTCGTTTGATTCCTTTATATCGTTCCATGATCTTCTCTGTGTAGATAGGTAACTTTTTGTATGGATTGACTACAACGCAGAAAAGGCCGGAATAGGTCTGCAAACATAAACAAAGATTAGAAATTTAAGTGGGTAAGTGGATTTTCTAATACATACTTAAAACTTGACGTTTTCTGTTTTTCAAATCTGGATACCGAATTAGGACTTAATATATTTAACAATGATTCCTAAGCAAGAGTTTTCAAAAATATGATAAAATCAAGAATGTAAAGTACACTGCTTGTGTTAAAACGAAAATTTCCATGAACACCAACTCAAAACATAAAAAAAATTCAAAGACAGTTACTATCACCTCACTATCCTGGAAATTTTATCGAACCCCTGCCTTTCTGTAAGGAGGGTAGGGATCTTCAACGTGCCCAACACCCCTTGGACACGGAACCGACGGCTTTACCCCCTCTCGAAGGGCGGAACGTGCAGACATTCAATTTGCTCAAATACAATTCCAGAACCTCGGTTGACGTTAATTTATTACAGTTTGTACTGAAAACGTGAAAGGGAAACCCTGGGAATCGAACCTAGTACCCTTCGGTCCAGAGGCATACGGTCTTACCCCTGGACCACCGAGGCTCCAATTTTTCTAGGTCTATGTTGATTTCACTTTAATGAGAAAGTAAACTGGCAACATCATGCTTACCAAGCACCTCCTTTATCAATAAAGAAAATCACACCCACTTCCAAATACATACTCCCCGTTTAGTCTAGATCATGAAGCCACGCCCACCTTGTTATGAAAAGCTCCACCGTCTGCCCAAGAGAGCCCCGCCTTCAACCAATCAGCTGAAGGCCCGCCCAATGAATATTGACGGGCTATATAACTTTGTTTACTAAAGATCATATGTAATTGACAAAAGCTAATTTTAAATACTTGATAATTTCATCGCTAATACAAATTTTTTATTAAGACAATAATAAACTAGTCCACCTACAAAATAACTAGCTGGGTTCTTTTTTTAAGTTTCTGTAATTTCTGTGTTACCTACTTAATAAATATTTCAAAGCTTATTAAATGGTTGAGGGATTTTTGACAACTTCATTGTTAATTTAAAATGCTCCGTTGGAAAACATTGTTCTTTTTCGTAACAGCTAAGGAAAGCTCATCATGGCTTTCAAAATTCAATCTTACACAGTCTTTGCCGCCCCGATAGCACCGCAGCCTTTGGCTTATTGTGCATGCCCTTAGTTTTTTCTACTCCACCCATTCCAAAATCACTGTGCCTTGAACTAGTCTGGACAGCAGCTGGTAGGGCGAGGTTTTATATGGCTCTGTCTCCGGCCTAGGCTGTCCGTAGATCAGTTGTCTTTTGCGGTCCAGAGCTTTAGACGCGCACAAGATGTGCCGGTGATAAGTAGTCACCAGTTCATATAGTTTCTTGGCCATTTGGCGGTCCGTGAGCCTCGCGTGGAAGAACCACCCTTTCAGCGAGCGACTGACCCGTGGCAAGAAGTACACCACGTGTTTGTGAGTGCGCGTTGTCAACTGGACACGGGCACCTACGTGGCTACCCCTGTGGACGAAGCCCCAGGTATCAGAGGCATCTTCCGCGGGTTGGGTACGGAAACCTACAACCTACCCAGCTCCAATTGTAAGTCACCTTTTTTATTGTACCATTATTGGATCGCAACTCCCTATTAGTGAATTTTCGTAGAAAAAAATTTCTAATGGGGAGATCCTGACTTTTGAAAATTTTTTGCAAATGAGCGCGAACCAGGACCCCTAGAACCCATACCCGGGGTCAGTTCCAATTTTTATATATATATATATATATATATATATATATATATATATATATATATATATATATATATATATATATATATGTATATGTATATATATATATATATATATATATATATATATATATATATATATATATATATATATATATATATATATATATATATATATATATATATATATATATATATATCTCACACCGATAACTCAAAAAATAATGGGCCGATTTTGATAAAATTTGGCACGTACCTTCCTTTTGTAAATGGCTTGGATAAGTTCGTTAGTCAGGAAAATCGGGCGAGGTTTTCCGGGAAAATTTTGGGTTTTTATCCGAAAAAAAAATTATCTCAAAAAATAGAAAAACTATGATAACGAAATTTGGTAGGTAGGTTAACGATATAAAAAGTAAACTATACTCCAAAATTTAGATTTATATGTTACAAGAAAAAAATGTTATAATAAAATATTTTGTGCCAGATCATTTCTATGCTATGTTTTGATGCTTTTGACGTTTAAGCGCAAAAATTTTTTTTGAAATTTTTGTCGCCGATGCGACACTTCCACACGTTGTGACGATGTGGAAGTAAAAGCATTGATGATAGGGGGACTATAAAAGACTGAGAGACTGAGGTTGGACACTGTGGCTGGAAACTCAAACAAAAAGCAAATCACCCCAAAAACCACAGCTACTGATGAAGACTACTTCGTTGTCTAGAGCATAATTCACTGTTATTATTTTTGTGGTGATTCTGCTTTTTGTTTTTTGAGGACTATATTAAGAAAGTTCGGGACACAGCAAGTGCGTTATGGTAGTGAATTTTCATTAAATGCTTCAAATTTGAATAACCCAATTTTATATAAACTTAGTTGACTTTTGGTATGTAGTAGTAAGGTGTTTCACAACGCAACATATTCACCAAATTTCATTAAAATAGCTTTGTAATTTTCGGAGTAAAATTTTTTTCCGAAGAAAACTCAAAATTTTCCCGGAAAACCTTGTCCGATTTTTCTGGCTAACGAACTCATCCAACCCATTAATAAAATAAAGCTTCTTGTCGAGTTTCATCAAAATCGGCTACGCGCTCATTTGAAAAAAAAAATTACAGACACATCGATAACTATATATAAGTGAATTTTTTTTAAAAATAAAAATTCACTAAAAAGCAAATTTAATTGTGAGTCTACGCTGTTTCTTTCACAGCCAGGTCGGGAAATTTTGGCGCTTACCTTGTAACATAGACGTACTAAAGAAAACGGCATCAACCATTTTAAATTTTAAACCTTCTTTTGCATTTGTCCTTTCTTTTTAAGCATATATTCTGTCTTACATATGTTTCTCTTTCTTTTAGTTAATTCGCAATAGATGTAATTGTGTGTACATACGAAAGTATATTTAACACATATACCAACAATTCCATGACGTAATCACTAAACTCTTACACAAAACCGCAACAGGATATGGGTTTTGATGATAAAAGCACAAACTGCTAGACCATTGACTCTTTAATTTAGTACTATTTAGACTAAATTATGTCATGAATAAAAAGAATTTATTACCGTGAAATTTTTCAGGCTATATAATACGCATTTTACGCCGATTGTATTAAGTTTTCATAACCTGTAATTATAGAAAAAAGTGCGGGACGCACCAAGTGCGTTATAGTAGCGAATTTTCATAAGAATTGTACACTATAATTATACGGAATATTAGTAAAGTTAATACCTTCAACTTACATAGACCTTGAAGATCGATTTTAGAGGTCCTAGTACGCGCACATTTGAAGAATTCTCTCGAAAGTGTTACCATCGATATCTCGCGATTATCAAAAAAATCTTGCGTTTTAACCCCTTCTGAGAAAGATGGCCAAAATTCATTTTCTATTAGCTAAAGAACTAAATTTTGCTATATCTGTAGATAGTGTGCGTCTTTAAAATAAACTTGTATTACAACTTTCATTAAAGTTATACAGAAGATTTCTAGAAGGAAACTTAACTCACATTTAGAAAAGTAAAGTATCTGCCAAATTATAAACGTATTTTTTTCTTATTAATCGCCAGTATTATTTCGCTTTTGTGAACCTAACCAAACCGGTTTTTTTAATATCAACAATAACAAAATGTCTGCTGAAAATTATAATTTCAGACTCAAAGGTGACAAACTTATTTAGGCGTTTAAAAAAAATGAGATCTTCAAAACGTATGAAATCTGTGCACTATTGTTTCTCCAAACGTCAAAATAAAACATAAGAAACATACATTCATCGAGCTGGATTTGATCGCGTAACCTTCTGCTTATGAGGCAAGCGCGACGCCTTTCAGCCGTCTAGGCATACGTCAAATAACGTTTTGTTTACGTGATACATTAGATCGGCTTCATGACCGGGATATTATATTCAAAGTATATGTAACAATTAGAATTACCATTGAAACACATCCCACGACTGTTTCGGTCTTATCTGACGTCTTATGTTTAAGTTTAAAGATAAAAGAAACTATTTTAGAATCATTTTTATGACTTGGCTTGATTTTGTTTACATTTCTACTATATTATGCGACAGCATAATATATCTATGCTGCGCCAAAACTGCACTTGATGGTTTATTGACTAGATTCTCCACTAAGCAGACAGACTAACGATTATACTTAGCTACATTTTTCATATATTCAAGTTATCTGTTGTATTTTTCTTTATTTAAGAGTTGTAAGGATTATGAACTTAATTATGTTGGGCAAACTAAAAGAACTATTGACATCAGATTTAAAGAACATTTGGCGCAACTGAGATATGAAACTCTTGACAAATGAAGTATTGCTCAGCATATTTGGGATAATAATCATCATGCAGATAAAGAAAATCTCAAGTTAATGAAAAATGTCAGGCAGTCGCGTCTGCTAGATGCTTACGAAAGTAGTCAGGTCAGGTCAGGTCAAGTCATTGTACTTATCAGTGCTCATCACAGGTTCCAATCTTCACTCATTATGAAACATTATAAAACTATTTTCCAATCAAATGAGATTTCGGTAGAATTGGAAGCATTACAAACAGAACCAGAAGTGAGAGACAGGAAAACCCGAAATGAAGGGACTAACTGTAAGGCTAGTTGCATTCTCATCACAATTAGAACCGTAGACCGGTTTCGCTCTAATTAGAGCTCGTAAGTACGGCATACTAATTGCAGCAAAAATACACCTATAAAGTAATACGGCTATAGTAGCCAGCCTTTCAACACTAAGTGAGTGGTGGACGTGCCGCCACCTAGTTGCGGAACCAAGTAGTACGTTGCCACGGCAGCTCCAAATAACACGGAATGTTAAAAGATAGAGACTGTGTACAACCATCTAACTTTGTCCCTATATTGGGGAAGAAATGGGCCAGGGGTGACAATTTACTAAACTGTTGGTTGTACGCAGTCTCTATTATTTAACATTCTGTGTTATTTGGAGCTGCCGTGACAACATACTACTTGGTTCGCAACGAGATGGCGACACGTGTAAAAGCGTGTTTGACATCTCACTTAGTGTTGGGAGGCTGGCTACCATAGCCGTATTACTTTACAGGTGTATTTTCGCTGCAATTAGTATACCGTACTGACGAGCTCTAATTAGAGCGAAACCGGTCTACGGTTCTAATTGTGATTGATTGTGCATACCCTTAGTCTTACTCCACCCATTCCAAAATCACTGTACCTTAAACTAGTCTGCACAGCGATTGGTAGGGTGAAGTTTTATATTGCTCTGTCTCCGATCTAGACTGACCGTAGATCAGTTGTCTTTTGCTGTCCACAGTTTTACACTCCCACAAGATGTGCTGGGCTGATTCCTCCCCCTCACCGCAGAGTCTCCATGCGAGGTACCCTTCCAACAGCACCATTTTATGCAGGTGTTTCTTGACGGCCATGTGTCCCGTCAAGAGGCCTGTTGTGTTTCTGAGCTGTCCTCTGCTAAGATTTAGCAGCTCCACACCTCTCTTTGAACTGGGTTCGTCAATTATTGACTTCCCATGTCTGAACCCTGGACAGTCTGCCCAGTACACCTTGTGTTGGTTTCTGACCCAGGACTTAATGGCTCCCCTGGAAGTGCTCATTGTCACGCCCAGAGCCGGTTCTAGTTCCATAAATGGTTCTGCTGACCCTCTCTTCGCGAGACGTCAGCTTCTTCATTGCCTTTGACCCCCCGAGTGACCGGGCACCCAGATGAGGGTCACCTTATTCTGCCCAGCCAGGTCGCTTGTCTCGTCTCGGCACTCACTCACCAGCCAGGAATTTACATTTACCCGTGGGCTACTTAGTGCCTTAAGGGCTGCCTGGCTGTCTGTGGCTATGAGGATCCGCTTGTTGATGTAGCGTCTCTTCTTCTTCTCCCGCACACAGTGCAGGATGGCGTACATTTCGCCCTTAAACACCGTTGAATGGGCTCGGAGGGAAATACTATTACTTACCCTCGGTCCTTCCGAGTAAACACCTGCCCCCGTCCCACGCTCCCCGCCGGATCCGTCCAAGAACCAGACGAGCGCGTCCCGTGGTATGCCCGGCGTCTCCTCCCGCCATGCCTCGCGGTCGGGGATTTCCACTGTAAAGTTGTTTTCCCTGCAGATTCGCGGGCTTGCGAAGTCTGACCTCATTTCAAGCATGGGCTTCTTCACGATCTCCTGAATTTTGCAGTGGCCCCTGAAGCCTGGGTTGATCTTCAGTCTACCATTGCAGGCTAGTCCTTATAGTCCTAGCCTGGCATCCCCCATAGTAACTAAGTGTAGGGGGGCAGAATCAAAAACACCTCCATGGCGGCTGTTGGGGTTGAAGACATGGCCCCTATGATGCCTAGGCAAGCCATCCTTTGGATCTTGCCTAGTTTTTGTTTGGCACTGGATTGTGTCACCTTAGGCCACCAGACCAGTGCCGCGTATGTTAACGATGGTCTGAACACCCTTGTGTACAGCCAGTGGGCCATACTAGGTCTTAGTTCCCACGTTTTTCCATATAGCCGCCTAGTGACGGCTAAGGTCATGACTGCCTTACGCAGTATTTTTCCAATGTGACCAGTCCAGGTTAGCTTAGAGTCCAATACGACCCCAACATATTTTACCTCCATGACCATTGGAATGCTCATACCGTATAGAGTGAGAGTTCTGTGGCTGTCGCACTTCCTCCTCCTCGTAAACGGCACGACGGTTGCTTTCTCGGGACTCACCCCGAGCCCTTGACCAACCGTCCACCTTTCCACCACTTTCAGTGCTGGCTGCATGCGCTCCCACACTGAGCATCTAGCCTTACATACTTTGTCTCTATATTGAGGAAGAAATTGTCCAGGGCTGACAATTTACTAAATTGTTAGTTGGTTGTAGACAGTTTCTATTTGTTAACATTCTGTGTTATTTGGAGCTGCCGTGACAACATACTACTTGATTGCGCAACGAGGTGGCGACACGTGCAAAAGCGTGTTTTACATCGCGCTTACTTTTGCAAGGGATTAACTGTTTAATAGTACATTCAGTATTTATATTTGAATATGCCCTCTTGAATATTTGAAGACAATTTGAGGTCAAGTTAGTCCAATTATTATAATAATAAAATACCTACTAATATATTACGGAATAAAAAACCACTACATAGTATTAGATAGTCAAGTCAAACAAAAATTAATCAGTATCTAATTGTGTGCGTACACAACATAAAAGTAGGCGTATATTTTTATGTTAATTAATTGTTAGTACAATTCTCACTTGTCAATCATTTAGTCTAGTATTGCGTTTTCGGTCGACAACGTATGCAGCAACAAGATTTAACAAAAATCTTAACTGTAAATTTATTGGCTGAAAGTTCAAGAGGTTGTTTCTTTGAAGCTATTATCGTACAAAAACACCGCCCTGGTGCAGATATCGATATGGCATTAATTATTCATTAATGCGTCTATTTGTCAAGAAGATTCTGTGTTTCTTTCGTAATCTGGTAATTTATTAGCAATCTGAATCCGTTTGTAATCTCTTCTTGGAATATTATCGGCATTATTTCTTATTTCTATAAAAAAAATAGTGCTGCAAATTGAATAACAACTTCCACATAGCTGTGATAATTTATTCGCTTCAGAAAGACATTAAAATATAACAGAAAATATTTGTATTCCTGTACCAATCAATGTTTGAAACGTTATATTACTGGAGTTTTATTGAAGCAATGTCAATTTTCACCAAATTTACCCCCTACCCATTATTTATCCCCTACCCCCTGATGCGATCTTACCCAAAAACAATTTGAAGTGTCCTTTTGTTGGGTGCTAACTGGATACCAAATTTGAAGATGATATCTCAAATCGTTTGAAAATTATTGCACCCATTAACAGATAGACGTACATGCCGACAGACAGACCGATCGACAGACAAAAAAAATTTCGTTCCCAAAATTAAGTTCTCTATATGTTTTAAGACTTTTTACGCCGCTTTAACAAACAAAAAATAATTAGAAGCTTTCTCAACAATATTTCACCACCACATTTAACCACTAATTTAATTTCTGCACAGAATACCAGATGTTTGATAAAATTAAACGTTTTCTAATAAATAAACCCTAAAACGTTATATTACTCGAGTTTTGACGAAAAAATGTCAATTTCCACCAAATAGCAGGTGGTAGCGGACTTTTCCTTTACGCGATAGTTAAAGATTTCTTCACGCCCGAGGAGGTACCACCCCTTACATAAAGGGGCCGGTGAAGTCCCAACGGACGTTTCCGGTTCTGGTGTATGAGTCGGTTTCCCTTATAAACAAAAATCATGATGGCTCCTCCATGTACAAAATATTCCGGAGGCAAAATACCCCTCCATTCGGATCTCCGGGAGAGGGGTGTACAGGGGGCGCCAACATAAAGATTTAACATATCCTTCTCGAATATATGTGGCCTAAATTCTAACCTAAACTACGTCCACCATTTCCTCCAGGCTAATAGGCCCCAACTCCTCTTCCTCACCGAAACCCAAATCAGTGCCAAAACAGCCACTAATCAACTTAATTTCCCGGGGTATGAGCTCCCTACTTCCTTTAGATTACATGGAGGCGTGCGCGCATACGTCCGTAGCAATATACCCTGCACCAGACTCCCCAATTTAGAAGCTGGAAGAAAACACATACTTTGGATAAAACTCTCTCTCTCTTTCTCTGGGCTGCAACTAAATTCATCTGTTGCATTTACCAGTCACCTTCTGACAACAACTTTGTCCCGCTCTTCGACTACCTTTATGAAAAAAACGACCATCTGATGTGTGAATATCCTTCCTCCGAAGTCACTATTCTTGGTGACTTCAATGTCCATAATAAGGAATGGCTAGGATCTTCAAAAACCGATCCACAAGGGAGAGCAGCGGAGGCCTTTGCAGTCAGCAATTCTTTAGCCAATATGGTTCAGCAACCTACTTACTTACAAGAAAACCGTCAAGCATTTAACGACGCAAGAAACCGCTGTGTCCGCATTCTTTCTTAGGCAAAAAAACTCGTTTAATAACCACATCAAAAACAAAGTCCTCTCAAGCTCCAACGGCAGCAAACCCTTCTGGACTCTTGCTAAATCTATTGGGAATAATTTCTGCAAGAGCACGTCCCCACCTCTTGTTTCAGGGGATGAAATTGTTTCTACCACCCTGGGCAAGGTTGAACTTTTTGCCTCGTTGTTCGCCGGCAATTCTACTCTCAACCCACCTCCAAATGTTCAACCACCAACAGTCCCCAATGTCGCGCATAAAATGACGAATATCATTTTCAAAACTAAAAAAGTACGAAAGATGCTTTTTTTCTGGCAACGCCAATTTTGTTCACAGGTCTAACTAGAAATTCTTTTTTTTTTATGTTTCGTTTCCCAAATGTTTCAATTTTTTCAATCCATTTAAATGCTTTTGTTGCCACAAAGCACTTACCGCGTTGGATTTTTTAAAACCTTGGTTTGTAGAAGGAGCAAACTGAAATTGACTTTTAATGATTTTTTTGAAACATTTGTTTCCTTGAATAATCAATACAAATTTTAATCACTTAAAACTTAGTTTTAAAGACATAATTATGATACCAATAAAGGCAAATGAGAGCTATAAAAAGTGTCAAATATTTTAACGTATTTTACAACCTATTTATCAAACAGCATGAACAAAAACACATCGAAAATAAACGATTATTTAATGTTTTGGTTAATTGTGCCACATTCCAGATAATAATGCCATCAAATATCTGATCTATTAAACTGCATTTAAAAAAAATTACGGCTTTGAAGTTTGTATAAATTGATTCCCAATGTTGTTATCAATTGCAGTGACCCTCGAAAAGCGAAGGCACAAAATGATTATACATACGAGGGTGAAATTAAAAGATCTCGGCCTGACACATAGATGGCAACCAGAACATTTTTTTCTTTTACTTTAACGTCAGCTAATTTCCGCGACTATGGCTAATCACCGACGCCAGGGAGTAGTTTCACCTCACTATCCTGGAAAATTTGCCGAACTCCTGCCTTTCTGTAAGGAGGGTAGGGATCTTTAACGTGCCCAACATCGCATGGATGCGGCACCGACGGATTTACGCCCCCTCCGAAGGGCAGAACGAGCAGACATTCAACTTGCTCAAATACAATGCCAGAACCTCGGTTGATGTTAATTTATTACAGTTTGTACTGAAAATGTTTGCCAATTAAGTGGTATATTTTATACACGCAAAGTAATGGCAGAGCAACGGATGTTATTTCTTTCCTCGCAGATTTTTTTATATTTTAAAAATTAATGTGGTGGGGGGACGTTGAATGTATATTTTATTTATTTATAATTATTCCGCTTTAGCTCATTGGAATCTAATGAGTTTGGACTCGTTGAAGAGAACTTTTCTTGGTTTACCATTTGCGCTCATTCCAAGTTTCCTCTGTATCTTACATACACCGAGAGAGGGCGCTGTTCAAATAGTTAATAGTTGAATGTTGCTGTTATTCTGAATAAAATCAAATGAAACGGCCTATCAATAATAACGCAGTAGAACAGGCTACAAAAGACTGGAGCTACCAGTGAAAACTGTAGTTCGATATCATTGATCTAGTGGTAGATATTACCGATCAAAGTTGAAACTATAAATTACCACACAACAAGGCAGCAAGAACAACCAAGTTTTTCCACTATTTCTAGATATTTCTTAGATCAGGCGTTTCCTGGATAGGAAGGGGAAGTCTGTTTTGTCGGCCAGCTAGGTCGCCTGATTTGAGTTGTTCAGATTTATATTTATGTGGACGATATGATACTCAAATTGAAAATCATGTTACTAATATTTCAGCGGTAAAGGCTGAAATTGTCGTCTCTCCAACTTCTTCGAGACTGCAGTCTTGTATTGAAAATGACGGATCACAGTTTGAACACGAGAGAAGTCACTCAACCAGATTAGATTGCTTAAATTTTTATTCTAATTTTTTAGTGCGTTATTACTGTCTAGTTTTTCGTTTCTTAGTACGTCAGTAGAATAAATGTTATTTGTTGAATTTCGTCAAGCGAAACAGGAGTAATTAGAAATTGAAAAGATATACATTCAACGTCCCCCACCACTTTATTTTTAGCGAATTTTTTTTTAATTCGCTAATGAGATCTGTGTTTATATATATATATATATATATATATATATATATATATATATATATATATATATATATATATATATATATATATATATATATATATATATATATACATATCCGACCGATAACTAAAAAAATAATGGACCAATCTTGATCAAACTTGGTGAGTACCTTCCTTTTGCAAGTGGCTTGGATAAGTTCGTTATCCCGCAAAATTTTGTGTTTTCTTTCTAAAAAATTCATGATACGCGTGTTTGTATTATAAAGAGTGAATTCTGTACCAAAATTTAGGTCTCTAGCTTAAAAGACAAAGAAGTTATAGGCAGTTAAAGAAACAAAGTTTTCCTCAAAATGTCAAACTCGCAATTTTAAACGTCAAAATTGGCAATGTTTAGGCAAAGAACGTGAAACAAATACGGATTTTGAAAACAAAATGTTGCAAGAAGAGTGTTCTGCAAACCCTTAAGTTTCAGATTCAACCGTCATTGCCCTTCATTTTACTAAAATATTAACAGAAAATTCATTTCAAATAGACCCCTTCTCTGATGTTTTAGCTGTCGGTTAAGTTAAGTTAATGCTTTCGCTGTAGGTTTAGTGAAGTTTATGGAGTAACCGTCTATAATTGTTTTTAAGCTAATTTTCGTAGAACAAATTCGTTAATGCATTTTTGCATTTTTTATCGAAATATGATGCGTTTGTAAGACAAAAATCTGGACGCAGTAAGTGCGTTTTGGTAGCGAATTTTCGGTAAATTTGCAGTTTATCTCCCGAACGCTTTTCAAAAAACTGTTTTCAGAAACCTGCCTAGGGCCCCCCGCTGGATACATAAACCCCAAGCAAAATTTCTTGTTCACATCCCCCAAGGAAGTTACGAGACCAGGAGTGAGTAGGCGTGTATAATTTTTTTTTAGCTAATTTTCGTAGAACAAATTCGTTAATGCATTTTTGCATTTTTTATCGAAATATGATGCGTTTGTAAGAAAAAAAATCTGGACGCAGTAAGTGCGTTTTGGTAGCGAATTTTCGGTAAATTTGCAGTTAGATCCCAAACGCTTTTCAAAAACCTGCCTAGCAACACAAATCAACCCCCCCTCCCCCCATACACAAACCCCAAGAAACATTTCTTGTTCACACCCCCAAGGAAGTTACGGGACCAGGATTGAGTAGGGGTGCTGGGCGGGGTAGGTAGTAAAAAGGAAATATGAGCAGAAAATTCGAATAAAACGGGCTAGAAACCTGTCGTTTTCACATCTTGAAGCCATATCCCCCTTAAACCCTGCCTACCCCGCACAGCACCCCTATTCCCCCAAGTGCCGTAACTTCCTTGGAGGGTAGGAACAAGACATGTTTCTTGTGGTTTATGCAGCGAGGGTGGTTGTATGCACGCAAGGGGGAAGGAAAATCCCCACGACGAAGCAGCCACCCTCCAACCCCTCTTAAGTCGAACCGGGGGGGGGGGGGTCCTGCTTCGTCGTAGGCATCCCCCCTCATGTGAATACAACCACCCTCGTTGCATAAACCACAAGAAAAACATCTTGTTCATAACCCCCAAGGAAGTTACGTGACCTGGGGCAAATAGGGGTGCTGTGCGGGGTAGGCAGGGTTTAATGGGGATATGGCTTCAAATAGACAGGTTTCAAGCAGTTTTTGTATATTTTCAAACCATAAGTAACTTTTGATAAAATATAGTACATTGTTTCTACTACATAGGCTATACCGATAATCAGATTGATGCCTGCTCGCATTTGCTATTAAAAACATTTTAATAGAAATTCACTTCCATAATACATTTGCTGCATCCAGACTCTTGAAAAATGTTTATATATTTTCAAACAATAAATTTATTTCGATGAAATATGGTACATTGTTTCTACTATATAGGCAACCAAGTCTCGTCCTTTTTTTGTACAATCCACTCTTAGCTATCTGGCCTTGTATATAGAGCACAAGTTCTCAATAGGATTAATCTCAGGTGAGTTTCCAGGCCAGTCTAAAAACGGTAATCTTTTTGTCCTTGAAATATTCCACCATTTTCTTGGAAACATGACATGGTGCCAAATCTTGCTGGAAGATTGGTTTCACAACGTTTCTTCCTCCCTCCAAAAGGCGCATGCGAGTTGTGAAGTTGTTACTTTTCACTCCAGGCTTTTTAAAGTCTTGCTGAAGGCCATAGCTTGTCTTTCTGGTGTTCAGCTTGCTATTTCTTAAAAGAAACGATTCGTCTCTGGAAGTTGTCTTCCCTTTTGTGCAACACTTCGCCTTCCGCTGAACGTCAACTGATCCAGTCTCTCTTTTTTTGTGTTTAATTATCTTTTTTACAGCTCCCAAGTTCACGGAACACTCACTAGCAATCTCCCTTTGCGTCATGGATGTGTGCTCACTAAGTGTAATTATCCTTTCTCTTTTCGTTGGCATAATGTCCATGATGCCACAAACACGAAAAACTAACTAACATGCTATTTCAAAAGCACGTCTAAGTTAGCCAAAATAACCGGCAAAACGACTGACATAGACAACTTAATACAGAATGACAGCTTGTGGGATATGCAGATAAACACCTGTCAGAATTGTCACAGCAGTGTTGCCATGTTGAAATAATACATCAATTTCCTATCTTCACATTCATTCGCACAATACCTTCTTTTTCAATACATAATCGTACGGAGAATAATATGAAGAAGCTTCAGCACTGCTGGACTAAATGTACGCAGATGTGGGATGACACATTTCTCTTGACCAGATCAATAATTTTCACTCCACCCTCGTATTTAAGTTCCAGACGAACATATGCAATAAACGGAAAAAGTTGAAAGTACAACAATAATAAAAACTGGTTATTAAAAAGATAAGATAACTGCTAGGCCATTATCGAACTAATAACACTCGAAAAGTGCTTTGATAATAACGGGGAAAACAAACGACATGGAACATAATGTACATAAATAATACCTGCCCAAGTTGCTATCATATATATTTTTTATCTAATAATCTATGCAGCAACATCAAATTTTACTTGAAACAATTTTCAGCAAACAAAAAGGGTACTTAAACAATCGGGTATTAATCTGGGGTCTGCATCCGATTCAAATTGATGTCTTTTACATGTTCTTCCTAAACGGTCGATGTTTCAGAATGATTTAGTTATTCTCCAGAACTGGTGTCATGACAATCTTCTATCACTCAATATAGATAAATGTGCAGTAATGACCCAGAAGAGTTAACAACATCAATTTTAATTATCGACTACAGGGGAGTGTTTTGCATAGGAGTGATAGCAGCAGGGAATATTTGGGTATCCTTTCCTTGAATTGTGGGTGTGGCTTTTTGCCATTAGCTCGATTTGGGTGTTGTTTTTGACACAAAACTTTGTTTTGACCTGTACATTCAAGCATCAGTGTCAGATGCAATAGAGTATCTGGGTTTTATCATTAGAGTCTGTAAGGATTTCTGTGAAACGGATTGCATAGGTGAATTGATATAGGGTGGCGCATTGAAAACGAAACAGACCGATTTGCGTCCAGAGAAATGTTTTTTTCAAGAAACGCTGAAACAAGTCAAGTTTAATATTGAGGGGGACATGTTTTGACATAAAACTCAATTTTGTCAGATCAACCCCTTAAGGGTGGTGATAACAACCCTTATATTTTAAATAGGGAACATGGGTCGAGTGTTACATCATTTGAAAGCTCTTTCTTTTCTAAATTCAGCACACAAATTTTTTTGGAAGTTTTATCAACTCGTTTAAAAATTATTCACAGTTGAAGATGCAAAAACACATTTCACTCATTCCGAAAAGAAATGTGCTGATAGTCAATGTTTTGTTGATTTGTAAACAAAAAATTGACTATCAGAACATTTCTTATCGGGATGAGAGAAATGCGGTTTATTATTTCAGTTTATCGGTCGGTTTGATACTTGATAGTACTACCGAAAATTAATTTCACATTGGTGTATTCTGTAGAAGAATGAGATGAAATAATTACTCTTTTTTTTTCAAAAACGATGACTGTGCCAACCGTACCGCAAATTTGTTTAATGAACGACATCCGAACAGACATGTTAACAGAAAATACATTTTGAAAATAGTTGCAAAGTTTCGACAAAGTGGTTCAGTAGCCAACAAAAAACGGGATCCTGAACGTGAATTTCCGATTAGAAATGAGACTACTGAAGTTTTAGGACAAATTGCTGCAGACCCAACTTTGAGCACGAGAAAATTGGCCACTGTTTCAAACATCAAAAGAAGAACTATTCAGCGAATATTGAAGCATCATAAATTTCACCCGTATAAAATTCATCTTGTACAACAACTGAATGAAGATGATTTTGATCGGCGGCCGGAGTTTTGTGAAGTTATGACTGCACGAATAGCTGATAACGGGAACTTTCTGTTCAATATATTTTTTTCAGACGAGTGTACGTTTTTATTAAACTCTACAGTCAATCGTCATAATTTTCGCTATTGGGCAGATAATAATCCAAGAAATTTTCACGAAGTCCACATTCAAACTCCACCGAAATTGAATGTCTGGACTGGCATTTTTGGAGACCGTTTAATTGGACCAATTTTTCTTGATGGCAATTTGAATGGCGAAACGTATTTGGAGTTAGTAGAAGATATCATTTACTCTCTACTAATTGACATTGTTGAAAATGATGATCGCTATCAAGAAAATCCATTAGTGTTTCAACAAGATGGAGCTCCTCCGCATTTTTCACAACGTGTTACGGAGTTTTTGAACAGAGAATTTCCAGGACAATGAATTGGGCGTAGAGGTGCTATTGAGTGGCCCCCTAGATCACCGGATTTAACTCCTTTAAGACTTCTTTCTATGGGGCCATTTAAAGCGTAGAATTTACGCAACAAAACCGAAGTCTCTGGAAGAATTACAACGACGAATTGTTGAAGAATGCCGTCTAATAACTCCACAAATGCTCCAGAATGTAAGAGCTCGTTTTGAACAAAAATTGTACTTTTGTATGGAAGCTGGTAGTCAACAATTTGAACACTTACTTAACGAAAAATTGACTAATTAGTGCATTTCTTATCACAATGAATGAAATACGTTCTTGCAACTCCAACTGTGAATAATTTTTAAACGAGTTGATAAAACTTCCAAAAAAATTAGTGTGCTGAATTCAGAAAAGAAAGAGCTTTCAAATGATGTAACACTCGACCCATGTTCCCTATTTAAAATATAAGAGTTGTTATCAGCACCCTTAAGGGGTTGATGTAACAAAATTGAGTTTTATGTCAAAACATGTCCTCCTCAATATTAAAATTGAGGTGTTTCAGCGTTTCTAAAAAAAATTCTCTGAACGCAAATCGGTCTGTTTCGTTTTCAATGCGCCGCCCTGTATAACATGTTGGTGAGATCGAAATTGAAATGGCATCCACCATTTCACTGCTTTAAGCCTGGAGATGTTTATGTTTTGCCTTTTGATGTTGGCTTCGACTATAACATTAGCATCAACAGAGGTTGTGGCATTGCATTTCAGCAAGTTGAATGTCTGCACGTTCCGCCCTTCGGAGGGGGCGTAAAGCCGCCTCTCCCATGTCCATGCGATGTTGAGCACGTTAAATATCCCTACACACCTCACAGAAAGGCTGGGGTTCGGAAAATTTTCCAAGATAGCGAGGTGAAACTACTCCCTGGCGTCGGTGATTGGCCACAGTCGCGGAAATAGTCCGACGTTAAAGAAAAAAATATTTTACAGCAATGTAAAATAAGTGAAAATAGGGCATGAGTTGAAACATTAATAAAAATCTCTTTTCTTGTCATCAATCAGGTCTACGATAAACTTCCTAGTGCGATCAGGCATGTCTGGTCAGATTTCTTCTCATTCACCACCATTTGATGAATAATTAGCAACTAATAATTTAATAACTTATGAATAAATTGTTAATCAGTACACTTGGAGAACCCAGATCACCACACCACATTTTAAAAAGTCTGGACGTAGCAAGTGCGTTATGGTAGTGAATTTTCATAAAAATCTTTTTAATAACAAATATGTGTGTTTTTTTAAGAAAGCAGGCATAAAATTTGGCTACCAGTATAACCTATATAGTAAAAACAATGTGCCATGTTTCATCAAAATAACTTTATTGTGTGAAAATGTACAAAAATTTCCGAAAGTAAACTTAAAGTGTTCCCGAAAAAGCTGGGTTCTTGGTCAACCTTATAGGTTAATAGCAAAGATGAGCTATTCAAATTGGAAGCATTTAATGAAAATTCGCTACCATAACGCACTTGCTGCGTCCCGAATTTCTTTTCTTACAAACATGCATTATATTTCGATAGAAACTGCAAAAATCCAATAAAGCGTGTTCGATTAAAAAAAGAGAGAATTTGTATCACCAACGACTTATGGGCCACCTGTGATTGTAGATTCTTTAAGATGTAGCTTAAGACACCCTATAATTAATGTATACATTTTTTTTCGTATCTTGTAAGGGATATATTGAACTTTATTGATTTTTTATGAAAATTCGACAAAAATTATATACCATTAAACGATAAACTCTATAGCTAAGGCTACTGCCAAAGCATCAGAGTAAGGCTCTATTTGAAATGAATTTTCTGGAAATATTTTAGTAAAATGAAGGACAATGGCGGTTGAATCTAAGCTTCAGACTTTGTAAAACATTTTTCTTTCCATACCCCCTATTAGTTTCAGGTTCTTTGCCTAAATGTTGACAATTTTGACGTTTTAAATCGCGACTCTGACGTTTTGAGGAAAACACACACACATATATATATATATATATATATATATATATATATATATATATATATATATATATATATATATATATATATATATATATATATATATATAAAATATTAGCTGACCATGAAGATGGGCTCCAGAGGTCCTAATTCGCGCTCATTTGAAGAAATTTTCCGAAAGTCTCACCATCGATACCTCTCTATTAGTGAATTTTCTTAATGAAAATTCACTAAATTAAAGTAGTGTAAAAATCAGTTGTAGACCACTGTATGAACTAGATTACTTTGTAGTCGATACAAGTGTAGTCTAGACACAATACTGAAAATTTATAGGTGTTGCAGACACGCCATGGAGAGACAGGAAAGGCTAAGTGATTAAAGACTTCCAAATATCAAAAAGTGCATTAGCGAAGCCGTATAAAAATTTATAGCAGTTGTCTAGACAGAATCAGAACTATAGAACTAAAAGTCATTAATTGTTGTTGCTTTCCATACTAAATACAGATGTATAAGTTTTCTCTGGCTGCACAAGAGTTTGTTTTTCCTCTATAACCGGTTTCGTCTTTTAGTGAATTTTCGTAGAAAAAATTTACTATTTACTAATGGGGAAATCCCGAATTTGGAATTTTGAAAAAATGTGTTCAATGAGCGTGAACCTGTTTACAACATCACCAGACAGAAAAAAACTGGAATTTATTTATACGCAGTTATGACAGCTATACCTAAATGAATTTTTAAAAATCCGTTGATACGGTCGGGTAGTTTTATTTAAAAATCGTTTAAATAATATAAATTCGGGACGCAGCAAGAGCGTTATGGTAGCGAATTTTCATTAAGTTCTTCAATTTTTAATAACTCAATATTCCATTAGCCTGGAAACTTAAATTTTCGTATAAATTAAAGTCTGCATCATGGCAACAAGTCTACCAAATTTCATCAAGATAACTTTGTTATTTTTCGAGAAACAAATTTTTCTACCAAGACAATTTTCTAAAAAAAAATTTTCTAAGAAAATGCGCTACTTCATAAACATTTGGTACATGAAAACGCGCTTATAAAATAAATTAAAAATTATACACTCTGCTCTAAACAAAGACGTCGACTTTTTCTATGGCTTCACAGAGAAAATTAGTATGGTATGGACAATGTATTATTAATAATAAAAACAGTGGTAAAATATCAAAAAATATAATATATTTACTCATGTG
The DNA here is from genome assembly GCA_964006375.1 of Tillus elongatus. Classification (NCBI taxonomy): domain Eukaryota; kingdom Metazoa; phylum Arthropoda; class Insecta; order Coleoptera; family Cleridae; genus Tillus; species Tillus elongatus. The sequence continues at coordinate 128,074,831 of OZ023268.1, forward strand.
TACACTACAACAAGTTAACTAATTTTACAATTGTCTCTTTGCAACTGCTTTTTTGTTTAGATATACAAAGGGCAATATACAAAAGGATTCGATAGCTATATATTAATCTAATTGGTGACAACCAACGACAGACAGGACAGACAGCTGTCCAACAGCTGACTAACAGCTGCCTCGTAGGAGACCTAGCTATCTAACAGCTGTCTGTCCTGTCCATCGTTGGTTGTAACCAATTAGATTAGTATATAGCTATCGAATCCTTTTCTATATCTCCCTTTGTGTATCTAAATAAAAATTGTAGAATTGCAAAGAGAGACAATTTTAAAATTAGTTAATTTGTAGTGTACACATGAGTAAATATATTTTTTTTAATATTTTACCACTGTTTTTATTATTACCAATACCTTGTCCATACCTGACTCCATACGAAATAATTGAATCTATTTATATTTAAACACTGTTATAAATATGTCCAGGGTTGACTTAAATATCCAGAGACAGACTTGGTTGTTCAAGCAAGACTACAAATTTTACATGTATTTAAATGGGATGCCCATAATCCTGTCATATGTCAGTTATCGCACGTCAAATATCAACTGTCAAATATCATCTGTCAGCCTCAAGCTCTCAGCTGTTAAATGTCACATGTCAGCTATCAAATGTCACATTTTAGCTGTCAAATGTCACATTTTAGCTGTCAAATGTCACACGTCAGTTGTTAAATGTCGCACGTCAGTTGTCAAATGTCACACGTCAGCTATTAAATCTCAGTTGTCAGCTCTCAAATGTCGGCCGCCATGCGCAGCAGCCATCTTGGATTACACGTCAGCTGTCAAATGTTAGCTGTCATCTTGGATTACGCAGCAGCAATCTTGGATGGCGTCACGCGCATGCGCAGTCAGACCTACTGCATGAGGTCTCAGAACCGGCTATCTATATCTACTTAGAATTAAGTCCTAATCTCCTCATTGGTGATTTTTTTCTGTAAAAATGCGTTAAAACATTGAAATATAATTCAGCAACAACTGGATTTGAACCCGTGAATAAATATATATATATATATATATATATATATATATATATATATATATATATATATATATATATATATATATATATATATATATATATATAGGCTCGTAGGTCGGTCTCTTTAGGGCGCGGCCACGCTAAACAAGGTGTAAAAAGAGGCCGAGTATAATCGCATACGGTCGTATGTATCAAATGCATTTTTTGCAAAAATTTTAATCAAATGAAGGAGAATAACAATTGAAACATAAATCTCAGACCTTGTTAAAGACATATCGTGCAATATTTGCCACCCATAAAGCGCATTAGTTCCAGAATCTTTGTTTACAAGACACCAATTTTGACGTTTCCATTCCCTACCTTGACATTGTCAGAAGAAAAATTATAAAATTTTCAAGTTAACCATTCTCGTATTTCTTGAGTTTTTGCACCAAAAAAATTTAATCTTAAAATTATTAAATTTTCAAATCAACTATTCTCGTATTTCTTGACCTTAATCTTTGCCTGTAATATTTAAGAGATTTTGCCGACACACAAACCTTTTGGTCTTGCGTGCTTCTCTGGCCTCCAGGGGTACCATTTTTTTATTATACGCATATAACTTATATGCGTATATATATATATATATATATATATATATATATATATATATATATATATATATATATATATATATATATATATATATATATAAGACTTTCAATAATCAAAACTTGCGTACCTAACTGGGTTGCCATAGCTTTGTTACTGTCGGAGATAAAAATTGTTCCGGAAAAACTGTTTAGATTTTCATGACTAACGAACTTATCCAAGGCACTTACAAAAGGAAGATTACCTACTCAATTGCATCCAAATTGGCCCATTATTCATTGGTTGATCGGTGCGATCCCCGAATGTGGGTGCTAGGGGTCCTAGTTCGCGCTCATTTGAAGAAATGTTATCAAAATTCAGAAGTTGCGAGCTTATTAGTGATTTTTTTCTACGAAAATTGGCTGAAAGTTGTGTTTGGTTCTTCGTGAGTTATTTTAAAGAACATTAAACTTTATGGAGAAAACCCAAAAAGTAATTTCAACTTTTCATGCTTATTATTTGTCAATAACGATGATTAAAGCAGTATTAGTATTCCCAACATTCTCTGACATTCCAACAAACCAGACGACCAGTCATTCTAGCATCGTTATCACAAAAAGTCAAACATTTTTATTTTAAACAAAACACACAATCGAAGTTCAAGTAATATATCTTATCGTGTGTAAACAAGCTCGATTTTTTTAATCTAGCTACCGATTCTGAAAACTATGAAGTAACATGGGGGTTCAGGCATTTACCACTAAGATTGTATTATAATCTGACCAGTTGGTTTTATGTATTTTTGATGACTAAGTTGGAAATCTCACTTCGAATACCAAGAGACCGCATTCTTTCTAAATAGCTCATTATTTATATGACAAACTAGTTCCTCTCTCTCACACCTAATTCTTATCAGAATACTGGTACAATGTTTGCCCTCACCTGACGCATTCTATTCGACGTTGCGTTGTTACATGGTACTTAATGGTACTCTCTCCCTGGTTGTCGTCATACCGATAAAACTAATCTTAAAACATTTGCTTTTTAAGTAACAACTGCTGATACGGAGTTCTGGGAACTAATATCGCCAACATTTTACCACATACTTAGATGAAGTGATTATTAGAACAAATTTTTTAATAATTTTGCAGGGGGATATTTGCTTGTAAATATTGAAAATGTGAAACTGATTTTGTATTCTGACTTGAAATTTCATTAGAAAATGTCCGTCGTAATATTTGAATTTATGTTATCAAATATTCTCATGAAATGACATCTAACTCGATTTTCAATGTTGAAGTGCAAATTTCGATCAATCTACCCCCTATATATTTATCACCCTTCTTGGAACCCTCCGTTGGTCGACTGCTACCTGTATACAGGATGTTAAGTTGATAGCTCAATCATTTCGAAACTTACTGCGGGGACAACAGAGGTCCATTAAGAAATGTACCTAATAGAGAGGTAACAATGGTAAGACTTTTGGAAACTATTTTCAAATAAGCTAAAATTAGGGTCCCTAGAACCCATATTCAAAGTCCGTTTGAATTTCTATGTTTATATACAAAATTATGCTAGAATTAACGTTAACACCGTTTATATATATATATATATATATATATATATATATATATATATATATATATATATATATATATATATATATATATATATATATATATACTTTATTTGTTTGCTGTACTTTTTGTGATTTTTTTATTGGTTTACGTGGACTGCAGTTTCGAACCGTCCCGGTTCATCATCAGCACGCTACTGACTGTGATCGTTTGTGTGCGCTCTATGTCTGAGACTGTACGCGGCGTCTGCGTGTTGTGCCTCTATTGGTCTCCTGTCTTGATCACTGTGGTTTGATAATTTATTTATTTGTATGGCTTTTATTAAGTTTTATTTAAATGTTTGTACTTGTATTTGTTCTGGCATTAATTCTTTCTTATTGTTTGTTTGTTGAATGTAGTATTGTTTCCAGATTTCCATTATATATATATATATATATATATATATATATATATATATATATATATATATATATATATATATATATATATACCTACACATACATTTTTTTTCCTCATAAAATTGCGAATATCGTAAAAACTGTAAACTTTTTGATAATATCATATAGGGTTGTTCTGAAAGGGCTTGAGCCAACCTATCTTCTGGCGACGTTTGATTTACGAATTTTGGTACACCCTGTCTATATATCCGGGCGATAACTCAAAAAAATACTCAACTAATTTGAACGAAACTTGGCACGTATCTTCATTTTGCTAAGACCGCGAACGAGTTCGTAAATCAGCTAATCTACCTACAAATGATTTAAATAAACCTCTGTTGTGAAATTTAAGTAATTTGGTTCACAAAATTTGGAGTTTTCTCCAAATTAAAAAGAAAATCTGAAAGACCTGAATTGAAACGACTTAAGTGGTTAAAGTTGAATGTCTGACAAAGAAAGAATAGTTAGCTGCCATGTGTAGCTTGATACATACTACAGGGCCAAACAATAATACAAATAACACGGGTAAAACATACTACCCGAACTAGCGATCGAAAAATCTCGGCCGCTAAAATCGCGAAAACCGTTGTCAACATCATGCTATTACGCGAAAGTACGTCCAGCCCACTCTGGCACGATGTTAGAATGACAGATGATATAAAATTAAAACTGTTGTCATTGTAAAAACTAACAAGTTAAAGCGGAAGAATCAACACATTTTTTAAATACACTATATATGTAGCTTGATGAACGGCCCCAATTAAATTTTCAGACTGGAAATGTAGCATATAGCGGACCGATCATGGTTTAAGGAAGGCAATAAAGAAATTTTTACGGAACTATCATTTTTATAAAGAAAATATGACGTTTTTGTCAAACCATGCTTCATATTGTGAAAAAATATGAGAAGATACGAAAAATGAGCGAAATATAGTAAACAAAATATGCTCGATTCTCTACAAAGATGATTTTAAACAGTTTGTTAATTCTGTAAATAGCTGTTTACTTAGCTCATTTACTTTTAGGATATAATATCCGGTAAACAAATTAGCTAGCGCCCGTGGTGGAAGGGTAGAGTGTTCAGCCTGACACGCGGGCAGCCCGAGTTCTATTCCCGCGCGGTGCACATGTAACGTTTTGTTTTGTTTCGCTAAGTTTATTATTTATTGATAAAAACAATAGTGTTCAGATTTCATACGTTTGGAACAAGATCTCATTTCTATGTAAAACACCGGAATGATAATTTTTGTCACCTTTGTGTCTAAAATTATAAATTTCAGTAGACATTTTTAGCGAATTTTCATTACAAAAATTCGCTAATAAAGAGGTCACGATGAAAAGCTTTTGAAAAAATTTATTCAGATGAGCGCGAATTTGGTGCCTGGAATCCAAAACCAAGGTCCGTTAACATTTTTATATGTATATGTATATATATATATATATATATATATATATATATATATATATATATATATATATATATATATATATATATATATATATACACATATATATATAGCCGCTGTCGCATAATATAGCAGAAACTTAAACAAAATCAAGCCAAGTCTCTATTAAAATGATTCTAAAATAGTTTCTTTTATCTTTAAACTTAAACATAATACGTCTATAAGACTGAAACAGTCGTGGGATGTGTTTCAATGGTAATTCTACTAATTCTGTAATTAATTGTCACGTATACTTTGCATATAATATCCCGCGCATGAAGCCGACCTAATGTATCATGTAAACAAAACGCTGGTTGACGTACGCCTGGATCGCTGAGAGGCGTATCACTTGCCTCATAAGCAGAAGGTTACGCGATCGCCTCCAGATCGATAAATGTATGGTTTTTTATGTTTCATTTTGACAATTGTAGAAACAATAGTGCACAGATTTCATACGTTTTGAACAAGATCTTGTTTTTGTTTAAAACGCCTAAATAAGTTTGTCACCTTTGAGTCTGAAATTATAATTTTGTTTTGTTGATATTGAAAAAACCGGCTTGATTAGGTGCACTAAAACGAAATCATACTGGCGATGAATAAGGAACAATAACTGCTACGTTTATAATTTGGCAGGTACTTTTCTTTAAATATGAATTACGTTTCCTTCTGGAAATCTCCTGTATAACTTAATGAAATTTGTAATAAAAGTTTCTTTTAAAGAGACTTACACTATCTACAGATATAGCAAAATTTAGTTCTTTAGCTTCATAGAAAATTGGGTTTTGGGTATTTTTCTCAAAAGGAGTTAGAACGCAATATTTTTTTGACAATAGAGATCTATCGATGGTAACAGTTCCGAAAGAATTCTTCAAATGTGCGCATACTAGGACCTCTAAAATCGATCTTCAAGGTCTGTGTAAGTTAAAAGTATTCACTTAACTAATATGCCGTATAATAATAGTGTACAATTCTTATGAAAATGCTCTACCATAACGCACTTGCTGCGTCCCGAACGTTTTTTTATTGTTGATAAAAAAAGGGGAATTTGTTTAAAAAAATTTGTTGTTTGAAAAACCGGTTTGATTAGCTTGACTAAAACGAAATCATCCAGGCCATTTATCAGTAAAAGTATTTGCCACGTTTATAATGTGGCACATACTTTCTTTTTTTTTAATATGAATTAAGTTTTCTTTTGGAAAGCTTTTATAACTTTAATGAGATTTGTAACACAAGTTTCTTTTAAAGAGACGTATACTAGACTTTGATATACAAAATTTTAATTTTCTAGCTTCATAGGAAATTGAGTTTTGGGCATTTGTCTCAAAAGGAGCTAGAATACAAGTTTTTTTATAATAGTGTGGGGGGGGGGGAGATTGGCTTCGGACATTACGTCCATTGGCTACAAAACTCTGCAGTGAATTTGTACCATTGTTATATCTATACATTGTTATAAAAAGGGATTCTCCTTCAAATATATTTATAATTTGCTGCATGGATATCAATACTTACAGCAATAGGGAAGATTAAAGAGATAGACGTACCTTTATGTGTAAGCTCTTACAGAGTATGACTATTTCTAAATGGCTATAGCATAAGCAATATTTATGTCCTAACATATCAATTTTGTCAAAATATAAATGTTTGTGTTCTTACTTATTATTAAGGATAGAAACAAAGGATACTCGTTTCTCGCCCAGGTGTCCTTTAGGGCATTTTTTTTAACAAACAACACTGGACAGCTAATGACATGGGATAAAAAACAATAGGTAATAGAGATCTATCGATGGTAATATACGATAACGCACTTGTTGCATCCTGAAACTTTTTTACATGTTTACGACGTTTGTACTAAACAACTTTTCAATTTTCCGTTCTCGTTACGTTTAAGACCACGTGAAAGTAAATTTGTAGGCTTACGCGAAGGGAACCGTGGGCAAAAGTTAGTTCCATACTGCAATTCCATTTTAGAATTATTGGAAATCGTCTCTTTCACAATTAATTACCCATATTTGTAATAAAATTATAATTTTAATTCAGTTTTCTTCTTACGATGTGCTCATATTTGCACATATCAATATCCTTCTAAAGACATATATGTTGTTTTTCATTGGTCAACGCTGATTGTCAAAGTTCCCATGCAATTTGCAACGGTTCATTTAATCAGTTATCACCGATTTAATAATTAAATCACTTTCAATAGTTGATTTATAGCTATTTGAAGAATGGCATGATGGCATGTTCGCTCGGACGTTAATAATCTAAAATAGTACAGATCGCACTATATTTAAGAGTACGGTGAGGTATTTATAGAGACGTCCAAGAATAGGAACGACACGTCGTCACCAAAAGCAATGCTTTGATTACCTTCAATTGTGCGTTATTTTTGCTGTATTAACTCATCGACCGCTAATGATGTAGAACAGGCCTCTCGAGTTTTGCCGGAGGAAATCCTACGTCAATCAGCGGATGTATAAATGGGTAGGTATTGTTAAGCAAACCGAGGAATTGATATTATTTGGAAAACCATCGGGAAAATATAGTGTTTGAAACTTAAGGGGAAGTGTTTTTCTTGGAAATAATGGAATTAGAAAAATCGGTCAATAGGCAAAAACTAGAAAAACATACACAAAAACGCCTGTTTAATAAATACAGAGTTAGGCAGAATGACGTACCATTTTTAAACCGTATTTATTCAATATAAATAAGATCTAAATTCAAATCAAGTCGCCATGCGTTCTCGAGAAATGGCAATTTATGACAGTTGTCAAACAGGTTGGGAGAAACGTCAGTTTAATTATGAAAATGGATCGTTGGTCCAATATTCAACGTTCTTTTACTGTTGAAGCCTATTTCTCGAATGACAATTCGATTGTAAACAGCCAGCGCCTATTTCGCACTCATTTTCATTTAAATGGGCGACATCTAATTCCTACGCAAATAACAATCGCAAGTGGGTATACAAGTTTCGCAGTACTGCTTCAGCCCCTAGACAAAAACCAAAAGGAAGAGCTCGTTCTGCAAAAACCCCGGAAATGCTCAAAGGGTAAAAGCAGCAGCTGTGCTACAAGTCCCAAACGGTCGGTTAAACGGCCAGCATTAGCACTCAATATTTCGAACAGAAGTTGTCGCCGCATTCTGAAAGACTTAGACTTCCATCCCTACAAAGTTCAAGTAGTACAAATACTTTTGCCTCGAGATATTGGAATACGCTTTGTCTTTTGCGAGCGTTTCGAAGTAATTGCGATTGTGTATAGTCAGCAAAAACCCCTATGTCTTTGGAATCATCTGCCCGGACACAAATCAGTAGTTCGGTGCCAATTTTTCGTCTTGTACCAGAGAGGTCTAATTAAGATGTCGCCCATGGAGACGCTTTTGTATCCAAGATTGCAGCTTGTCCTGATCAGTCCGATGGTGACTTTGCATTTCACTTTCTTTTAGTTATAGCGGTGTTGAATCATCTGCCTCGCATATGGCACGGTGTAGTTCAGAAGTTCTTCATTACAGAGTGGTTTAGCTTCCTCGCTTGCTGTATTCCCAGGTATTTATAACACTCTTCTACATACATCGAGGCAATTTTCTGGCAGTTGTACATTCCATTTTTTAAAAATATATTTCAACAACACCCCACGAGGGTTTACAGCCTAAATACTATCGTACGTAGGTGTCGACAAGGAGGAAAGAGGCAACTTGTTAATTCTGGACTTGAAGGTTTGGAGGTTCAGAGGAGAAGGAAAAACATGTGCGGGCAAGGAATTCCACAACTTGGAAGTCCTCGAAACAAAAGAGCGGACATAACAATATGTTCTATGTCTGGTGACCTGGGCAGTAAAAGGGTGCATTCGCTCTGTTCCTCTGGTAGATCTGTTGGGCGCAGCAGGTGAAGGAACAATGGAAAAAAGCTTCTCTGAGCAGTGCCCGTGCAGATATCTATAAAAGAGAGAGAGAGAGGCCACCAACGGCACGTCGGTGGGCAAGGGATGGCAGTTTTTGAGTGACGGTAGGGTCACCGATAAGACGTATAGCTCTCTTCTAAATGGAGTCCAGGATGGCGAATGTAGAAGCGGCAGCGGCACCACAGATGTGGGGGCAGTATTCGAGGTTTGGCCTTATTTCGGAAGTATATAAGGTATAGAGATTAGCTGGTGAAAAGTATTTGCAAGCCCGGAAGAGGAAACCTAATTTCTTAGCAGCCGTTCTGCAATTGATGTGACATGTTGGTGCCAATTGAGATTTAGATCCACAGAAATGCCAACAAGTGAAAAGGACTCATTACTTTGAATAACTTGATTGTTTATTGTGATGGGTCTAGGGCTGGTGTATCTCTTATGAGAAAGAAAGCAAGACTGAGATTTGGTGGGGTTGAATTGTACAAGATTTCTACTTCCACAGTCTAATATTTTTTGGAGATCCAGAGACAGAACCCACCATGAGTCTGCGATCCTCATCTAATTGGTCTAAAGAGACAGGCTTAGAAAATTATATGTTTGAACATTTTTCTCAAAAGGAGTTAGTACGCAAGATTTTTTTGATAATAGAGATATATCGATGGTAACACTTTCGAAAGAATTCTTCAAATGTGCGCGTACTAGGACCTCTAAAATCGATCTTCAAGGTATGTGTAAGTTTAAAGTATTAACTTTACTAATATTCCGTATAATAGGGCACAATTCTTATGAAAATTCGCTACTAGAACGCACTTGCTGCGCCCCGATTTTTTTAAAAATAAATACGACTCAATTTCGTTGACACAGTCCATCTCTATTGCTTCTTATAAAAAGAAGATTCTTGTAACACTGTATTCCAAATTCCTTGGATCAATCTTCAATGTTTGTGAAATTCTAATAGGTTGCGTGACATTCGCTGTAAAACGGAGGTTTTAAAGAACGCGTGTTAATAAATGCATACGATATTATTTAATGATACTTTTTATTAAATTATACGACACTCCCATTAATTTGATTTAATGAAATGCACTCTAAACACCTCGTTCTCTCTCTCTCTCACACAATCGCGCGCGCGCTCTCTTGTTTTTGTCTCATGGCGCTGTAGATATCGTAAAACAATGTTAGCATTCTAGTCTCGTTCCATATAAACGATCTCTTTGTTTTATGGTACCGATCTTTGTGTTTTATGCCCGTAGAGTTAAGGAGGTTATAAGTCAAATTATATTAAATTATATGAATTCTTTGTTGATGATGATCGTCGTCTGACGTGTGTTTCCTTTTTATCTTGTGTATGATAAACACACACATACCTATCCGAAGAGGTCAGATGACTGTCATATTCTGTAACTGAAGATTGGAACCTGTGATAGCACTGATAAGTACACTTGGAGAACCCAAATCACAACACATTAAAAAAAAAACCGGACGATCGTTTCACTAACCAAGTAAGCGTCATCAGAGGATGAATAATTCTAAATAGCTTACATATATATACAACCACAGCATAGATATACGAGATCGGGTCAATAAGTCCGTGAATTTTTAAATTTCCCGCCTCTTCACAGGAAGGACAACACTGCTCCTGTCAACAAGCATCTGTCAGTTGACTCCTGTCAAATTTTGAGCAAGTTGCTCATTTAGTTTGTGTTAGATAGCCATTGAACCTCTTGACTTCAAATCAAATCAAAATTTATTTGTAGTAAGATATAACTTATTACATTATTATTTGATTACATTATTTTATTTGATTCCTTGAGTTATAACGAAAATGGAAAAAAAAGTTGATTTCGTGTGCTCATCAAACATTATTTTTTGTCGAAAAAACCATCCCTCAAACCAAGGCCAAGCTTGATAAATACTATGGGGACTCTGCACCATTAATTTCCATGATAAAAAAAATGTGGTTTACTGAATTTCGTTGCGTCCGTACAAGCACAAATGGACGTCCAGTTGAGGGCGTTACACCAGAAACAATTGAAAAAATTCACGATATGGTGTTGGCCGATCGGAGATTGAAAGTGCGGGAGATTACGGAAGCCATAGGCATATCACATGGGTCAGTGGTTTCGATTTCGCATGATCACTTGGGTATGAGAAAGTTATCCGCAAGATGGGTCCGCGTTTGCTCACAATCGACCACAAACGCAATCGTGTGACAACTTCAAAGGTGTGTTTGGTGTTGTTCAACCGCAATAGGGACGAGTTTTTGCGCCGTTTCGTAACTGTGGACGAAGCATGGATTCACTAAAACACACCAGACACCCAGCAGCAGTCAAAACAGTGGGTTTCTCCGTGCGAATCGGCGCCGAGGAAGGCCAAGGTGGGTTTGTCAGACAATAAAACCATCACCGTTTTTTGGGATGCACGCGGTATAATCCACATTGATTACCTTCAAAAGGGAAGAACAATTAATGGCGAATATTATAGCAACTTACTGGACCGATTCAATGACGATTTGAAGAAAAAACGACCACATTTGGCCAAGAAAAAAGTTCTCTTCCACCAAGAAAATGCAAGGGTGCACACATGTGTAGTCCCCATGGCGAAACTGCATAAATTGGGCTACGGAATTGCTCCCTCATCCGCCCTATTCTCCGGATTTAGCCCCGAGTGACTATTTCTTGTTTCCAAACTTTAAAAAATGGCTCGGCGGAAAAAGATTTGAATTCAATGATGAAATCATCTCACAAACAAATACCTACTTTGAGGACCTCGACAAATCTTATCTTAGGGATAAAACAATTGGAGAAACGTTGGACAAAGTGTATAGAGCTCAAAGGAGACTATGTTGAGAAATAAAATGTTTTTTTGTCAAAAAACCTGTGTTTCATTCAAAAAGTCACGGACTTATTGACCCGCCCTCGTACATATATCCTGTGCTACAACTCTGCTTATATTCTTGTGCAAGTAGTCGGTCCATAACGATTAAGGGTGGTCCAACAACACTAAAATTAACATATTTCGTTTGGTAGAAATACCTGAATTCTTTTATTATCTATCGGACGTGTTTCTGGCGGTTTTTCTTGTAAAGTGATCTATCAATAGATTCCTCATAGGCGGCGGAGACAAATTCATACACTTTTTATTATTAATATGTTTAGCGCAATATATATATATATATATATATATATATATATATATATATATATATATATATATATATATATATATATATATATATATATATATATATACACTTATACTTATACTTTATTGGCTGAAATTACACAATATGTCTATACAGTAAGTCCATTTTGACTTGTGTTGTATATAGTGACATAATTTAAACAATTTATTCTAAAAATACTTGATACTGCATTATCCAAATATGACATACTTCGAATTTTGACAAACCATTTAAATAAACGTTTTATACAATTTTTTCTTCCATCTTACATTTCCAATCATTGCCTTCATTTACTACTAATCTTTACACATCCATCATTACTTTCCCATCATCATTCTTCATTTACTTTCCATGTTTATACCAAATTTATAAAATTTTATACAAAACCAAACCGCTTCATTCTGACAATTATATATAATATATATATATATATATATATATATATATATATATATATATATATATATATATATATATATATATATATATATATATATACTTTCGAAAGCAACAAGTCGCCTTGTTGTTTTTGGTCTGCTCGTGTCCGTCGTCACTGGAGACGTCTTTTTAAACTTATTACAAGTTAAAACAAAAAATTCGTTCTTATTTTCAATAAAAGTTGCTCCTTTTCGTGTTGAGTAACACCTCTGACGCCGATGGATCCATCATACAGCAACAGATGAAGCGTGTTCTTTGGGCATTCAACTGTATAGTTTTTTAGTCCTGTTTAAGAACGGACAAATTCCCCTAAGGATGACCAGTTGAAAAGGTCGAAGCGCGTCGGGACAAGGAATAAAACATTTGTTTGGAAAGAAAAAGCCTTTTTATTCAACTCACCCAAAGATATCAACCTCAAACATTTTGACGTTTAGGAACAATATTTTTTATCAATTTTAGATTCTCCTTATCCACGCGTGGTGATTATTATCCCAAATATGGCAGGCAACGCAAGATCTATCTATAATACCGTATCTTAATTGTGCTAAATGCTGACTAAATCTAATTTCAATAAATCCTTTTCTTTGTCCACGTATTTAAGATCTCAATCTTTACAATATATTTCATAAATTAACGACATTTTAGCGGTACTATCCTTGTGTTTTGGGTTACCTAGCAAGTTTTTTAAAGTATTTTTTTTTGTCGAAAATGTTAGTTGCAACTTGGCTTTTAAAAAAATGCTATCTAGACCCCTCGCAAACAATGTTTTTTTCGACGTTCTCTCTTCTAAAAGTCGCTGATTCCGCTAACATTTTCTTTGCTTTCTGTTTGCTAATTAATTTCCGCACTAGGCAAGTAGTGTATCCGTTATATTCCACCACAGTCTTATTTTACCCTAATTCTTTGGAATATATTTCTATTTAAAGAAAAATTAATTGACCTGTTTATAAAAAAAAATCTTTTTGTGCGTACAAGTCATTCAGGATTGTAGCTTAGAGTGGTGGTTTCCTTTCTATGGACATCGAATTCTAAAGTGTCTATTTTTAATAACTAGTACATCTACAAAGGGTAATTTATTCTTCAATTTGGCGATAAAATAAAGTGAAAGCGAGTATTTTCCTAGAGTATCGTTTTGTTATGTGGATGATATTTTCGCAGTGTTTAACACAAACATTTGCAGAATAGACGATTTTATTGTACAGGGAGGAACACTATACACCATACACCACGTCGTTATTTCTGGTGTCATAAGTTCATCCCCGTGTCTATACTGCCACAACGGCAAGTTTTTAAAATATCAGATCCAGAAAACCTGATTCCAAGTAGTCAGTGGGGAAAATGAAATTTCGATTGAATATAATTTTCAGAATCCGTTTGGTAATTGTTGCCAACTCTTCTTAAGTGACAACTACAGACTCCACCCCACGCTGTCAAACCGTATGAAGAAAGGTGTGTCTGAACAAGTGCACTATATATAATTTTAAGCAGTTTTGGCCCACAAAACGATTGAAAAGTGTTAATTTTGTGGAGAAGCCCTCGCAACTTTTTTTACCAAATATTCGATATGGTAGCTCCACCTCATATACCTATGTTTTTTCCCTCTCAGGGCTCGTCCGCGGCCTTGCCGCCCCGATAGCACTGCAACGTTTGGTTGATTGTGCATACCCTTGGTCTTACTCCACCCATTCCAAAATCACTGTGCCTTGAACTAGTCTGCACAGCGATTGGTAGAGTGAAGTTTTATATTGCTCTGTCTCCGGTCTAGACTGACCGTAGATCAGTTGTCTTTTGCGGTCCAGAGCTTTACACTCGCACAAGATGTGCTAGGCTGATTCCTCCCCCTCACCGCAGAGTCTGTATGCGAGATCCCCTTCGAACCGCCCCATTTTATGCAGGTGTTTCTTGACGGCCATGTCTCCCGTCAAGAAACCTGTTGTGTTTCTGAGCTGTCCTCTGCTAAGATTTAGCAGCTCCACAGCTCTCTTTGAACTGGGTCCTGCAATTATTGACTTCCCATGTCTGCGCCCGGGACAGTCCGCCCAGTACACCTTGTGTTGGTTTCTGACCCAGGACTTAATGGCTCCCCTGGAAGTGCTCTTTGTCACGTCCAGAGCCGGTTCAGGTCCCATAAATGGTTCTGCTGACCCTCTCTTCGCGAGACTGTCAGCTTCTTCATTGCCTTTGACCCCCGAGTGACCCGGCACCCAGATGAGGGTCACCTCATTCTGCCCAGCCAGGTCGCTCGTCTCGTCTCCGCACTCATTCACCAGCCAGAAATTTACCCGTGGGCTACTTAGGGCCTTAAGGGCAGCCTGTCTGTCTGTGGCTATGAGGATCCGCTTGTTGGTGTAGCTCCTCCTCTTCATATACCTATGTTGGTCAATGATAACCCGCAGATATTTGTGACTCTCGTTTGGAGAAACAACCAACCTAGAGCCGTCTTATTTTTGTGGAGAAGCCCCCGCAATTTTCTTTTTACCAAATATTCGATATGGTAGCTCCACCTCCTACCTATGCTGGTCAATGATAACCCGCAGAATTTGTGAGCCTCTTTTGGAGAAATAACTAACCTAGAGGCGCCATCCGAGAACTCAAGGGAATAAATAAATAAATAAATTATATATATATATATATATATATATATATATATATATATATATATATATATATATATATATATATATATAAACATAAAATTTTTAACGGACCCTAAAAATACGTTTTAGGGGCTCCTATTCGTTCTCATTTGAAAAAAAAATCGAAATTTTTTTGAAATAAAAAATTGTTAAAAAGCAATAATAAAACAATATAAAGGCTACACGGTAATTTTGTTAAACGAAGAATCTACACCGCCTCTTCTGTTAGCTAACGATTATGAATAACGAATTGGTAAACACCATGCTTCATATTATTCAAGGTAAGGCGGTTCCGATGACACATACCTAGACTGTTTGAATGAGCGAACCGTGAAAAAAATTTGAAACCGATAGAATACTACATCGCGTAATTCTGAACACTGTCTTGATATTTCTCACATGAATAACCACATAGGATAGGACTGGACAAACGACGTACTCTGAAAACCTACCTGATATATTTTATATGTACACCATATTATTATTATTACAGGACAGTTTCGCTACGATGCAATATCTACAGCTACCAAAGAAGAAGCTACATACATATGTTTTATTAAATATTTGAAAATTGATTTATGTCAAGTAGCTAGCAGATAGCATAAGAAACAGCTTCTACAGCTACTAAAGACGAAGCTACGTTCATATGTTTTATAAATATTTTAAAATGGATTTATATCAAGTACCCGGCAGATAGCAGAGAAAACAGGCTTGTCGTCATACCATACAGTATGTACGTTGAAAAACTAGTTGACTAAAATAACTACAAATACTTAATAAAGCAGATAAATGAAAGGAATCGTGTACAAGTCCAGTTCCACGAATGTTAACAAAAAAGAACCATGTTTAGATTTGTCAGGGGTTAATATACAGGTGCAGAACACAAGCGACGAACTTTATTGGCCGTTTGTAGCTGTTTTATTTGATGAATGTTTGTTTCATGACCATGGTCGTAAAAACAAATTGAAGAATATGGAATAAAGACAAGGGGACTCCCCGCCACTTGGTAAAGTATAAAATGAAGACACGGTAACACCTTACCCCCTGAAAGTTTAGGGCTCAGCCACCTGAAAGAAATGTGATGCTTACTGTTTTCCGGGATACTCAAGGGTTGTTTTGGCTTATCATTTGAATATAGTCTGGACGCAACAAGTGTGTTATGTTAACGAATTTTCATTAAAATGTTTATAATAGCATATATGTATGTTTTTAAGAAAGCTGGTATCAAGTTTGGTTACCAGTATAACTTATATAGTAACGAGCGACCTGGCTGGGCAGAATGAGGTGACCCTCATCAGGGTGCCGGGTCACTCGGGGGTCAAAGGCAATGAAGAAGCTGACAGTCTCGCGAAGAGAGGGTCAGCAGAACCATTTATGGGACCAGAACCGGCTCTGGGCGTGTCAAAGAGCACTGCCAGGGGAGCCATTAAGTCCTGGGTCAGAAACCAACACAAGGTGTACTGGGCGGACTGTCCAGGGCTCAGACATGGAAAGTCAATAATTGACGAACCCAGTTCAAAGAGAGCTGTGGAGCTGCTAAACCTTAGCAGAGGACACCTCAGAAACACAACAGGTCTCTTGACGGGACACATGGCCGTCAAGAAACACCTGCATAAAATTGGGGCGGTTCGAAGGGGACTTCGCATGCAGACTCTGTGGCGAGGGGGAGGAATCAGCCCAGCACATCTTGTGCGAGTGTAAAGCTTTGGACCGCAAAAGACAACTGATCTACGGTCAGTCTAGACCGGAGACAGAGCAATATAAAACTTCACCGTACCAATCCCTGTGCAGACTAGTTCAAGGCACAGTGATTTTGGAATAGGTGGAGTAAGACTAAGGGTATGCACAATCAACCAAAGGTTGCAGTGCTATCGGGGCGGCAAGGCCGCGGAGCCCTGAGGGGGAAAAGGGGCATTTTACACACATACAAAGAGATGTACGCAAGTCAAGACTAGACAACAAAACTTACACAATAATACAAAATAGAATCGTAACAGATGTAGCGTCTTTCAGGCGGCTGTACCATATATTTCCAGGATGAAACAGCTCAGTGAAAAAATAATCATGTGCTCTCTCAATCCCGCAAAAATAAATCTAAGAGCAACAAATTTGATGACCGAGCTAACCATTTAAAAGGACCACTCCCTCCAAACCAACGAGACGGAAATATCTCATTTCAATACCATCGCACAGAATAATCATACTGAACAGGAGCTCCCTCTTGCTTAAAAAGTCACAGAATTAAGTTAATCCGATCATTAATCTCGCTAATTTAAAACAAAACAACATTTTGAGTTGTTTTTAGTGAATTTTCTTTAAAAAAAATTCACTAATGAGAAGAACCCGACTTTTGAAAAAAATTGGGCCGATCTTGATCAAATTCTCTGAGTACCTTCCTTTTGCAATTGGCTTGGGTAAGTTCGTTAGCCAGAGGAAAATCGGCTCAGGTTTTCCCGGAAAATGTTAGGTAAGGACAACTAAGGTACGCACGTTTGTATTATAAATAGTGAACCATGTGCCAAAATTTAGGTCTGTAAGTTTAAAGACAAAGAAGTTATGGGCATTTAAAGAAAAGAAAAAGGGGTTTTCCTCAAAACGCCAAAGTCGCGATTTGAATCAAAATTTACAACATTTAGCCAAAGAACCTGAAACAGATACGGATTATGTAAAGAAAATGTCGCAAGAAGAGTATTCTACAAATCCTTAAGTTCCAACTTTCAACCGTCATTGTCCTGCATTTTACTAAAATATTTCCAGAAATTTCATTTCAAATAGACCCGGTCTCTGATGCTTTGGCGATAGTTTTGGTTAAGTTTATGGTTTAAGGGTCTATAACTTTTAACTAATTTTCGTAGAAAAATTCGTTAATGAGGAGACCGCGACTTGAATTTTAAAAAGATTTCTTCAAATGAGCGTAAACTAGACCCCCTAGAATCCATATCCGGGTTTAGTTTCAGTTTTTATCTGTTGACATATATACAGGCTGAGGCATTTCTACGACAAAGCTCAGTATAATTGTTATTATACAAGATACGAGAAAAAGTTGTATGCGTTGATTGTGACTTGAGCTGCATCTTATAAAATTATTTTGACAATCACAGGGTGGCCCATGAGTCGTTGGTGATACCTACAATGTTTTTTCGAACACCCGTATATTATTGCATTTTTGCATTTGTTAACGAAATAAGATGCATCTTTGTAAGAAAAACATCGAGACGCAGTAAGTGCGTTTTGGTAGCGAATTTTCATTAAATACTTCAAATTTCAATAACTCAATTTGCTATTAACCTGAGGTTTGTTGGCTAGGAAATCAGTTTTCTCAGAAATATTTTAAGCTTATTTTCAGAAAATGTTTGTACATTTTCAAACAGTAAGTTATTTTGATAAAATATAGTACATTGTTTCTACTATATAGGTTATATCGATAACCATTATGACCCCTTCTTGCATTAGAGACATATTTGCTATTAAAAACATTTTTTATGAAAATTCACTTCCATAACGGACTTGCTGCGTCCAGACTTTTTAATCTCATCATGATCTCCAACTTATCTATCAATTTGTAAAGAAACAACAGAATTAAATGCCATAAAAATATGAGCTCAGAATTGATTGAATCAATACTAAAAATAGGTCACCATAAATGCAAATAACGAATCAGTAAACAAACAATAATAACGCCACTAATAATAATAATGCTCGTTTGAAGTTACATAACTGATTAACGAGACCATCGCGGACCATCGAATTTTTTTCATCGATTCGCTAAAGGGAAATTTAATTGTGATTTATGGACGCGGTTCAAAGTTCAACTCGAAATCAAGTAGTATTACTACTCTGTGACATTTAATGGTAAACAGCAATTATTATGGCCTCTAATAAAGCCGGAGAACGTTTCGGTCCACAAATAGAAGACATTTCCTATTTTAGTTAGAAGCGGAGGCGTCTGCGAGCCTATTTAATACAATATGTAGTTCACGTTAGCAATATCTTATAGCGTATAATTGTCTTAAAAGTCCGTTTAGATCATGTAATTACAATGATTATTCATAGCAACGTTTACAACTGTCTTGCTTTTTTGGGCAAGCATGTATCTTGGAAATAACAGTAAAAACATTGACTATACATTCGTACTATAGACAAACAAGTTTACAGAAAAAAACAATTCAATAAAGTCGTGTCGGTGAAACATCAAAACTTCGTTTACCATTTAACAATCGTTATGGAAATAAAATATGAAATATAAGGGGGGGTAACTCAGGGTGGCATTCTGGGGCCACTATTATACACTGTATAGTTATAGTTTTTGCAAGCATATGAAATATAGTACATTATTATTATCATCGACTTTATCCTGAAGGGCTTTCACACTCCCTCAAAGGGGGACATTTACTCATCCCAGGTATCTCAGATACCAAAAAGACTAAGCTCAGATGGGGCCCTTTCCAAGTTATCAGGCCCTGAACGACAACGTGACACATCCTCATTTCTCAAGAATCTCCGCACGGTGTGGGCAGCTGCAAGCATTACCGCCTTCTGCATAACTAAACTATAAAGATGCTCTCCAAGGCGCAAACTTTTAATGTTCTCTCGAAGATTCATAAGAACCACACGGCATGACTATTTGAATCACTCGGACACTATCTGCCCCCCACTGTCTCTTTTGATCTTCTCGTTGTACTTTATCTCTAGATTATTAGTGAATTAAAAAAAACACCAATAGAGAGGTATCGATGGTGAGACTTTGCAGACATTTTTTTCAAATGAGCGTGAAAAAGGACCCCTAGCACCCATATCCGGGACCAGTTTCAATTTTTATATGTGGATATATACATATATATCCGATATCCAACTGATAACTCAAAAAGTAATTAACCGATTTGGATGAAACTAGGCAAGTACCTATATTTTATTAATACCTTGGATGAGTTCGTTATCCAGGAAAATCGGACAAGGTCTTCCGCGAAAATTTTGAGTTTTCTCCCGAAAAAATGTTTATCTCCGAAAATTACAAAGCTATTTCAATGAAATTTGGTGGATATGTTGCCTTGGGAAAGATCTTACCACATACAAAAATTTACTTTCTAAGTTTATGGAAAATTGAGTTATTCAAATTTGAAACATTTAATGAAAATTCACTACCACACGACCTTTTTTAGTATTCAGGATGGCCACATCAATCAACGTTACTTGGTTGCACGACTTATCCACTATTATTATATCCGGCCGGTTGTGGGCAACTCGTTGGTCTGTGAGCACGGTCCGATCCCAGTACAACCTGTATCCTGAGTTCTCTAAACAGGCTCAAGAGTATATCTATAGTAGGGCACCTTACTAAGCTATAAAGTCCCAGTTCTTGATGAAGTATTTTTGAAAATGCGTCGTGCCTTATAGTCTGTTGCAGCAAACGCTTGACAACCTCCGGTGACCTGCTGGATAGTCTCTGATGACTGACACCCAAATCTACATTTGTCATCTTGGACCGAATTATCTCCAACTATATACCTCAAGTAGTTTCTTGTTGGTATGACAAGATCTTGTATGGATAGCAAAAACCCCTTCGTCTCTGGAAACATATGTCCGGACACCAATCAGTAGTTCGACGCCAATTTGTCGACATGTGTCTGTCTCACTCAGATGTCGCCCATGGAGAGGCTTCTGCATTCAAGATTGCAGCCTGCCCTGATCAGTCCGATAGTGACTTTGTATTTCACTTTCTTTTAATTGCAGCGGTGCCATATGCCTCGCATATGGCACGGTGTAGTTCAGAAGTAACCGCCCTCTGGTGGAAATATGTACGTAGGTTCAATATCTGTTGGTCTAACTGTTCACCAATAACCCACACTCCTCTTCCACCTTGGTGTCTAGATAGGGTTACTCGTTCGGTAGCACTACGGGCGTGATGCCTTTTGGATTTTGTTAGTAGTGTTCGCGCCTTTATTGTTACTATTATCGTCATTATCATTATTATGATAGAGAAATTTCATTCAAGCGGACAGTCTGTCTTGTTTCTTGAAATCTAAGAAGAAAAATCATTACCAAAACATGAAGAAATCAGAAACTACCCTAACCCTCCATTTCTAGTCACTTCCACCATATGGGCAATGCTTCAAAACATTTAAACAATATAAATCGTACCTAGTGCGAACTTTTAGTGAATTTTCGTAGAAAAAATTCACTAATGGGGAGATCCCGACTTTTGAATTTTGAAAAAAGTTATTAAAATGAGCACGAGCTAGGACCCCTATAACCAACGTCCGGGGTCAGTTTCAGTTTTTATATGTTTTTGATAAAATTTGGCAGGTCCCTTCCTTTTGTTGATGGCTTGGATAAGTTCATGAGCCAGTAAAATCGGAATAGGTTTTCAGGGAAAATTTAGGGCTTTCGGAAAAAAAATTATCTCCAAAAATAAAAAAGCTATGGTAACCAAATTTGGTAAGTAGGTTAACGTTATAAAAGGTAAACTATATGTCAAAATATAGATTTCTAGATGAAAAGAAAAAAAGGTGTAAGCCTTTAATGAAAAAGTAGTTGGTGTCCGATGAAAATTCACTACCATATCGCACTTGCTGCGCCCAGACGTTTTTGTTTTGACTTGCAAGTAAATCCTACTGCGTTCTCGGAGAAACAAATAAATAAGAAACAACGCCATCATAGACACTAGGTGAGATCAGTGAAAACACTGTGGCGTTAGAAAAGAGAGTTTTATTATTTAAATAGTCGAGAAATATGTAAATATTCAAAGCAAACAAAATCGCAAAAATTGCTCTTGAAGTCTCTCAAAAGCAAGAAAACAAACTAAATCTTAAATAGTGCTCCAAATTGAATAATAACTTCCACATAGCTGTGATAACTGACTCTCCTTACAAACACCTTCTCATGAAATTAATTTAGGGTCCATGACTTGACCACAAAGAAAATATTCTTATTCCTGTACCCATAAACTTCTGAAACGGTATATTACTGGATTTTTAATAGTAAAGTGTCAGTTTCCGCATCAACCCACTATTTCTTCCCGTTTTTCTGAAGCGATCTTGCCATAAAAGCAAGTAACCTACCTGCATCAATCATACATTCATATAAATCAGCATAAATTATAAAGTCAAATATGCATCCATATAAGCCAGAATATTTTAGTATTTTTTTAGTTTAAAAATTATGCAACAATTTAACACAGAATGTCCTAAATACAATTGCATCCATAAAAGGTGATCTTTTAGACGGTTATTAAGATGTCAGCGTTGAAAATTTAACGTTTACTGAACTGAATCTCGCCGATTATTTAATTACTGGTTGTAATTAACGGCGGCAATTTGCTATTTAGATGGAATGCGTTATTAATTAGCTTGTAACTATTATGGTACTACACTAGCTTTTTATCCAATAGAAGTAGCAGTTTATTTTTCAACACTTACTACTGATCAATTAAATGTTCTATTCTTCGGTAAGCCTGTAGTTAAAAGTTTGTCATGTTTTTTTTATACCTCGGTAATTTTTTATTTCAACAACACACCATGAGGGCTCGCAGCCTAAATGCTATCGTACCGTGGGTTTCGACAAGGAGGAAAGAAGCAACTTGTTAATTCTGGACTTGAAGGTTCGGAGGAGAAGGAAAAACATGTACCGGCAAGGAGTACCACAACTTGCAAGTGCTCGGGACAAAAGAACGGGCATGACGAGATGTTCTATGTCTGGTGACCTTGACAGTAAAAGGGTGCATTCGCTCTGTTCCCCTGGTAGATCTGTTGGGGGCAGCAGGTGGAGGAACTAAGAAAGAAAGCTCCTCCGAGCAGTGCCCGTGCAGATATCTATAAAAGAGAGAGAGAGGGGGGGGGGGGTCCACCAACGGCACGTCGGTGGGCAAGAGGTTGCAGCCTTTAGGTGAGGGTGGAGTCACCGATGAGACGTATAGCTCTCTTCTGGATGGAGTCCAGGATAGCGAGTGTAGAAGCCGCAGCGGCACCCCAGATGTGGCAGCAATATTCGAGGTTTGGCCTTATTTGTGAAGTATATAAGGTATAGAGATTAGCTGGTGAAAAGTATTTGCGAACCCGGAAGAGGAAACCTTATTTCTTAGCAGCCACTTCTGCAATTGATGTGACATGTTGGTCCCAATTGAGATTTCGATCCACAGAAATGCCAACAAGTGAAGAGGACTCATTACTTTGCATAACTTGGTTGTTCATTGTGATGGGTCTAGGGCTGGTGTATCTCTTATGAGATAGAAAGCAAGACTGAGATTTGGGGGAGTTGAATTGTACAAGAGATCTACCTCCCCAGTATAATATTTTTTGGAGATCCACAGAGACAGAACCCTCCATCAGTCTGCGATCCTCATCTAATTGGGCTAAAGAGACAGGCTTGGAATATTGTATATTTGAGTGCAGGGTGATGTGACCCGCTTCTCTGAACTGGGTTGAATGTGCTAGAGAGGAGGTCATTGATGTGGAGAAGAAACAAAGTAGGAGCTACAGCTGAACCTTGACGGACTCCTGCATTAATTGGATACAGTTTAGAGGAATAGCCATCCACAACAACAGAAATGCTCCGGTTGGAGAGGAAATTTGCTGTCCAGGTACAGAGTTTTGGTGGCAGGCCATAGGCCGGAAGTTTATTAAGCAGCGCTGCGCACCAGACCTGGCCGAATGCTTTCGATATGTCTAGAGCCACAATCTGGGATTCACCGTGTAGTTCCATAGACTTGCTCCAAGAATGGGCGTAAAGGAAAGGAGGTCGGCAGTTGATCTGCGCTGACGGAATCCATACTGCCTGCCGTGAATTAGACTGTGTTTTTCAAGAAATTTTAATTTGTAGTTAATTTAATTTAATAAGCAATATTGAGTTGACTCTTTGCAAAGAAATCAAGAAAACTTATGGAGAAACACTTAAAAATTACAAAGATTACAAAAACCACAAAAATAAATTAAGTCCAAGTGCGAAAAGTACACCTTCGAGAACCAACCCAATTTATCACCACAGATTTTTAAGGCCTGACTATCATTTCACTATCGGTGCGGGGTCACTCGGCGGCCAAAGACAATGAAGAAGCTAACAGTCTCGCGAAGAGAGGATCAGCAGAACCATTTATGGGACCAGAACCGGTCCTGGGAATATCGAGAGGCACGGCCAGGGAAACCATCAAGTCCTGGGTCAGGGACCAGCAAGGCATACTGGGCAGATTGTCCAGGGCTCAGACATGGGAAGACACTAATTGGGGAACCCAGTTCAAAGAGAGCTGTGGAGCTGCTAAATCTTGGCAGAGGACGGCTCAGGAATATAACAGGATTCTTGACGGGACACATGGCTGTTAAAAAACACCTGCATAAAATGGGGCGGCTCGAGGGGGACCTCGCATGCAGACTCTGCTGCGAGGGGGAGGAATCAGCCCAGTACATCTTGTGCGAGTGTAAAGCTCTGGCCCGCTAAAGACAACTGAGCTACGGACAGCCTAGACCGGAGACAGAGCAATATTAAACTTCAACCTACCAATTGCTGTGCAGATTAGTTCAAAGTACAGTGATTTTGGAATGGGTGGAGTAAAAAAGACAAAGGGCATGCACAATAAGCCAAAGGCTGCGGTACTAGCGGGGCGGCAAAGACGCGGACGAGCCCTAACGGGAAAAAAGTGAAAATTAGCCACAATAAACACATGTGAATTCCAAGCCAAGGCATCTTAGTTTTATATTAAATTTAAAGATAAATTTGCAGATTAGCTCCTGAACGCTTTTCAAAAAATTGTTTTCAGAAACATTACTAGGACCCCAACACACCCCCCCCCCTGGGTGCGCAAACCACAAGAAGATTTCTTGTTCACACCCCCCAAGGAAGTTACGGGACTAGGAGTAAATAGGGGTGCTAGGCAGAGTAGGTAGTAAAAGGGACATATGAGCAGAAAATGCGAAGGAAACGGCTTGAAAGCTGTCTATTTGAAGCCATATCCGCATTAAACCCTGCCTACCCTGCACAGCACCCCTATTCGCCGCAGGACCCGTAACTTCCTTGCGGGGTATGAACAAGAAATTTTTCTTGTGGTTTATGCAACGAGGGTGGTTGTATGCACACGAGAGGCGAAGGAAAATTCCTTCGACGAAGCAGCTCCCCCCCTTCAACGTTGACAGGGTGTGTGGGGTTGGGGGTGTTTGCTTCATCGTGGGGATTTTTCTTCCCCTCTCGCTTGCATACAACCACCCTTGTTGCATAAACCACACGAAAAATGTCTTGTTCATACCCGCCAAGGAAGTTACGGCACTTGGGGGAATAGGGGTGCTGTGCGGGCTAGGCAGGGTTTAAGAGGGATATGGCTTCAAGATGTGAAAAAGACAGCTTTCAAGTCTGTTTTCTTCGCATTTTATAATCATATTTCCTTTTTACTACCTACCCCGCCCAGCACCCCTATTCACTCCTGGTCCCGTAACTTCCTTGGAGGGCGTGAACAAGAATTTTTTTGTGGTTTGTGCATCCAACAGGGGCCTTAGGCAGGTTTCTGAAAACAGTTTTTTGAAAAGCGTTTGGGAGCTAATTTGCAAATTTACCAATTTAAAAAAGAACTTGCTTGCTGGGCAAAAAAAAAGATTTTAACTAGGCCGTGTTTATATGATTGCACACCAAACGAAAATATCCGCACACCACGGTTTTTGCAATGAAAATAATTCATTCCTATTTCGAGAGATTTGTATGTCATCACACCATAAAACAGATAGTTTTAATTTTAAATATTACATTCCATTGTTGTAATTGGGCTATAAATATATTTTTGAAACAAAAGTAAAGGACAAACTTTACAAAATATGATGTTATTTTTATGTTTCAAGGCGATATCCCAGATTGCCGTTTTCTATTATAAATTGATAAATAAACTAATTGGAAGACGACGCATCTAACATCTCAAAACCAACAGAACCAGGTTATCCGAACCAGCGACGTTATTAAAAATTATAAAACAGTCAGTAGAAATTCTGTATCTTTATAATCTTAAATTCCTTCGTACACTTCACAACAATGTCCTGGCTTCGTTTCAGTTTGGATCAGACGTGAATTAATTGTAGACAAGCACACATTTATTTATCAACGCATACTTTGATATGAACAGTTATAAAAATGTCAATACAACTGTTTCTATTTGGATTGGATTCGAGACGTTGTCTTATTTACATTCTTCGTTTACTTTTATGAAATTCTTAGAATATTTACTTAAGAGATAATTCAACGATTCATATTAGCGAATTTTCGTAGAAAAAAAAAATCCCAAATGAGGAGATCGCGATTATTGAATTTTGGAACAAAAATTCAAATAGTGCGAACCACATATTCGGGGTCATATAAAATGTATAATATGTCAAAAATTGACAAGCACAATCAAAATTTGTTGCCAAATATTATATTTGTACTTTTTGGCTAACAAAATTATAAATGGAGAAGTTTTATATATGTAAAATAGATAGTGAACAATGTAGATATGGCAGAAGTATCGGTGGGGAGGATAACTGAGTTTTTCTAATTAATTTCCTTAAGAAAATTTTAAGGTGACAGTTTCAAATACTTTTGGCGTTATTACCTATTTGACATTTATATTGAAATTGTATTAATCACATGCACAAGCAAAGCTTCTATGTATAATACATTGTATGATTCATTTGCCAAATAAAAATTACTATATATATATATATATATATATATATATATATATATATATATATATATATATATATATATATATATATATATATATATATACATACACATACATATATATATATATATATATATATATATATATATATATATATATATATATATATATATATATATATATATATATATATATATATATATATATATATACGTATTTATCACACCGATAACTCAATGACTCAAAAAATAAATAAAATCGAACGATGAAATTTGGTAAGTACCTTTCTTTTGTAAATTGCAGGGAAAATTAGACCAGTTTTTCTAGGAAAATTGTGGGTTCCCTTTCGGAAAATTTTAATATGTTAAAAAATAACAAAACTATGACAACCAACTATGTGAAAACTGGAACCTGTGATGAGCACTAATAAGTACACTTGGAGAACCCAAATCACCACAACACATATTTCAGAGACCTTACGATCGTTTCGTTGACCATGTCAACATCTTCAGAGGAAGAAAAATTATAAAATTAAACTACTAGCTACCGTGTATTTATATCGCGTCTAGGTAAACGAACTAGTCCGAAATAAAATTGTCGTCGAAGACCCATCGTTTGTTTATTGTGTAGTGAAACAACGAGGTTGAAGGCCTGCTTTAACCTTGTGGTCGACAACTTTATGAGCCCTTATCTAATATAAGGATAATAGGTTTAAAAGGAACGGTACCGAGTTATTTTAGGAATCTGCACGTTCCCTTTCGATCTAGAAATTTACTATGTGGATATTGGAGCTAGCCGACAACCACATCTGGCAAGACAAACACAATAACCTCCGCTTATCTTTTTATATAGAAAACTAAACCTGGGTGTTTGGCTCATGTTGTTAACTCTAGCAAAGGATAAATAATTCAACTAAAATACTACATAAAAATTATATTTATATTGATGTTAATTCTTCGTGATAGTATTTATATTGACTTCATAGATACAAACAAAACGGACAGATATTTAGGTCGAGACAAACGTAGAGATTAGTATATGTATAAGCCTGCCGAGTTATTGACATTAATTTATTATTCGACCAGACAAATTCGGAGTGTTTAAGCGGTCAAATGCAAAGTGAAAATCAAGGGCTAGAAATTAAAGGTGCCGCACGATTCAATGAAGTTTTGTTCTTAATAGACCTTAATATAAAAATACTTTCTAATGAATCAAGCATAGTTTAATGTCTAACGTTTTTGACAAGTTTCAAAATTTCCTTGTCAATGTGGTGATTATTATCCCATATATGTTGTGCCACACATGATTTGTCCACCGTATCATAAGGTAAATGTGCGATATGTTCACGAAATCTGGTGGCTATGTTTCTCCTAGTTTGACCCACGTATTTAAGATCACAATCTTTGCAACTAATCTCATAAATACCGGACATTTCAGTGACTGTCTTTGTCTTTCGTATTACCCAACAAATTTTTTAAATTACTTTTCGTCGAAAAAGTCAAATGTAAATCGGCTTTCTTAAAAATACTTTCCAAACCCTTTGTGATTCGTGGTTCATAAGGTAAACACACAAATTTTTTCTCTATTTTATCTTTCTTAAATGTCGTACATTCAGATATCATTTTCTTTGTTCTGTGTTTGTTAACCAATTTGTCTATTAAACCATCCGAGTAACCGTAATACCTCGCCTTCTCGTATTCATATAGTGAATACAAGTTTCTTTTAAAGAGACTTACAAGAGGTAAAACACAAGATTTGAATCTTTTTTTATGACAATAGAAAGAGAGAAATTCTTCAAATGAGCTTGTATTAGGACCTCTAAACCTGATCTTCGCTCTCTGCTTAAATTAAAAGTATTACATTTAGTAATGTGCCGTGTAAAATTCTTATGAAAATTCACTATTATAACGCAGTTGCTGCGTCCCGAATTTTTTTCTAATTACTCTTCCACCATACAAAGCTCGGTGACTATTTAGGAAGGAATATGGACATGCTATATTTCGCAACAAAACATTTATTACTCTCATGCTGGATGAATCATCGGCCATTTGCATGACGATCTAATGTCTTGCATTAAACTCGTCTGTTGCACACTCACACATGCACAATTCAAGGCGCCATACTGCAAGATTGGGGTTGCTGATATCCGATCCTTACCAAACGGCGTTCTTGCATATCCTTCAGATGAATCACCGACGACGGTCCTCAGCTCATACTGCATGTGTAATACATACAGGTGTCCTGAAATAAATTAGGCACGATGAAGCGGTATACTCTTGGCGTTCAACATCATCATGTAAACGAGCAGCACTCTGATAACTGCAAAACGTAAAAAAATGACTGAATTGTGTCGATATAGTTTACAGAGTATCTTAAAAGTACGAGGTAAGCGTCAAAATTTTCCGGCCTGGCTATGACAGAAACGGCGCAGACTCACAATTAAATTTTATTTTTCAATATAGTCCCCCGTAACCTCAATGCGGTTATTACATCGTTTTAGCAACAATTCGGTACCCCTAAAAATATTCTTTCGGTTTGTCCTCAAAATGTGCCCAAACTGCAGCTTTCACCTCTTCGATGTTACGGAAATGGCGCCTGCGAAGGTTCTTTTTCAAATTTGCAAATAGGCAGTAGTCACTGGGGGGGCCATATCTGGACTATACGGAGCGTGATCAATTTGTTCGAAACCGCTGTCGCAAATTGCGGCCTGTGCAATTCCAGCAGTGTGCACAGGTCATGGACGCACGTCTCTGGTCAGTTTCTCCATGTATTTTTTCTCGAATATTTTGTCGTAGTTTTTGCAGGAATGTTTCATGACTGTGGTGTTGCGCTCTTTAAAGTCTGAGAAGTATACCCTCACATTCCAAAAAATCGTAGTTATCACTTTTTTTGTCGACTGACAGAGCTTGAATTTTTTTGGCGGTGCTTCTAGTTTACACCTCCATTACATCGATTGCCTTTTATACAAAGGATCATAGTAGAGAACCATACTTTCATCCCCCGTGACAATGGTCTTCAACACGTCCACATGGTTTTCTCCACAGAGGTCCAAAACGGATAGGGCACGCTCAACACGACGCTGGCGCTGAACTGCTGAAAGATGTTCGAGGACGATTCGGCAAACGCTTGTATCTGAAAGCCTTGATATTTTTGATGGAAAAGTATATAAACACCGAATTACTAACATTTCTTGAAAAATACAGTCTAATCCACGACAGCCAGTATGGATTCCGTCAGCGCAGATCGACTGCCGACCTCCTTTCCTTTGTCACCCATTCTTGGAAGAAGTCTATGGAACTACACGGTGAATCCCAGATTGTCGCTCTAGACATATCCAAAGCATTCGACCAGGCCTGGCACGCAGCGCTGCTTAATAAACTACCGGCCTATGACCTACCACCAAAACTCTGTACGTGGACAGCAAATTTTCTCTCCAACCGGAGCATTTCTGTTGTCGTGGATGGCCATTCCTCTAAACTGTATCAAATTACTGCAAGAATTCCTCAAGGTTCAGCTTTAGCCCCTACTTTGTTTATTCTCCACATCAATGACCTCCTCTCTAGCACATCCAACCCAGTTCACAGTTACGCGGACGACAGCACCCTCCACTCAAATATACAATATTCTAAGCCTGTCTCTTTAGCCCAATTAGATGAGGATCGCAGACTCCTGGAGGGTTCTATCTCCGTGGATCTCCAAAAAATTTTAGACTGGGGAAGTAGAAATCTTGTACAATTCAACCCCACCAAATCACAGTCTTGCTTTCTTTCTCATAAGAAATACACCGAATGCACCCTTTTACTGTCCATGTCACCAGACATAGAACATCTTGTTATGCCCGCTCTTTTGTCCCGAGGACTTCCAAGTTATGGAATTCCTTGCCGGAACATGTTTTTCCTTCTCCTCCGAACCTCCAAACCTTCAAGTCCAGAATTGACAAGTTGCCTCTTTCCTCCTTGTCGACACCCACGGTACGATAGTATTTAGGCTGTAAGCCCTCGTGGTGTGTTGAAATAAAATAATAATAATAACAATTCAAGCGTCGATCGCTTAAAACGAGATCCTCAACAAGGACAATCTTGTTGCCCGTCACCACTATTCTTTTGAGATAAAAATTAGGCCAGAAATCACACACTACCAAATGATGCAAATGTTGGAGAAACTCCATTGTTACGCCACTGCTATCATTTCCTACCTGCTACCGCTTTCGTTGCTAACCTTCTACCTAACTTAATCCCTTTGGGGAAATTCCGATTTTGGTAAATTGCCGGTTCCTTTTATTCTCTAATCGCGTTGGCATCGATAATCAAATACCGTTAGTACATTTTTAGTGAATTTTCATTTAAAAAAAAACACTAATAGAGAGGTATCGATGTTGTCTTTGCAAATTTTTTCAAATGAGCGCGAATTAGGACCCCTAGAACTCATTTCCGGGTCAGTTTCAACTTTTATATGTTTATGTTTATGTTTATGTTTATATATATATATATATATATATATATATATATATATATATATATATATATATATATATATATATATATATATATATATGTGGGATTTACCATTGGCCAGCAATTAGTTTTAATTTTTTATTTAGTCTATCATTAGTTTATGACGTATGGCAACAGCGCTCACGAATTACTTGAGGTGGTAAATATGAAAGCTCGAGGGTAGCATCGGGGAGAAGGCCAAGAGAGCCGTAAGACGAAAGACGCAAATATTATCTGTCGGCATCAATAGCGCTAGCAAATGCATTGTTTAGTTAAAGTTTCTTGTATATAATTGTAATAATAGTTTAGTCAAAAGTGTAAATAAATAGGTGAATAAAGTTTGTGTTAAGTTGAAATCACCCAGTGTTTGTGTTACGAGCCAACTCTACACATATATATATATATATATATATATATATATATATATATATATATATATATATATATATATATGTATATATATATGTATATATATATATATATATATATATATATATATATATATATATATATATATATATATATATATATATATGTATATATATATGTATATATATATATATATATATATATATATATATATATATATATATATATATATATCCAACCGCTAACTCAAAGTCATTAACCGATTTGGATGAAACTCGGCACGTACCTATCTTTCATTAGTAGCTTGGATGAGTTCGTTAGCCAGAAAAATCGGACAAGGTTTTCCAGGAATATTTTGAGTTTTCTTTGGAATTTTTTTTATCGGATATGTTACCTTATTACATACAAAAATTCAACTTTTTAAGTATATCGAAAACTGAGTCATTCAAATGTGAAGCATTTAATGAAAATTCACTACACTAACGCACTTGCTGCGTCCCGAATTATTTCGCCTCTTTACTACCTAACAAGCTTTAGTTGTATTCTTAAATATTTCTATATATCTTTCGGCAATTAATCTATAGGAATTCCTTGCAAGCTCTCAATTCACTCTTTCGAGCTTTTTTACTAGATCTCAATCTTCCCTTCCTTTCTGAGTTCTCACTTTTTTTCCAAGTTCCTTCTCAGTTCTTCGTTTAATTTAGTTTGGGCCGATTTTGATCAAATTTTGTGACTGCCTTCCTTATGAAAATGGCTTGTTCGTTATCCAGGAAAATCCGTCCGGTTTTTCCCGTAAAGAGTTGTGTTTTCTTTTGAAAATATTTCATATCTCCGTAGTTAAAGTTTTGGCAACCAAATTTGGTACGCCGGTTTATATCATAAAAAGTAAACCATGTACCAAAACTTAGATCTGTAAGTCAAAAAAGTTATAATCTTAATAAAAAAAAATGAGATCTTCCTCTTAAAACGTCCAAGTCGCT
The DNA here is from genome assembly GCA_964006375.1 of Tillus elongatus. Lineage (NCBI taxonomy): Eukaryota > Metazoa > Arthropoda > Insecta > Coleoptera > Cleridae > Tillus > Tillus elongatus. Next base: position 128,107,502 of record OZ023268.1, read on the forward strand.
ATTTGTCAAAATTGGCAGAATTTAGGCAGAGAACCTGAAACTAATACGGGTTATGCAGAGAAAATATAGCAAGAAGAGTGTATCACAAACCCTTAGATTTGCGCTTCAACCGCCATTGTCCTTCATTTTACTACAATATTTCCAGAAAATTGATTTCAGAAAAGGCACTTTCTCTGATGCTTTGGCAGTAGTTTTTGTTATAGAGTTTATCGTTTAACGGTCTATAATTTTTAGCGAATTTCGTACAGTAAAGCTTAATATATCCGTTATTATATACGAGAAAAAGTTGCATGCGTTAATTATAGGGTGTCTTGAGCTGCACCTTATAAAATTATTTTTACAATCACAGAGTTGCCCATAAGTCGTTGGTGATACAAATTTTCTTTTTTCTTAATCGAACATGCCCCATATTACTACATTTTTGCATTTTGCCTCGAAATATAATGCATGTTTGAAAGAAAATAAAATCGGGACGCTTCAGGTGCGTTATGGGAGCGAATTTTCAATAAATGCTTCAAATTTCAATAGCCTAATTTCTTATCTAACCTAAGGTTCGTTGGCCAGGAAACAAGTTTTTTCGGGCACATTTTTTAGTTTATTTTCGGAAAATTATTGTACATTTTCAAACAATAAAGTTATTTTGATGAAATATGGTACATTGTTTGTACTATATAGGTTGGACTGGTAACCAAATTTGATGCCTGCTTACTTAAAAAAGACATATTTGCCATTAAAAAACATTTTAATTAAAATTCACTACCACAACGCATTTGCTGCGCCTAGACTTTTTATGTTTAAACAACGCGTAAGTTATAATCATTACATGTGTTACCTAAAGATGACAATTTTAGCAAAGAAGACACAAAAAAGAATAAGTTTTTATTTTTCATATTCCTTCATTTTACTCGCAATTCTGGGTATAGGTCTCGGTGTTATGAGGTCAAAATCTACTGATGCTGTGTCCTATTAATTCCAGGACACCTGTATCCATTCTCAGTATGTGTATCACCTTCTGGGTATGTGTAACAACATTACCCTTCCATGCGAGTGAAGTGTTGGCCATACAGAGGCCTGTTAGAAGAGATAGCTCACCGTTTAGGCCTTATAAGGAAACGGTCACCGGGCCAGGGTTGTCTACTGTCATGTTTACTGCATGTCTTGTTTATGTGGAGGATAAGTTGGCGCAAGAACGTAATGTTATGTTCAACATGATCGCGTACGTGGTGCTATCTTGAATGCATGTCAAGTATCTCCAGTATACCAGCTGACGTTCGCGCCAGTTCTGTTATGAAATGGTAATGCAGATGTTAATCACAGATTATGTGCAATAATATGTAAATGAAATGCAAGGAAAATTAATATGTTGCAAGAGGAAACTGTTAACAATTTCAGCCAAGCAATGTAAGTCATTTCTCAATCAATTTGGGATGATTTCAAGAAAAAAGTTTCTATTTGAAAAACATTTTATTTATTTATTTGTTTGGATACCAACGGGGTTTCCCCAAAACAGGATCACATACAAGGTATATAAATACAAATACAACAGTGATTTTGTATTTTTTATTTCAACAACACACCACGAGTGCTCACAGCCTAAATACTATCCGTACCGTGGGTGTCGATAAGGAGGAAAGAGGCAACTTGTTAATTTTGGACTTGAAGGTTTCGAGGTTTGGTGGAGAAGGAAAAACATGTGCCGGCAAGGAGTTCCACAAATTGGAAGTCCTCTGGACAAAAGAGCGGGCATAACAAGATGTTTTATGTCTAGTGATCTGGACAGTAAAAGGGTGCATTCGCTCTGTTCCCCTGGTAGATCTGTTGAGGGCAGCAGGTGGAGCAACTATGGATGAAAGCTCCTCTGAGAAGTGCCCGTGCAGATATCTATACAAGAGAGAGAGAGCGGTCACCAAGGGCACGTCGGTGGGCAAGGGATGGCAGCCTTTGGGTGAGGGTAGGGTCACCGATGAGACGTATAGCTCTCTTCTGAATTGAGTGCAGGATAGCGAGTGTAGAAGCAGCAACGGCACCCCAGATGTGGTAGCAGTATTCGAGGTTTGGCCTTATTTGTGAAGTATATAAGGTATAGAGGTTAGCTGGTGAAAAGTATTTGCGAGACCGGAAGAGGAAACCTAATTTCTTAGCAGCCGCTTCTGCAATTGATGTGACATGTTGGTGCCAGTTGAGATTTCGATCCACAGAAATGCCAACAAGTGAAAAGGACTCATTACTTTGAATAACTTGGTTGTTCATTATGATCGGTCTGGGGCTGGTGTATCTCTTATGAGATACAAAGCAAGACTGAGATTTGGTGGAGTTGAATTGTACAAGATTTCTACTTCCCCAGTCTAATATTTTTTGGAGATCCACAGAGACAGAACCCTCCATGAGTCTACGAACCTCATCTAATTGGGCTAAAGAGACAGGCCTAGAATATTGTATATTTGAGTGGAGGGTGCTGTCGTCCGCGTAATTGTCAACTGGGTTGTATGTGCTAGAGAGACACGGAGAAGAAAAAAAGTAGGCGCTAAAGCGGAACCTTGAGGGACTCCTGCATTGATTGGATACAGTTTAGAGGAATGGCCATCTACGACAACAGAAATGCTCCGGTTGGAGAGGAAATTTGCTGTCCAGGTACAGAGTTTTGGTGGTAGGCCATAGGCCGGTAGTTTATTATGCAGCGCTGCGTGCCAGACCTGGTCGAATGCTTTGGATATGTCTAGAGCGACAATCTGGGATTCACCGTGTAGTTACCACAAACCACTGAATGAGCTAATCTACGTGGTTTCTGTTTAGAAACTTTACATGGCAATCTGGAGAAAGAATTTTGTTGATCGCAATGTATTACACTGAGTAAGTGTTGAAGAAAATCAACCCTTTTCTTTTAATTCCAATTTTTAAATCAAAGAAAAACTCAGACATGATAATATGCTCCTTTTTCGGGAGACGGTTTCACGAAGTAGGGACAGCAACAATTAGTGAACCGAGCGGAACTTTCTACGTTAATAAGGATTTTTAGTTTTCAATCTAAACATCTATTTAACCTATTGGTTGTGCAATTACCTCTACGCAAAACGCAAAACATGTTTATTAACCAATCGCTTAAATTTTTGACTATCGGCGTAATATATTTATTTAAAGAAAGGTCGTAAAAACAAACAACAGAAAACCATTGAAAATTAGAAAATAGCATAATCAGATAGGAGATTCTATGTAATTATTAATGACGCCGATTTGAAAGAATGACATTATAATCTACAACAACGTAGGCGGCACATGCCTACTTATATCCTGCTCAGGTCTTTTTCCTCTTGAAATAGTTACCAAGTAAATTCTCGGTTAATAAATAAAGAGTTAGCGCTTCAGATTTGATAATTGGGGTTTACAAAATTAGCAGAGATTTTTCTTTTATATTGTCTCTTTTCTTTAATATTCATATTAATATAGGAAAAGTCTGGACGCAGCACGTGCGTTATGGAAGTGAATTTTTATTAAAATGTTTTTAATAGCAAATATGAGTCTTTAATGCAAGCAGTCATCAATTTGGTCACCAGTATAACCTATATAGTGGAAACAATGTGCCATATTTTATCAAAATAACTTATTGTTTGAAAATGTACAAAAATTTTCCGAAAATAAACTTAAAATGTTGGTTTCCTAGCCAATAAACCTTAGGTTAATAGCAAATTGAGTTGAAATCTGAAGCATTTAATGAAAATTTGATACCAAAACGCACTTACTGCGTCTTCTCGTTTTTTTTCTTACAAACATATTTCGATACAAAATGCAATAAAATAAGGCTGTTCGAAAAGAAAATTGTAGGGATCACCGACGTAGGATGTTCGCTGTAGGTATCAGCAACGACTTATGGGCCACCCTGTGATTGTCAAAAATTTTTTATAAGATACAGCTCAAGATACCCTATAATTAACTTATACAATTTTTTCTCGTCTCTTGCATAATAATAATGATATTGAGCTTTACCGTAGAAATGCGTCACGCCGTATATATGTAAAGAGATAAAAACTGAATGTAAACCCGGATATGGATTCTAGGGGGCCTAGTTTGCGCTCATTTGAAGAAATCTTTTTAAAATTCTAAAGTCGCGGTCTCCTCATTCACGAATTTTTTCTACGAAAATTAGCTAAAAATTAGAGACCGTTAAACCATAAACTTAACTAAAACTACCGCCAAAGCATCAGAGAAAGAAAGTAAGTATCCTGTTGCATATCAGCCCTTTTTGTAAAACTTCGATCATTTTTAGCTGTTGACAAAACATCACAAACACTGTTTAGTCCACCAACTAACACTAATAAAGTCGTCAAAAATAATTTGCGCTTGTATATTAAAATTCTCAAACAACACAAATAATATGTAAAATGAAATTGAAAATAGATAAACGATCTAATAATGAACGTGAACTAATAAAGCTGTCACAGCGTGTAACTGGCCCGCGCAATGATATCAAATGTTCCGTTGCCAGGGTAAGAACGACTGAGACATACTAGATCTCATATTTAAACCAGTTTTTATCATTGTTAATAAAAACTGGTATTAAAAATAAATGCTTCAAATTTGAATAGCTCAATTTTCTGTAAACCTAGAAAGCTGAATTTTGGTAGATAGTTAGGTCATTCCCAAGGCAACATGTCCACCAAATTGCTTCAAAAAGCTTTGTAATTTTCAAAGAAATAATTTTTTTTCGAAAGAAAACGCAAAAGTTGTACAAAAAATTTCCGAAAATAAACTTAAAATGTTTCCGAGAAAACTGGTTTCTTAACCAACAAACCTTAGGTTAATAACAAATTGAGTTATTGAAATTTGAAGCATTTAATGAACATTCGCTACCAAAACGCACTTCCTGCGTCTCGATTTTTTCCTTACAAACAAGCAGCATATTTCGATAACAAATGAAAAAATACAATAATATTAGGGTGTTCGTTGTAGGTATCACCGACGACTTACGGGTCAGCCTGTGATTGTCAAAATAATTTTATAAGATGCAGCTCGCGACACCCTAAAATTAACGTACACAACTTTTTCTCGTATCTTGTATAATAACAATTATATTGAGCCTTGCCGTAGAAATGAGAAAAGCGTCACCCTATATATATGTAAACAACTAAAAACTGAAACTACACCCGGATATGGATTCTAGAAGGCCTAGCTTGCACTCGTTTGAATAAATCTTTTTTAAATTCAAAAATCGAGGTCTCCTTATTAGCGAATTTTTTCTACGAAAATTAGCTAAAAATTATAGACCGTTAAACCATAAACTTAACTAAAACTACAGACAAATCATCAGAGAAAGGGCCTATTTGAAATGAATTTTCTGGAAATATTTTAGTAAAATGAAGAACAATGACGGCTGAAGCTGAAAATTAAGGGTCTGCAGAACACTCTTCTTGCCACATTTTCTTTACATAATCCGTATTTGTTTTGAGGTTTTTGGCCTAAATGTTGCCAATTTTGACGTTTCAAGTCACCACTTTGACTTTCTGAGGACATGCCCCATTATTTTTTTTAAATGCTCATAACTTTTTTGTTTTCAAACTTACAGACCTAAATTTTGGAACATGGTTCCCTCTTTATAATTCAAATACGTCTCTCAAATTTGGTTGTCTTTACTTTGTTATTCCGGAGATATAATTTTTTTTCGAAAGAAAACCAAATTGTACGGAAAAACCTGAGCCGATTTTTCTGGCTAACGAACTTATCCAAGCCACTCAGCAAATTTGATCAAAATCGGCTTATTACTTTTTGAGTTATCGCTGTGATATACTAACCCCCCCCCCCCCGCATGCGTGCGCCGATACGTACTAATCTATCTATCTGTCTATCTATCTATCTATCTATCTATCTATCTATCTATCTATCTATCTATCTATATATCTATCTATCTATATATATATATATATATATATATATATATATATATATATATATATATATATATATATATATATATATATATATATATATATATATATATATAAACTGCCCTGGATTTTTTCAAAAGTCGGGATCCCCTCATTAGTAAATTTTAGTGAATTTTTATTTAAAAAATTCACTAATAGAGAGGTATCGACGGTGAGACTGCAAATATTTTTCAAATGAGCGCGAACTAGGACCCCTAGAATCCATATCCGGGGTCAGTTTGAATTTATATATATATATATATATATATATATATATATATATATATATATATATATATATATATATATATATATATATATATATATATATATATATATATATATATATATATATATATATATATCAGTCTTATAACTCAAAAAATAATTAACCGATTTCGATGAAACTCCGCAAGTGCCTTTCTTTTATCAATGGCTTGGATGAGTTTGTTAGTCAGGAAAATCTCACGGGGTTTTCCGGGTAAATTTTGAGTTTTCTTCCAAAAAAAAAAAAATGTTTTTCGCCGAAAATTACACAGCTGTTCTAATGAAATTTAACGTATATATTGCCTTTGGAGAGACCTTACTACGTACCAAAGTTCAACTTTCTAAGTTTATATAAAATTGAGTTATTCAATTTTGAATTTTCTTTCGAAAAAAAATTTTTTCTCCGAAAATTACAAAGTTATTTTAATGAAATTTGGTGGATGTCTTGCCTTAGGAAAGACCTTACTACAGACCAAATTTAAACTTTCTCAGTTTATAGAAAATTGAGTTATTAAAATTTGAAGCATTTAATGAAAATTCACTACCATAACGCACTTGCTGCGTCCCGTTATTTTAAATATGCCCGAGTAACACCAGATTATTGTAAGTAGCAGTCGAAGTCATTTTCCAGTGTGGCTTTTAAGAATCTTAGTGTCGATTCAAGAAATTCAGTGTCGACTTTAGGAATGTCAGTGTCGCCTTTGAGAATGGCTATTGTGTCAGGGAAAAATAACATCGGCTTAAAAGAGCACAGGACTAGAAAGAAAAATTTACGATAATTACAGTTTTAAGACCTGCCACGGAGCTCGAACGTTTTACAAATCTTTCGACAGGTGTTTCTTTTTTAAATCCCAGAGAAACACATTTCTTAGCTGGTCTTTTTAACCTGCTCCTAATTGGCAAATAATTTTCTGTCAAACATATCCACAATTTTGCATTGTCACTACAATTATGCTGATCAATCAATGTACATGCTTCATAAATCAATTGAAAATGTCATCATCGGTGCTAATAAATCAATAGAATCAATAAATTCAGCATTGCCAATCGAATAAGCTGCAAAGACATTATGTTATGACAGATACATGCTGTGAACCTCTCTGTGTGTGTCAATGCCAACCTGATTTAATAGTGCATCATTAAATCAACAGCTGGTAACTCGGCTACTGATTTAACAAGGGGGTAAGGCTGATTAATTAACATCGATGTGGGAGAACAGTATGCAGAATTTTGCCATTTGAATAGTAAATTACACACTGTTTTGCAGATGTGTGGGGCTTAATGCCATCCATTTGCATCTATTAACAATTAACTGGAGTGTAACGTCCTGGCTACTAATTAACAACGGGAAATAGAAGCATCGATTTTGTTCAATCGGATATTCCAGCTTAATCTTTAATGATTATAAAAAGCAAGCTTCAATAAGTACATCATTTGATGTAGCGTCTTTATTTCTTCATTTCGGAACGTCACACAGTCTGGGATTGAATAATTGGATATTGAATAAAAGGCTTTTCCTCCAGACACCAAAATTTATTTTAAACTTCACCCCATTGGAGTGAAGTTTAAAATAAAATAAATTTTGGAGTCTGGAGGAAAAGCCTTTTCAATATCCAATTATGTCTTTATTTCTAGCGTCTTCCAGCGTCTTTATTTCCTAGCGTGCCCACAAAACAAACGCTAACGTATTTATAACAGTTGTTGAAATTGAACAAAATAAGTGAAGAGGTTTGCAAAAAATATTTAACACACCTTTGTATAAAACGAAATATTTTTCAATTTAACAATCAGTTTTTTAACAAACTGAAGGCCCGACAATGGGCAACCCACTCTCTCTCTCCATTCATTGCGGACGTTTTCACGAGTAGATTTGAGACGGATTTAGAAAATGAAAGTGTGTATTTTCCTAGAGTATGGTATCTTTATGTGGACGATATTTTTGCAGTGTTTAACACAAACATATGCAAAGTAGATGATTTTATTAAAGGACTGAACTGTCAACTACATTCAATAAAATTCACTCACGAATTAGAAGTTAACAGTAGACTTCCTTTTCTAGGTGTTAACAAACAATTTTGGGACGCAGCGAGTGCGTTACAGTAGCGAATTTTCATTAGAATTGTACACTATTATATAAGGCATATTAGTAAAGTTAATACTTTAAACGACAGACCTTGAAGATCGATTTTAGAGGTACTAGTACGCGCACATTTTAAGAATTCTTTCGAAAGTGTTACCATCGCTTTCTCTCTGTTATCAAAAAGTCTTGCGTTCTAACTCCTTTTGAGAAAAATGCCCAAAACTCAATTTTCTATAAAGCTAAAGAACAAACTTTTGCTATATCTGTAGATAGTGTAAGTCTCTTTAAAAGAAACTTGTATTACAACTTTCGTTAAAGTTATACAGAAGATTTCCAGAAGGCAACTTAATTCATATTTATAAAAGTAAAGTATCTGTCAAATTATAAACGTAGCAGTTACTTTTTCCTTATTAATCGCCAGTATGATTTCGTTTTAGTCAACTTAATCAAACCGGTTTTTTCAATATCAACAATAACAAAATTATAATTTCAGACTCAAAGGTGACAAACTTATTTAGACGTTTTAAACAAAAATGAGATCTTGTTAAAAACGTATGAAATCTGTGCACTATTGTTTCTCAAAATGTCAACAAAAGAAAACATACATTCATCGAGCTGAATTCGATCGCGTAATCTTCTGCTTAGGAGGCAAGGGCGATGCCCCCCTGCGCCATCTAGGCACACGTCAACTAACGTTTTATTTGCGTCATACTTTAGATCGGGTTCATGCCCAGGATATTATATTCAAAGTATACGTAACAATTATTAATCACAGAATTAGTAGAATTACCATTGAAACACATTCCACGACTCTTTCGGTCTTATATGACATCCTTGTTTAAGTTTAAAGATAAAAGAAACTATTTTAGAATCATTTTTATATCGACTTTACTTGATTTCTACTATTATATTATGCTAGACTTTCAGTCCAATTTTGATCTTAATTTCGTTTAAATTTCTGCTATATTATGCGACAGCACAATATACCTATGCTGCGCTTAAACTGTCTTTGGGGTCGTTGATAAAGCTAGAAATATAGTGTATTTTAATAATTGATTGAATCTTCCAGTTAAGTAACAATCACGTGGCAAATTTATAATTTTATGTCGTCTGTCATTTTCCATAATTGTGGCCGAGATTTCACGATTGTTGGTTCGGGTAGTGTGTTTTCTGCCTGGTATATATTTAGTTTGATTACCGTTGATGTATGGTATATACCTGTTGTATGAATCAATATACGCGCAGCAATTAACTACTCTGCCTGTCAGACATTGTGTACCAAATTATTTAAAATTCACAACATAGGTTTATTTGCACCATTTATAGCTACATGTAAAGTCTCAATCAAGATACTCTGATACTTGCAAAAATATAGCGCTTTCAAAAAGTTTGCTCCGATTTTCCACCGGAAAAACTTGAGTATAAAGGCTGATTAACGAACTCGACCTCGGTTTTCGCCCAAACAAGATTTTTGCTAAATTTGATTAAAATCAGTTTAGTATTTTTTGATTTATCGCTCGGATACAATTATTTCAAAAGCGTGACCTCTCTATTAGCTAATTTTTCTTAATAAAAATTCGCTAATAATGACTCTTTTGAATTCGATGTCCACAGGAAGGTAACTACCACTCTAAGTTACATTACAAATGACTCACATCATACGTTTGCAAAAAAAAACACTCTGTTTAAATTTCTTAGTAAATAGATTAATAAAATTTCCCTCATGTAAAAGTAAATATAGTATAGAATTAGAGTGCATTAAAAACGTGGCTAAATGTAACGGATATTCGGATTTCTTAGTGGAAAAATTAATTAATAGATACAGCAGAAATAAAATGTTAGCTGAATGCACGACATTCAAGAAAGATAAAATAGAGAAAAATTTGTTTGCCTACTTTTTGAACCACGTATCACAAGGGGTCTCGAGAGAATTTTTAAGAAAGCCGATTTGCAGCTAACTTTTTCGACAAAAAATAATTTAAGAAATTTGTTAGGTAATACAAAAGATAAAGATAAATCCACTGAAGTGTTGGGTATCTATGAGATAAGCTGTAAATATTGTAATCTTAGATACGTTGGGCAGACTAAGAGAATCATTGAGACCAGATTTCGTGAACATCTGGCACAGCTGAGATACGGTAGTGTAGACAAGTCATGCGTGGTACAACATATGTATGATAATAATCATCACATAGATAAACAAAATCTGAAACTTATAAAAAATGTTAAGACAGCCAGCGAAGCTAAATGCGTACGAAAGTAGTTTTATCATCGAAACTTATTTTCATGTCTTCTTAATTTTGCTTCTTATGCTGTTGCGGGTCCCACCAACGCTTTCACAGCAGCCAGGTATATTGTCATTAACTTTTGTTTAAATATTAATATTAACCAAGTCTTCTCAAAAACTATAATTCTTTGGTATAATAATTTTGACATTTCTAACTATTTCAAGCTTTTATGTTGCTTCTTAAATTTTATTGAATTTTCAAATGTGTGTCCGTTCAGAGGAATTAATGTTTTTGTTAGATCTATCAGAAACATTGTTTTATTTTGTCTCATCGTTGGAGTGCCTTAAGAACACAATACACAAAGGCCTAACTTAATTACTTCAATAAGGGAAGAAATTACTGAAAATTAAAATATGCAATAAATTCGTCAATCAATTGTAGATTCTTTAGAACCGTTTAAGAATCCAGCGCTACGACCCCAGTGGATCTTTTGTGCATGACTATTTTTCTGATGTTTGCCCAAAAAGTTCAGACTTTTTATGTAATCTGCTACCTTTTTGAGAGCTATTTTACGTATTTCCTGTGGTGTTAAAATCACCCCTCCAAGTACTTTAGGCCTTGTGCAGAACTAAGCCATGTAATCGCACAGCAAATGTTCTGTAGTTTCCGCTGCTTCACTGCAGAATCTGCAGGTTGCACTGTCCACCTTCCCCATCCTCATAAGGTGGGAGGTGTCCTGTGAAAAGTCATTCGAGAAACAGTTTAGACTTCTCTGTTGATATGATGATGAACCGTTTTATCTGCCTTAAGCCTGGCGTTTTCCTCCAGTATGACAGCATTTGGTTCCTCTCCAAAGTATCAAGTTAATTTCGTACATGGCTTTTTTTAGTCCACAAAGGGCCCTGGACTATAGGGTGTTGTTACAGTTCAGACTTCTTTGTTGGTATGGTGATCGTGGTTAATCGTTTCGCCTCCCTTAAGCCTGGCGTTTTCATCCAGTGTGACAGCATTTGGTTCCTCTCCAAAGTATCAAGTTAATTTCGTATTGGCTTTTTTTAGTCCACAAAGGGCCCTGGACTATAGGGTGTTGTTGCAGTTCAGACTTCTTTGTTGGTATGCTGATCGTGGTTAATCGTTTCGCCTCCCTTAAGCCTGGCGTTTTCATCCAGTGTGGCAGCATTTGGTTCCTCTCCCAAACATCAAGTTCATTTCTTATGTGGCTATTTGTTATGCCACAATAGGGCTCTGGTCCATAAAATGGTGTTGTTGAAGACCTTGTAAGACCATCTGCTTTCTCATTTCCTCCAATGCCTTGATGCACTGGTACCCACATCAATGTTACTCTGTTGTTTGCAGACAGTTGCTTCAACGATTTTTTGCAGTCCCAGATCAGTTAAGACTTTTCCCCCCTTAGGGCCAGCCCGCGATTGCCGCCCCGATAGCACCGCAGCATTTGCCTTATTGTGCATGCCCTATGCCTTTTCCACGCTACCCATTCCAAGGTTATGTGCCTCGAACTAGTCTGGACAGTAGTTGGTAGGGCGAGGTTTTATATTACTCTGTGTCCGATCTAGGCTGTCCGTAGATCAGTTGTCTTTTGCGGTCCAGAGCTTTACACTCGCACAAGATGTGCTGGGCTGATTCCTCCCCCTCGCCGCAGAGTCTGCATGCGAGGTCCCCTTCGAACCGCGCCATTTTATGCAGGTGTTTGTTGACGACCATGTGTCCCGTCAAGAGACCTGTTGTGTTTTTGAGCTGTCCTCTGCTAAGATTTAGCAGCTCCACAGCTCCCTTTGAACTGGGTCCGTCAATTATTGACTTCCCATGTCTGAGCCCTGGACAGTCTGCCCAGTACGCCTTATTTTGGTTTCTGGCCCATGACTTAATTGATCTCTTGGCGGTGCTTTTCGTCACGCCCAAAACCGGATCTGGTCCCATAAATGGTTCTGCTTATCTTCTCTTCGCGAGACTGTCAGCCTTTTCATTGCCTTTGACCCCAGAGTGGCCCGGCACCCAGATGAGGGTAACCTAATTCTGCCTAGCCAAGTCACTCATCTCGTCTCGGCATTCACTAACCAGCCTGGAGTTTACCCGTGGGCTGCTTAGAGCCTTAAGGGCTGCTTAGAACCTCAAGGACTGTCTGGGGCTATGAAGATCCGCTTGTTGGTGTAGTCCCTCCTCATGTTTTCTCGTATGAAGTGCAGGATTGCGCAAATTTATGCCTGAAAGACCGTTGCGTGAGCCCCGAGATATATACTGTGACTTATCCTCGGCCCTTCCCAGTTTAGACTCGGTTTTAAATGATTTTAGTCTTTTGTACTGCCTGGCTATCTTAGAGGATATAAATCTGTATTTTTGAGTCTTCTCTGTATGCACTCTTGTACGCAGAAATGTATAGCAAGTATTTCTGCTTGGATGATAGAAGTTCTTGCTAGGGACTTAGCGAGTCTGAACTTAGGTCCTCTTATTCCCAGTCCTGTTCCCTCCATTTGTTTAGACCCGTCTGCATGCCATACCGATGAATTGTTTATCACGCTTTCACAGTCTGTCCCATGCTTGGAGGTCACTTATGACCACGTCGAATGACACTATGAAGTCCAGTTTACTTAGCATTTGATCTGTTGGTTTAGGGGCAAGAATCTGTGCTTCTGAACCGAAGGGTACTGGGTTAGATCCCAGGGTTCTCCTTTCACTTTTTCAGTACATACATAACATTAACATCAACCGAGGTTCTGGTATTGTATTTGAGCAAGGTGAATGTCTGCACGTTCCGTCCTTCGGAGAGGGCGTAAAGCCGTCGGTCCCGTGTACCATACGATGTTGGGCACGTTAAAGATTCCTACCCCCCTTACATAAACGCAGGAATTCGGCAAAATTTCCAGGATAGTGAGGTGAAACTACTGCCTGGCGTCGGTGATCTGCCATAGTCGCGGAAATAGACCGACGTTAAAGAAACAAACAAACATCTGTTGGTTTGACAAGACTCCAATGGAATAACTGCCAGGGTCTTCAAATACGTCAATAAGTGTATATAGATTGTTTAGTGTCCAATGTTTCTTTTTCTTTTGTGTTAATCTGTAATCTAACTAAATTTCAACAACATAATCGCATGAAAATTATATTAATGATTATAGACACAGATGATCTTTTCTTGCGCCTATAAAATTTAAACATTGTGGAGGTTCCCGCTTAAGTGTTTGTTTAAGATCATCTGCTGTTTAAACTGAGTAAGGCAAATATATGTCCAGTTTCAAACATTGTTCCTCCAGATTAGCATATCTTTAATAAGTTAAGATTTGTTTAAATTGAATATTGTCATTAACTCATGTAATCAATTCAACTGTCAATTTACATCCCCGTTTCGAGAGAAATTTGAACACATGTCCTTTTTCTACGCATCTGTTAATTAAGCACAAGATAAATTTATGTACATTCAATGAGCCGTTAAAAAACGAATGCACTTGCATCGCTCGAGTTATATCTTTCCCATAACATTGAATATCGCCCGCATAATCAGTCCATTACAAAACTGTTATTAAACAGATTTATTAGCATTGATTAACTGGGTCACGACTCGACAGAGTAACAAAGTGGGGCGGAGATAAATGTGCAGTGAAGAAATTTTTGATTCAATATCGCGGAATAATAATATGCCAATTCAGGAGAAACGTAGAAAACTGTAATGCACGAAAACAAGTTTGGGGTGAATTTTTGACCGGTGATTTTAGCAAATGACAACAAACCACCGTTAGACTGTTCATAAGAAATAACTTTTAGTGAATTTTCATTAAGAAAATTCACTAATAGAGAGGTAACGAGGGTAAGACTTTTGGAAAAATTTTCGAAATGAGCGCGATTTAGTGCCCGTAGAACCCATATCCAAAGTCCGATTGAATTTATATACAGGGTGTTTCAAAAATGATGGTCTATGTTACAGGTGCATTCAGCAAAAAAAAATAAGACTATTTTTTCATATAAACATGGGTCTGCAAATGCTTAGTTTTTTAAATACAGCGTGTTAAAATTATTTGTTTTTGTCAGTTTTTCACGAATAAGTCCGAGTAAATTAAAATTTTGGCGTGAAATCTGCCATGTGGGGGTTTTCGAGGGCAAGAAATTTAAATATGTTATTGTTAATAACACTGCTCGCAGAGGGCGCCACCTGTAAGACTATACTTGCATTCAATTGGCTATAATTTTTAGACACCCAGTAATATCAACCTACCGTATAGCTACATTGCAGCCCTTATCAATTGTAAGCAAAAAATGTATACTTGATTTAAATCTCTCAGACACCTCATTTTCGAGATATTTCAATTTTTGTATGTAGATGTCGTTCAAAAATTTAGTCTGCGGCAAATCATAGGAATACATTTTTCACCTTTTACTTGCTATCACTATGTATAAACTTAATTTTCTTATTCTCTAGTTATATATTAAAATCTTACCAGAAAAAAGAACGAACAAGTCACAATCATGAAGATAAAATAAAAACTCTGGACGCAGCAAGTGCGTTATGGTAGTGAATTTTCATAAAAATGTTTCTAATAGCAAATATGTTTTTTAAGAAAGCAGGCACCAAATTTGGTTACCAGTATAATTTATATATTAGAAACAATGTACCATATTTCATCAAAATAACTTTATTGTTTGAAAATGTACAAAAATTTCCGAAAGTAAACTTAAATTTTTCCCGAAAAAACTGGTTTTCTGGTCAACCTTATAGGTTAATAGCAAATTGATTCACAATTTGAAGCATTTAATGAAAATTCGCTACCATAACACACTTGCTGCGTCCCGAATTTCTTTTCTTACAAAGATGTATTATATTTCGATGGAAAATACAAAAATGCAATAACATAGGGCGTGTTCGATTAAAAAAATTCACTAAAAAAAAAGAAAATTTGAATCACCAACGACTTATGGGCCACCCTGTAATTGTGGAAATATTTTTTAAGATGTAGCTTAAGACACCCTACAATTAATGTATATAACTTTTTTTCGTACTTGAATAATAACGGAAATATTGCGCTTTAATGATTTTTTAAGATAATTCGACAAAAATGATATACCATTAAACGATAAACTCTATAGCCAACACTACTGCTAAAGTATCAGAGAAAGGGTCTATTTGAAATGAATTTTCTGGGAATATTTTAGTAAAATGAAGGAAAATGACGATTGAAACTAAGAGCTCAGGCTTTGTAAAACATTATTCTTGAGACATTTTCCTTCCATAGATCATATTAATTTCAGGTTCATTGCCTAAATATTAACAATTTTGACGTTTAAAATCGCGACTTTGACGTTTTGAGGAAAACCCAAATTTATTTTTCTTTAAATGCCTGTAACTTTTTTGTCCTTTAACCGACAGCGCTAAATTTTGGTAGGTAGCTTATATATAACGATATAAACCCGTGTGCTAAATTTCGTTGCCCTTACTTTGTTAATTCCGGAGATATAAATTTTTTTCGATTTTTTTCGAAAAAAAACACAAAATTTTCCGGGAAAACCTCGGCGGATTTTTCTGGATAACGAACTTATCCAAGCCACTCGCGAAAGGAAGGTACTCACCAAATTTTATCAAAATCGGTCCATTATTTTTTTAGTTATAGGTGTGACACATAAATATATAAACATATATATATATATATATATATATATATATATATATATATATATATATATATATATATATATATATATATATATATATATATATATATATATATATATATATATATATATAAACATATAAAGTCTGAAACCGACCTCGGATTTGGGTTCCAGGGGTCCTAAATAGCGCTCATTTGAAGAAATTTTTTCAAAATTCAAAAGTCGAGATCTCCTCATAAGTGAATTTTTTTAAAGAAAATTCACTAAAAAGCCATAATAACAAACTTTAAACAAACCATTTAACAAAGTGATTTCCATCGTTACGGGACTTGACTTTTGAGTTTTCGTCGTGACATATACTACATTTGACTTTTACGTTTGAGACTACTCACTATTTTTAAGTAATTAATTGTATTGTCCGTAATTTTTCTAATTAAATGTGGAAGTCTTTACCAACAATGAACTTATGTATTCACGGGCTTTTGGTAACTGTTATGAGGCGAAACGACTGTATGAAGAAGCTCTCCCAAATCGGACAATTCCAGACAGAAGGATGTTTCAACGGATTGTCATCCGTCTGCGAGAAACAGGTACATACTTACATTATCTAATACATCGATCTGTCTCTTTCGAATATAGTATATATTTTTTACCAGGTACTCTTAATAAAGTTACTGCTGATCGAGGCAGACCACGAAGTGCAGGAAATCCTGATTTTTAAGTGGCTGTTCTGGATGAAATTGAACAAAATATAAAAATAAGTACTAGAGAAATGGACAGTCACCTGGGAGCATCCAATGCAACGATATGGCGAGTTCTTCACGAGCAACAATTGCGTCCATATCACATCCAACTATCGCCCGAAAGAGATTTTATACCTCGCCTACAATTTTGCCAATAGTTTCTTCAACTTAATAATGTAGAGAACTTGTTAAATTGTGTATTGTTCACTGACGAGTCTGGATTTAGGTGCGACTGGATAGTCAATTTTCGTAACAGCCATATTTGGGCTGACGAAAATCCTCACGCAGTTTTTGAAAGGCATCATCAACAGCAATTTTCCTGAAATGTATGGGCTGGAATTGTATAGGGTGTAATTTGATAGGACCAATTTTTTACCTCACAGACTGAATGCTACAAATTATCTTGAATTTCTGCAAAACCAACTAAATGGGTTATTAGAAAATGTACCTCTTGACATAAGACATAACCTGTGGTTGATGCATGACGGAGCCCGCACCACCGCCCCCACCCCCACATTTCGCCCTAAATGTCAGAAATTACCTAAGCAATACTTTTGGACGCAGATGAATTGGACGCGGTAGACCTCAGCCAGGGCCGGCTCGATCCCGTGATTTAAATCCTATGGACTTTTATTTATGGAGGCATCTCAAAAGTATTGTTTATGAAGCAAATGTTGAAAATGTTGATGATCTGCAGCAAATAATTGTACTTGGATGCGAACAAATTAGAAATACACCATAAGTATTTCACAGAGTACGACGTTGTATGCTCCGCAGAATACGAAAGTGTATTGAAGTGGATAATGGCCATTTTGAACATTTATCAGGTATCATAAAATGTTATAAAGTTTTTTATTTGTTGTTTTATTTGTTGTTAAAATTTGCAAACAATACAATTAATTACCCGAGAAAAATTAATTTTTGAGCGACATTGACATACAAAAATTGAAATGTCTCGAAAATGGTGTGTCGGAGAGATTTGGATCAAATATACATCTTTGCTTACAATTGATAAGGGCTGCAATGTAGCTATACGGTAGGTCGATATTACTGGGTGTCAAAAAATTATAGCCAATTGGATACAAGCATAGTCTTACAGGTGGCGTCCTCTACCAGCAGTGTTATTAACAATAACATATTTAAATTTCTTGGCCTCAAAAACCCCCGGATGCCAACTTTCACACCAAAATTTAATATATATATATATATATATATATATATATATATATATATATATATATATATATATATATATATATATATATATATATGTATATATATATATATATATATATATATATATATATATATATATATATATATATATATATATATATATATATATATATATATATATATCTGTGGAAGTATCTCATCGGCCAAAAAAAAATCGTCGTAAAAAGTGTCAAAACATATAGAAAACATGATTTCGGAACGAAAATCTTTTGTGTCTGGTCGGTCTGTACGTCTGTCTCTTTGTAGCCACGATAAGTTTAGAACCAACTGAGATATCCTTTTGAAATTTAGTATACAGTTAGCACCAAACAAACGAATGGTTCGGATTGTTTTTTTGGTAAAATCGCTCCAAGAGGTAGGGGATGAATGGGGGATGAATTGGTGAAAATTGGCATTTTTTCGTTAAAACTCGATAATAGAAAAATTTCAGTTTCAGCAAACATTTCCTATTCTGTGCTGACATTAAATTAAGGGTTGTGGGGGTGAAATATCGGTGACAAAAATTTCATTTTTGTTTCTTAACCTGCGTAAAAAGTCGTATAGAATACTTTTTGTCTGTCGGTCGGTCTGTTAGTAGGCACAATAACTTTCAAACGAATTGAGATGTCATCTTCAAATTTGGTATCCAGTTAGCATCCAACAAAGGGACGCTTCGAATTGTTTTTGGATCAGATCGCTTCATGGTGTAGGGGAAAATGAGGGGTAATTTGGTGGAAAATGAAATTTTTTCTTTAAAACTGAATACGAATATTTTCTTTGTGGTCAAGTCATGGACCCTAAATTTCATGAGAATGTCTTTCTGAAGAGAGTAGATTATCACAGCTATGTGGAAGTTATGATTCAATTTGCAGCATTATTCTTCTATATTTTACTACATTAATTTATTTCAACACAACTAAAATGTTTATTTTCTCTTTCCATTACAAAAACAAATTCATGAATTTTTTGCAAAGCTAAAGTGAAAAACAATCATTAAGTTTTATTAATTTAGTCTGATATTATTGCGCCTTTTTGCCTAATTTTTTATTTTTTGGTAATAGTAATAATAATAATAATAATAATGGCAAAACATCGCCAGTAGGTTATATAACATTACTGAAAATATACAGTAAAAACAACTCGTTATAACAAGAAAGATCATCTCGAATATCCTCAGGATACAAACAAATGACTGATCGTATAGTCTAAATGTTTATTAGATTGAGGAACAGTGCATTTCAAGATAATTTAATTCTACCCACAGGTGACGTTTATTCATCGCCGCGCAGATATTAGTAGATTCTGCACGAGATGATGGGATACCTTAACTTAATAACGACTGCATTGGTGTTTATATCTCATAATTATTTACTTATTGGTGTTAAAGTCAGATATTAGCTGTTTTAGTTCCTATAAAATGAAATTAGTTTATGTAATCTGGTAGAATGTCTCTATTCCAATGTTATATCTAACGTACGAGGTAAGCGGCAAAATTTCCCGGTATGACTGACAGAAACGGCGTAGACTCAATTGAATTTTACTTTTCAATCTAGTCGCCCCTAACATCAATGCACTTATTACATCGTTTCAGCAACAAATCGATATCCCTAAAATATTCTTTCGGTTTGTCTTCAAAATGTGCCCAAACTGCAACTTTCACCTCTTCGTCGTCACTGAAATGAATGGCATCTGAAAGCTCCGACACTTTCGTTTTTTCCAAGACTTGCAACTTTTTTTAAATTACCATCGTTACTACGTTAAAGACCTAAAGAAAACCCCCAAGAATCCTAATTAGTGACATCTGTACTTTATCTCTGAAAAGTCATGCAAATTTTAGTCTCAAAATTAATCATTGAAGAGTCGCTAAGAACTTTTATATCGTAACATCCGTACTGCGTTTCTTTTAAATACGTTAAAATAAAAATATCGTAAGACGTTATATTTTTATTGAGGAAAAATATCTTATTAGTGCAGAAACTTCCTCAATAAAGATGATGTAATCCGAAAGATCGTTGGAAAACGGACGCGTCCATAGTAGTATCAAGGGGAGCTCAATCTATCTGTCTCTCTCTCTCTTGCTCTCTCTCTCCCCCTCTCTCGCAGATATGACTTCAGGTTTAACGATCATAAAAAGGGCACGAAAAAGTTAATAAGGTGGGGGGCATTCACTGCCTGCACACGGGGAGTCGTTCTTCAACAAGCAGCGAATTAACACCGCTAAAAGTGTTGAAGCACTTTTTTACCCTATAGGGGTGTAAAATTCCATCTTTTACCGTTAATATCGCTTAATATAGTTATCAGTGGGTGCTACAAAGTGTTTTGATCTCGATTTTTGTAGAAATCAATAATCCGTTTTTGAGTAAATGTGACCCAAACAGTGAAGCTTTGTTCTTTCGGCACAGTGAAAATTATAATGCAATTTCAAGTGCATCTCTAAAGCTTTTTCGATCTCTATAGCCAATTAGCTTACAACGTTAGTAAATTCCACATACCTTCCGATGCATTTTTGGCCGTAAAAGTCACAGTTAAATTCCCTGCCAATGATGTCGTCTCAACAGCTGTAGGTTTAAAGTACGGGTTTACCCATTCCGTTTTGCAATGCCATGCTACGTAAGAGTTTGTCTGGTCGACACCTAGGAAAAGCTTATCCGCCACGTCTTGACTATTTCTCTGGGGAGAAATTAAGAGCCTGTGTTGGGCCCTGATAGTCGACATCTACCTGTGTAACATCTGTAAACAACCAACAGATGTTTGGAAGTGCTGACCCCCAAATACAACCCAGCTTTGGTGAGTCGTTTTAAGATTTATCTGTGTGTGATTTTTCAAACTTTCATACGTCAACTAGATCTTTTTAATTAATTTGCAACATGAACTTTATTCCAGCGAAATTAAATTAGATTCTTATCAGTGAGATTGTGTTTAAAAATAACTGTATTTTATATCTCCTTTTCAATATCTTGCCAGTAATGTAAATTCAGAACTTTCACTCTGTAATTTAGATCAATCGATGTTTTGCTAATGAACTATCTAACTTAAAGTGTTTCAAATTTTTTATTTATAATCAGTAAACAGCGATTTAACTTTGAAATTGGCTGAGCTTCTTTTAGGCAATTTTAGTTAAAAAATAAAACAAACCTGATCAGGATAAAAATCTAGGAATTCCTTCCAAACTTGTTAAAATTTTGACAGCATCAGTAGTTTTGACAGAGAAACAATAATAGTAATAAATGATGTTTATTTTCGTATTTGTAATGAATAACATTTGATTTCTCTAGTGTAAACAGGTAAAACTTGCTTTATTTCTTGTAACAATACCCATTTTTTGTGTCATATGCAATAGTTAATTTCCTTTTCTTGTGGCGTTTAATATTTGTTTTCTTTTTCTGTAAGATGTAAGGTTTATTTTAATTTACCAGGAGTATTAAATTGATTTGCTTCCTCCATAATTTATATCAATAAATTTAAGTATTTACATTTTTTTTAATATCTGTTTAATTGAACGACAATCCCTCCCTGAAACTTCCTAAAGCCTTTGGCGGCGCAAATTAAAGATCTTTATATCGACTGCCTAAATTAACCACAGTAACAGTGTTCTGACTTGGAGATCTCATAAATCTAGGACTTCGGGCAGAACAACTTAAAAGACGAGTAAGTATTTAATTATCTTAACATCTTCTAGCCTTACAAAGTGTTCTATATCTAGTAAACAATAAATCTGAAAGATGGGTACATTTAGGTTAAGGTTTAGTGGGTGATGGTGACCTCACTATCGTCCGGATTTGGATCCACTTGAGGTAAATCGTGAGATATCACTCGCGAACAAGAACCAAATAAATACTCTCGGTCTTTTATAGGTCCTGAACTTTAATATCTCTTGAACTGTCATCCCTTCCAAGGACAATCCAATTTTAAATTTTTCAGGACGGTTACAGACTAATTACCAAATTTCGACACGCTACGATATCCTGGATCTATTTCAGGCCGGGAAGTTTTGGCGCTTACCTCGTACTTGTCAAATTATGCGTTGTAAAATTTCTATCAATAATTTTTTTATTACTATTATATAAATCAATAATAAAATAAAAGCATAAATACAAATAAAAGCAAAAACATTAACAGTTAAAATACAATAGCCATAATATATTCAAAATAAAAGACGTAGAGGCTTCTTCTCTGGCTTCACTAGAGCTTGTTCTCTTTTCTGTAACCGATTTAACCTTCTACGGCATCGTCAGACAGGAGAAAATCATCTTCTTTTCTTGTTAGAGATTATAATTCCTAACATTGAATGATCTGTTGTGGCGGATGGCTACCCCCACATCCCCTTGTTGGGGAGAATTTTCATCATTTTGTACTGAATATTCGATTTAATATTTCTGTAGACAGTCGCCAATTTTTCCAAAGGCAGTTGCGCTAAGGTTTACATTCTTAAGGAAGCAAATTTCTTGCTTTGTTCCAGATTTTTAGATTTTAACTGGTCGTGTTTGTATAGTTAAAGTTACAACACGTATTTATGTAGCAAGTAACAACTATATGAAAATTATATGTCCCAATTTTCGTTATTTCTACATTACAGAAGCAGTAACTAGCACATATTTGTCTAAATTTGTAACTTCAATGGTTGCACATACCACAAAACTAAACCGTTAACCGTGCACACCTTCCGTAAACAACAAATAACCCAAAATCATTAGACACATCCAGGAATAATTACAGAACTCATATGTCGATGAGTGCCGTCTTCTTCTGGACAACTGCCAATTCACGATGTTTTCAATATAGCTGTACAAATATTACTAGAATACATATTAGATACTTCAGAATATCTGCCACAATTCCCCAATAGGTGAAGATAAAATCAATTAGTTTCGTATAATCATTTAATTTTGTTGAGAACTAAGAAGCAGACAGCGGGTGTGAATAATGGATAGGGTAAAGCGGCTACATTTAGCTGGTTTTTACAACGTGAAGACAGTACTGATAAATAAACTGAAAAGTTAATTTAAGGAAATGGTAGCTTGATTGTTAAATAAATTCATTTTGTATGGAGGAACCAGTTTTAAAGTAGCGGATATAGCTAGTCAATGCCAAAGAAAATCCAGTCCAACGAAGTATTCATTCATTAAAATCTGGTTTTAAAGTATGATAATTAAAGTCTTGACAACTTGAAAACCAATAATGTCTTACGGGCAACATTTTCCTGATGCCAAGGTGATCTTAACAATACAGTATATACAATAAAAAGTCTGGACGCATCAAGTGCGTTATGGTAGCGAATTTTCATAAAAATGTTTTAAATAGCAAATATGTGTTTTTTTTTTAAGAAAGCAGGCATCAAATTTGATTACCAGTATAACCTATATAGTATAAACAATGTACCGTATTTCATCAAAATAACTTTATTGTTTGAAAATGTACACAAATTTTTCGAAAATAAACGTAAAATGTTCCCGAAAGAACTAGTTTCCTGGCCAACGAACCTTGTAGGCTAATACTAAATTGAGCTATTCAAATTTGAAGCATTTAATAACAATTCGCTACCATAACGCACTTGCTGCGTCCCGAATTTCTTTTCCTACAAACATGCATTATAATTTCGTGGTCGAAATTCAATACATTAAAGGTCAGCTCAGAACTGGCTCGGGCCGGGGAATTCGACTATCTAATTAAAACAAAGCATTGTGTAATCTATTTGAACTAAGTCGATTTTCCTGGCTAACGAACTTATCCAGGCCACTTGCGAAAGGAAGGTACTTACCAAATCGGCTCATTATTTTTTGAGTTATCGGTGTGACACACACACACGCACAAATACAAATATATATATATATATATATATATATATATATATATATATATATATATATATATATATATATATATATATATATATATATTTATGTATCACACCGATAACCCACAAAATAATGGGCCCATTTTGGTCAAATTTGGCATGTACCTTCCTTTTGTAAGTGGCTTGGATAAGTTCGTTATCCAGGAAAATCGGACAAGGTTTTCCGGAAAAATTTTGAGTTTTCTTTCGAAATAAATTTCTATCTCAAAAAATAAAAAACCTATGGTAACCAAATATGGTAGGTAGGTTTACGATGTAAAAAGTAAACTATACAACAAAATTTAGATTTCTATGTTACAAGAAAAAAAGTTATAATAAAATATTTAGTGCCAGATCATTTCTATGAAAATACACTACCATAACGTACTTGCTGCGTTCAGGCTTTTGCTATTTGAACTTATGTCTCAGGAAGTTCTTGTGCTTAGCGCTCGCCATTTCAAATTACTTTTCTAAGGTGCTTAGTAATCGCAAGCACTTTATCTTCAAAAATGCTAAATGCTCTGTAAGGCTACACCAAATAGTTGTATTTTCGCTGCAATTAGTATGCCGTACTGACGAGTTCTAATGAGAGCGAAACCGGTCTACGGTTCTAATTGTTGAGAGAATGCATCTAGCCTTACATACTTTGTCCCTATATTAGGGTAGAAATGGGCCAGGGCTGACAATTTATTAAATTGTTAGTTGGTTGTATTTATTTTTTAACATTTTGTGTTATTTGGAGCTGGCGTGACAACATACTACTTGGTTCCGCAACTAGGTGGCGGCACGTCCACCACTCACTTGGTGCTAAGTGCTCTAAAAACGAAAGCACTTTTTTGGGGTGCTTAGTGCTCGAAGCACTTTCCATCAGTGCTCGGAACAGCTCTGACATTATGATTGTACACTTGGAGAACCCCAATCACCACAACACATCTTTTCAAAGACCTGACGATAGTTTCACTAACAAAGTTAGCGTCATCAGAGGATGAAAAATTCTGAGAGAACGACCGTCAGGTCTTTAAAAAGATGTGTTGTGGTGATTTGGGTTCTCCAAGTGTACTTATCAGTGCGCATCACAGGTTCCAATCTTCACTTAGTGAATTATGGTTGTGATATATTTTCTATGACACTAGCCGAATCTGAACAAATTATTGTATGCCTTATGCCTCACAACTCTTACATCACCACTCTTTTTACCTAGACACATGTATGTCAAAGATGGCAAAAAACCAACCATAAATCACACAAAACTCATTAATCCAGTACACGAATTATTCCGCAATCTGGTAAACCTTCAGCGTTATATCATACAAGAAGACAAAACGCAATTTAAAAGCTGCAATAATCTACATACATAACATAGAATCCGCCGTGTCTACGGACAACGTCAGCTGTTCGTAAGGGTGACCTGTGCGAGCGCCCCCTGCTGAACTGGAGGCGTGGAAAGACTAGGAAACGGCTGTCATCCCGTAACAGGTGTGCCGGTGGTGACAACTTGATGCTGGATGCTCCGATCTCGATCGCAGTGCATCCAGTTCGCCCACGTGTTTCATGTTTTGCCGCCCGTGAAAGCGCTGTAATAACGATGATAATAATGCAATAACGGCAACCAGACGTGAGAACGTACGACTTGTTTCGTGTGTTTCTAGTTTGGTGCCTCTAAACTTCACGTGGAACATTTTACGAGATGTGAATGATCCATTAAATGCGCGTAAACAGCGTTATTTTGTGGACGAAATTACTGGCGACGACTATGCGAATTAAAATTCTCGACTTGTTTACCGGATGAACACAAAAACATCAGATATCAAGCACGAATAATTGAAAATTAACAGACATTCTTGTCGTAAACTAAGTTAGACTTAAGCTTCTTCTACAATATACGAGGTAAGCGCCAAAATTGCCCAGCCTGACTACGAAAGAAACGATGTAGACTCACAATTAAATTTGTTTTTTATTTTTCCATATAGTCCTCTACATCAATGCACTTATTACCTCGTTTCAGCAACAGTTCGAGGCCCCTATAGTCCGGGCAAGTTAGCTAGAAAAATAGTGGTCAAATAACAAACATCACCTTTAAATATTCATCCTTCAACACAGTGACAATTGCATCACATACTTCCGGCAAGAAATTTCCTATTGTAATTCGTGATATTCTGCTAAGAAATTCCAAAGACTTGTATTTTTTTTCAACAACACACCACGAGGGCTACAGCCTTAATACTATCGTGCCGTGGGTGTCGACAAGAAGGAAAGAGGCAACTTGTTAATTCTGGACTTGAAGGTTTGGAGGTGAAGGAAAAACATATTCCGGCAAGGAATTCCTCAACTTGGAAGTCCTCGGGACAAAAGAGCGTGCATAAGAAGATGTTCTATGTCTGGTGACCAGGACAGTAAAATGATGCATTCGCTCTGTTGCCCTGGTAGATCTGTTGGGGGCAGCATGTGGAGGAACTATGGAAGAAAGCTCCTCTGAGCAGTGGCCCGTGCAGATATCTATAAAAGAGAGAGAGAGGTCACCAACGGCACGTCGGTGGGCAAGGGATTGCAGCCTTTGGGTGAATGTAGAGTCACCGACGAGACGTATAGCTCTCTTCTGAATGGAGTCCAGGATAGCGAGTTAGAAGCGGCAGCAGCACCCCAGATGTGGGAGCAGTATTCGATGTTTGGTCTTATTTGTGAAGTATATAAGGTATAGAGATTAGCTGGTGAAAAGTATTTACGAGCCCGAAAGAGGAAACCTAATTTCTTAGCAGCCGCTTCTGCAATTTATGTGACATGTTGGTGCCAATTGAGATTTCGATCCACGAAAATGCCAACGATTGAAAAGGACTCACTACTTTGAATAACTTGGTTGTTCATTGTGATGGGTCTAGGGCTGGTGTATCTCTTATGAGAAAGAAAGCAAGACTGAGTTTTGGTGGAGTTGAATTGTACAAGATTTCTACTTCCCCAGTCTAATATTTGTTGGAGATCCACGGAGACAGAACCCTCCATGAGTCTGCAATTCTCATCTAATTGGGCTAAAGAGACAGGCTTAGAATATTGTATATTTGAGTGGAGGGTGCTGTGACTTACCACTTGCTAAATATCGTTAAGTAACCGCAAGATAAAGTGTTGAACTTTTAGAACTTCTCATATGCGTTCCCTGCAATGAAAGGTGCAACCTGAATTTTTTTTTCACTTTTCAATTATTATCTTCCTAAATCCTTGGTTATGAGATGTGGACACTTCTTTAAACTATTTTTTACTTCGTTAATCATTTTTGGTAGCGGATTTTTTTCTAATTTTCTATACGGCCCGGTCTCTATTGCATTACTCACCATATAAAGAGCGAGTGAATAATTTATTTTCACTTTGCAACATATATGAATTTCACAACATATATGGGATAATAATCACCACATTGACAAGGAAATTTTGAAACTTGTCAAAAATGTTAGACATCAAACTACGCTTGATGCTTATGAAAGCGTTTATATATCAAGGTCGATTTAGAACAAAACGTCATTGAATGGTGCGGCACCTTTAATTTCAAGCCCTTTATTCTCACTTTGCATTTGACTAGTTAAACACTCCTAATCTGCCTGGCATAATAATAAACTATTGTCAATAACTCGGCCGGTCTATACAAATACTAGGCTCTAAGTTCACTCTTTATAATACAAACACGCGTACCAAATTTGGTTGCCCTTACTTTGTTATTTCCGGAGATATGAATTTTTTATAAAGAAAACACACAATTTTCCGGGAAAACCTGGTCCGATTTTCCTGGCTAACTAACTTATCCAAGCCACTTGCAAAAGGAAGGTACTCTGCAAATTTTATCAAGATCGGTCCATTATTTTTTGAGTTATCGGTCGGATATATATATATATATATATATATATATATATATATATATATATATATATATATATATATATATATATATATATATATATATATATATATATAAACACAGATCTCCCCATAAGCGATTTTTTTTCAATTCGCTAAAAAACACACATGGGCCATTATACGAACTCCGACAAAGTTAACAGGCTTCTGGTGTACGAGTTCTGTCAAGGCATAGGACGCGAATGTGTTATATCTTACACGGATAGGTTTCCTAACCGCCGAATACCAAGCCACCAAACAATTTCCAACCCTCGGGAAACATCCAGCTTTAAAAAAAAATGAAGATAGCGATCGTAGGTACGCGAGGAGTTCTACAAAAAAATTGTAATGTTCAGGAATAAACAGAATCAGGAATAACAGCATAAAAAGTCTGACACTGACCTCGGATGTGTTCCAGGGGGCCTACTTGGCGCTCTTCTGAAGATTATTTTCATAATTCTAAAGTCGCGATTTCCTCATTAACGATTTTTTTACGTGAATTCGCTAAATTTGCTTTCTTTCGTGAATACACGTATTTGTAGTGCAGAGAAACGCCTGTAAAAATAACATAAAATTCATTAATCCATTCTGTCTAGAACATCAAACCACGTGTAGTGATTCTTGTGATATCATATGTGTTAATAAAAATGCAAATCACGTCGAAGGCTGGGTCGTTTTGATATGCGGAAAGGACATCCTGGCCAAATGAGTAACCAGAAACCACAAAGACTTCGTTCTGCACATACGTCACACAACGGCTGGATTTCTTGGAAAGACAGCTAGCTTCAAGCAGATTTAAATTTCTGCTTCAATGTCTAAAGAATAGTGTACACAAGAGAGAAGCCAGCAAATGGGCAACTGATAAGATTATACAGGGCCTTCATCAATACCCGAACCCCACGTGACCGCTTAAGTCAGGCAACCCGGCATACACGGTTGTACAACCTGAATTAATGAAATCCCTATAAGATGCCAGTGTTGCCTCATATTTCCTTTCGGGTTTTATAAAAAATATAAAAATCATAATAAGGTATTAGTATTAGTATTAGTATATTTATTAGTACATAATTTTACAATGTGTTTTACAAATAAGCTTAATGCTTGTGCGTGCAATAAACACAATTTTGATTTCTGACTTGCCTAAAGGGAACTGCCAAATCTTGCTGGTGTCACATTTTTAATTTTGTTCAATATTCAATAATTTTGAACTTCCCTTCTACCACTAACAGTTGCACTACCACTCTAAATGTTCAGCTTTCATTTTACCATAACTTCTCCTCTTAAACCAGAAAATTCTTTCAAAATACGGATGTCAATTACCACATAAAAATTTTGAAACAGTAAATGTCTTAAATGCATTTATTATTTAGTATTTTTAACAGCGAGTCTGTTCATATATGGTGAACTGTTATTGATTGTTAAAAAAATAAATTAAAAACAATAAAATATTACTTTTATTTTGTAGATATCAAAATTTTGTAATGTATGTAAACAAATTGAGGTCCGATTATTTAAACTTCTAATTTAAGGTTTTGGGAATGTGTATTGTGTAATATTGAACAAATATGTACCTGTTTGGGCAGATTACCGACGAACAGATTTGGTAGGGCTTCGTTCCATGCGATGTTGAATATCGTCAACAACATAACCTTAACATACCTATACTTTTAACTTACGTAAAAACGCAATGAAAATGCTAAGTTTTGATAAAAAACTGTTTATTTTTATTGTCCAACAGATAGAAAATTATTTGAAGAAGGAAAACACTGGTCGAACTTGGAAAATGCACAATATACATACAAAGTAACCGTCAAAAGGAATTGAGCGCCAATGGACTGAACTGTCAATTGTCAATTGATTTAGTAACTTTAGGGTCCCTAGTCTAGTGGTTTTTTTGGTTACTTTTTGGACTGCCAACTCATAAAATCATATTCCACTAAGAGAGAGACAGAATCCGGTCACGTGGGGTTCGGGAATTAATGAAAGCCCTGTATTATTATTAATTGTAAAAGGCGGTTCTCTATATTGAGTCCCTGAACTGTGACTTTCTGGCCTATTGTGCGCCTGAGATTTTCATGTACTCCATCGAGACACCCATTCAACTCACAAAGTCTAATATTATTCGGTAGTGTTAAAATTAATTTTTCAGCCCCTAGCAACATACGCCGTGTTTCTGTAAATGCCTTGCGATTACGTTGAATCTTTATAGAAACGATCTACACCAGTTTACGAAAATACGATGAGATATCCAAAAGAAATCGAACTCTTTTTTTAAATTTGTTAGTGTATATTGAATGGGGATGTAAAGAGGAGGTGATTCCATCGGCGCAGCTAGCAAAGGCTGGTTAACTGCCAGTAGCATCATGTCTGAGCAAGAGGTACACACGTTCGTTCAGCAACGCATTATAATGAAATTTTGATCGCGGGAAGACGTAAAATCCGTTGAAATCTTGCCTCGGTAAACTGCACAGATCGGCGACAAAACCCTTTCAAAGACCCAAGTCTATAAGTGGCATAACAAATTTTGAATTGGCCGAGAATCAATGGCAAACGAGGGTCATACACGTCGACACCGGACAAGCATCAGCGGACATTCGTGCAGTCGGTGATCTGATTGAAGCTGAAGTATCACAAACTGCTGCATAAGTCGAAACATCACTCGGAAGTGCACAATCGATCATTTCGGAAGACTTACGTTACCGAAAAGAGTCAGCAAGATGGGATCCTAGCCTTCTGACACAAGATCAGAAAGCAAATCTTTTGCAGTTTGTGAAAGGTTTTGGCGCGGTATCGAGCAGAGGGGGGTAATTTTTTAAGTCGAGAACGAGACGTGGGTGCATCATTACACCCCGGAATCTAAACAAGCCAACATGGAGTGGCGAAAACCTGGAGAAGCCCCACCTCGAAAAGCCAAAATTCGTCTTTCTGAAACCAAAGTTTTTGCCACGGTTTTTTGTGATTGCGAAGTCGTACTGCTCAGTGATTCACTTCATGAGTAGTGCACAGCTAACGCCGCCTAGTACTGCCAGCTTCTTGATGAAGCAAAACTGACTTTTCTGCGAAAAAGACGACATTTTCCTACCCGCAGTGTGATTATTCTCAACGACAATGCTCGGCCATCTACAGCTGTTTTGACCCTAGAAAAACTGGAAACAATCCATTATGAACACTTGAACATGCGCCCTACAGCCCGGATTTGTCACCATGTGACTATCACATGTTTGGGCCACTCACAGTAGAACTTGGAGGACGCCGTTTTGATGATGACAGAGACGTGGAAGCGTTTCTGCGAAATTGGTTAGTGACACGACCAAATTTATTTTGCGATAACGGTATTAAAAACTTCCAGTCCGTTGGAAAAAATGTATTGATAAAAGGGGAGACTACTTAGAAACATAAGATGTATTCAAAAATTGTCTTACTGTGTCAATAAATTTATTGAAAAAACGGTTTATATTTGATCCACTCTCGTAACAATTTAATTTTTATTACGATCGAGGGTTTCTGAACTACGAAACCGTACCCGTGCTTTTAAAACCCGGCGTATATAACTTGACGCATCTCTTTCGCAGGTATGAAAACGCTGGACTTTTTTCATTTAACTGGATATTACGGAATGGGAGCTTTTGAAATGTGGACATCGAGAAAACTGACAAAGGCAAACGCAAACTTTGCTGGACACATTCTAAGACAGAACTTTCTAATATTTTCTTTAAGGAAACATACTTGGAAAAAGATGAAAGGGATGATCAGAAGGGAAATATCTGCTGAAGACGTGTTATGACTCGGACGAAATCCTTTGATAATGATCCGATGGCTGGTTTGCTTTGCATAGCCATCCGTGATTTTTTTTTAAATAAAAATTCGCAAATTTTTGAAAGGCGGTTCAAAAAATATTCGGTAATGGTTTCGTTGTTACTTTAGATACGCTTTAAATGAATA
The DNA here is from genome assembly GCA_964006375.1 of Tillus elongatus. Lineage (NCBI taxonomy): Eukaryota > Metazoa > Arthropoda > Insecta > Coleoptera > Cleridae > Tillus > Tillus elongatus. The sequence continues at coordinate 128,139,220 of OZ023268.1, forward strand.
GAAAAGTTGAAAATACAACAACTTTCCATGTGAGATGGCGCGTTTGGAATGATAATTTTTTACCTGTACACCGAACTGAATATACGTAACTTTATAGCGACCTTGGTTGTATTACATGTCCGGCATATTTATCTGCAAGAATTTAAGACTGTTTCCAGTGTGGGCATGAAATCAATGAGACCGTGTATAACGGTTTCGCTTTGCAACTTTGAAACTATTCCTAGATCATCGCGGAATTCACACAATTAAAGTAAATCTACTGGAAGAGAAACATTTACATGCAACAAGAAAGGTATAAAATCAATTGGCATCAATCCAATAGGTTAAAGGTAAATTAGCCTAATATTTTTCATATCTAGCCTAAAGGTAAATTCCCTGGTTCGTGGGCAAAATATTATCAAACTTTTAATTGATCAAGTGAAAGATTAATGCCAGTTTGCGTAATATATTGTTAGTTAAATTCGTTATTAAATATGGCTGCTTGCAGTCTAATTTTTTTCGTATCGTAAAGCTAGCTTCATACACTCGCGAACTGCGTAATCGCGACGAAACGTATTCCTATTGGTTTATTTTAAATAATATCCTAATATTATTTAAAATTGACCAATAGGAATTAGTTTCGCATTTCTCATCTCGCGAGTGTATGAACCAAGGTTGAGGCAATTATTAAGTCCTCTGCAACTCATGGAGAAACGTTGGGAGTTGGAAGTACATTTAAAATGACCGCGGTTTCCCGCCAATTGGAGAACTTTTTCCGCCAATAATAGATGGTGCTAGCATGGATATTGAACTATGGTGACCACTAATATGTTTTCCACAAAAAACGGAAGGTCGTGTACATGTACATTTAAATGTGACAAATAAGTATAAAATAAAATTATGAAAAGGCAAAACAACACCTTTTCTGTCAATAAATGTGTCTCAATATTATCATTTATATGCTATATGGCAAATATAACCAAAAAACCTGTAAATTAACAAAATCTATTGGTTTTCCATATTTATATATATATATATATATATATATATATATATATATATATATATATATATATATATATATATATATATATATATAGTGTGGCCCATTTAATATGGAAACACCCCTGTAACTTTTGTGTTCATAACTCGATTTTGATGAACAAAAGGTTAAAAGATATAAGATGAAAAACTCTATTAATGCTGTGAAAATTGTTCTCTATGTCACCTAACCAAGGCCTACCAATGCAGTTTTTTTATGTCAAAAAATGGGAAAAGGGGCTAGGGCCATTTTTCAGGAAAAAACAAGTACGCCACTGCATTCGGCATCCTTCAAAATAGATATATGCCAAATTTCACCAAAAAAGAAGAATTATTAACCATTTCTGAGAGGTTTATTTGTGTGACCCTTTTCATATGGAAACACCCCTATACGTTGTATTTATAAAGCGACTTTTTTAACGGGAACTCAAAAGACAGAAAATGAAGAAGTCTATAGATCCTGTGAAAATTGTTTCTTATGCCATTCAATCACTACCTACCAAAACTATGTTCATGTTACAGCATTCAGATAAGTTTAAAATAGGTTATACAAAAAAGTTCCAGAATGTTCCGTGGAATCTAAAAATGTCATAATATGTAGGGTGATCTATTAGAAAAATCAGAGTTGGTATTTAATGAGAGGATCTGGCAACACCGCATTGTTAAAAATATTTTTAAAACAAAGATCAGGGTTTTATATGAACATAACCTTAATTCCAAATTCCTACCTTTTCTCGTTCTCTAGTACTTCTAATAGGCCATCGAGTTTGGCGCACCCGGTATATGATCACACATTGCATCTCAGTAAAAAACTTTTACTGAACCTAGAATTATTCTGTTAAACCGTTTCAGGTGTTCAAAAAAATATCAGGGTATTGTTTTCTTGAAAACAAGTTACAGTACCTTTCTCATCATCATTCAACTTCAAAATGTACTAATCAGAAACGTCACGCTTAGACAACTAGTCATAAAGTTATATTTTTAGAAAATATCATCTTAAATAACCAGTCAAAAAACAGTTTGCGTTTCGTTATTTTGGTATCTCCAGAAAATGTGTAAATTTAGAGGATAATAAAAAAAGTTATAAATTTGTTACTGTGAAGGTAAAGAGTGAAATAAAAACCTAGGCATAAATATTCTTAAACTGTACTACAGTACTACCACTACTTAAGTATTTGGCTAACCCTCGTACAGTCGAACAATAGTGAATAAAACAATGATCATCGTCTGAATCATCATCCAAGTCAGTTAATTATGGATCACAGAATTCTTAAGAGATTAAAACGAAATTTCCCTTGAAAACTACACAAAGATACCTGGGTGAATAAGGTTTTCTGCGCCATTGGATTTTTTAATTGACCGGAGGGGGCAACCAAAAAAAAAAGGCTAATGGTTTCCTTTAAAACCATGCAAAAGATATGTCTTAAAACATACCATTGTTCTGCAATTTCTATTAATGTCATCAGTTTTTGACTTCTTTACATCATAGACTACACTATATAGGTCAATACTTGATCAATATAAAGCTCCTGCAGTGCTATCGGAGCGGCAAAGCCGCAGACGAGCCCTGAGGGAGGAATATATATATATATATATATATATATATATATATATATATATATATATATATATATGAAGGTGATGGTTGACGTGTTAAAAGGTGCGAAATAGAAGAGCAAAAAGAATTTAAATTTGCTACGTCAAAATTTGTGGTTTATTGAATTTGGTGTCGGACTGAAACTATTTAGAAATCAACCTTCTAAATTGTGTTATATGATACAGCACAAGTCGCATAAGACTTATTGTATTAACATAATGTATAATTTTTGACAATAAACAACAATATAATAAAAAAATATAATAATAATAATAATAATATATAGCTCAAAAAACAGGAGGTAGAGGAGGTGTGAAGTACCGTTATTTACGAGTACACTCGTGAAGCCAGAGGGATATCCCTGGGTCCTAATTTCGAACAAAAACAGATCAAGTAAATAAAAAGTCTGGGGTTAAGGAGTCGCGGGCCAAAGGACTCCAGGGGGCAAGCTGAGGAAGTGGAAATAACAACATAAACTCCCGATGAAGCTTTCCCCAAGACCGTCATGCGCGGTAAAAATCCGCATCCTGCACGAGGTGACCCTGCTAATAACTAAACATGACGGATCTAGACAAGGAGGTCGAACTAAACTCCCCCAATCTACGGTGTCACGTGACCCGTGCCTATGGATGGATGGCACCAGGGCGATGGTGTCGTGAACGGAACCTCTGGAGTACCAGGCAACCCTCCAGAGTAACCCGCCTTGCACCACACAGGGGGTTCTGATGGTGTGGACAGTATTTCCCCCATTCTCGTGGGAACAACATGAAGATTATAAATACATATAAAACCAAAACCAATGAGGCTCGAGGAGTGGCTCCGGCTACAGACTTGAGCCTTGAGTCTATCCCGGAAACGGAGACGAGCCAGGGTGCGGCAGCGGACTCTGGAGGTCCCACGACCGGCGTAGATACGGGGGATCAGGGGGTAGCTTCGGCCAGAGACCTGTCCCCGACACCCAAGCTGGAGGCTGGGTCCCACCGGAGGGCGGCGAGCTCCGCGGACTCCGGGGGCCCCTCCACCAGTGAGGACTCTACTGTTAGAGTAGAGGGACTGCCCCGGCAGTCCAAGCGTCTTTCCGGGGCGCAAAGAAAGAAGCTCCGGAGGGCGCAAAAAATGGCGGCCGGGACCTGGACGGTCGAGAAACCTGTAAAGGCGCAAGAGGGGAGTGCGGGTCAGAAGAGGACGCGCTCGAACTCTAGCACGCCCACTACAGACAGACGTTCCAAAAGGGCCAGGGTGCCTGTAAAGGCGCAAGAGGAGAGTGCGAGTCGGAAGACGCCGCGCTCTGGCTCTAGCACGCCTACTACAGACAGACCTCCCAAAGGAACTAAGGCCGGAACACCGGCGCAGACTGGCTCTTACAGGGAGGCTGCGGAGGGCCTCGGGATGGCGGTGATTGACAGACGCCATCCTGAGGTCACGCTAGACCAGGGGAAGGCGGACCTGATCCAGGCTGCGGTGGTAGCTGCAGTGGACTCTCTTCAGGAAGGGGAGAGCCCGCCTCAGTTCCACCGGACGCGCCTGACGGGGGGCATCCTCTGGATAACCTGTGCCGGCCCGCAGTCGCGGGACTGGCTGCGGAAAACGATCGGGGGCCTCGGTCAGATTTGGGAGGGGGCGGACTTGACAGCCGTCGAGCCCAAGGAACTCCCAAAGAGACGCAAGGTCCTCGTACGGATCCCTGACACCGTCCCGCAGGAGACGGTGATCAGCAGACTTAAGATCCAGAACCCTGAACTGGGGACGCAACACTGGTCGGTTCTAAGCAGGAAGGCAGAGGAGAAAGGACAGACGCTCGCCTTCTCGATCGACCCGACATCTTACAGAGCCCTTGAAGGAACCTCCTTCAAGGCATTCTGGGGCATGGGAAGGGTTAGCTTCCGCCCACTGGGGAAGCAATTAAGGGTTAATGGGACTTAGGTTCCTTCAGGTCAACCTCCAACACAGTAGGGCAGCCACGGCCGGACTACTAATGGCTCTGAGGAACACGGATGTGGCCCTCATCCAGGAACCGTACTCCTACAAAGGAGAGATCAAGGGACTCGGCGGAGCTAATGGAAAGCTCATCTACAGCAGGTCCAGCGAGAATCCGAGGGCCTGCATTTTTGTCAGGGAAGGGATAGAGTTTCTCCCTCTAATGAATTTCTGTTCCAGGGACCTGGCAACGATCAAAATCCGATGTGGAGGAGCGGATGGGCTGAGGGACATTACTGTCGCGTCAGCCTATCTGCCAGGGGACAGCACGGACCCTCCTCCACCCAACGAATTGGAGCAGCTGATGGTGGGTAGCAGAGCAGGTGGATGGCAGACCATCATCGGCATGGATGCGAATGCGCACCATGAGTTGTGGGGTAGCTCGGACACAAACTCTAGGGGTGAGGCACTTTTACAATTCTTTATGAAATTTAATTTAGACATATTGAATAGAGGTAATAAACCGACATTCGTCACAACACGGCGTGAGGAAGTTTTAGACCTAACAGTTTCCACCCAGTTTCTGGGTGACTTTGTTAAAAGCTGGGCTGTGTCTGGGGAAGTGAGTAGCTCAGACCACAGATACATCCGGTTTGAAATCGCCAAAGTCGAAAGAGAAACGGTATGGTACCGGGACCCCCGCAAGGCGGACTGGGAAGCCTACAGGGCAGACCTAGCTGTGGAACTGCGGGGGGTTGAGAGGGCCATAAGGGATTCAATAGACCTCGAGATTGCAGCAGTCCAATTGCGAGACGCAATTACCTCGGCCTATAACGCCAACTGCCCCCTGAAAATGAGGGTGTCCACCAGGAACGTCCCATGGTGGAACGAGGACCTCAGGCAAAGGAGGACGCAGGTTCGTAAGCTGTTTAACGCGGCCAAAAGGTCGGGAGCATGGGATGAATATAGACAGGCCCTATCGACCTATAACAGAAGACTGAGGGACGCCAAGAAGGAGTCGTGGAGGAGGCACTGCGAAGAAGTGGAAAACACGTCCGAGAGTGCTCGACTACACAAGATCCTGTCTAAGGGCCCTCAGACTAACATAGGCTCCCTTAGAACACCCACGGGAGGCTTTACAAGCTCGGGGGAGGAAACTATGGAAATTTTACTCCAGACGCACTTCCCCGGCTGTAACATAATAAACCAATCACCTCCGGACTGGGAACACTCAGAAATAGAGGCGCCTTATAGGCGGGCATCTAGAGTAGACTGGACAGTCGCTAAAGAGGTGGTTACCTGGAGCAAAATCAGATGGGCCATTAACAGCCTTAAGCCATACAAATCGCCGGGATTTGATGGAATAATGCCCATCATGCTCCAACAGGGGATAGATATACTGGCGCCGGTGCTTACCCTCATTATGAGGGCCAGCCTGGCTCTGGGGTACATTCCGAGGGCATGGAGACTGGCCAGGGTTGTATTTATTCCTAAACCTGGGCGTCCAACAGACCAGGCAAAGTCCCTGAGGCCAATAAGTCTCATGTCCTTCTTGCTGAAAACAGTGGAAAAACTGCTCAACCGGCACATTAGAGGCGGTGTACTGGAAGCATATCCTCTACACTGCGGACAATATGCATACAGAGCAGGATTCTCAACAGAAACAGCACTGCACCAACTGGTGCTGAAACTGGAGAATACGCTGGAGAACAAGGAGGTGGCGCTGGGGGCCTTCCTAGACATAGAGGGGGCCTTTAGCAACACCTCGTTCGGATCGGTTCTGGCAGCTGCCCGGGAGCGTGGAATAGAGGAGACCTGCTGCAGGTGGATTGGTTCCATGCTCAGGGACAGGGCGGTGTTCACCTCACTCGCGGGAGGGACTCTGCTGGCGGGGGTCGCGGCGGGGTGTCCGCAGGGGAGCGTTCTGTCTCCCTTGCTCTGGTGTCTAGTCGTGGACGGCCTGCTGGGGAGGCTCTCGGGAGGGGGGTATGAGGTACAGGGCTATGCGGACGACATTGTCATCATAGTCCGAGGAAAGGTCACACAGGCAGTGTGGGAGCGTATGCAGACTGCACTGAAAGTGGTGGAAGGGTGGACGGTTGATCAAGGGCTCGGGGTGAGCCCCGAGAAAGCAACCGTCGTGCCGTTTACGAGGAGGAGGAAGTGTGAAAGCCACAGAACTCTCACTCTATACGGTAGGAGCGTTCCAATGGCCAGGGAGGTAAAATATCTTGGGGTCGTATTGGACTCTAAGCTAACCTGGAATGGTCACATTGGAAAAATACTGCGTAAGGCAGTCATGACCTTAGCCGTCACTAGGCGGCTATATGGAAAAACGTGGGGACTAAGACCTAGTATGGCCCACTGGCTGTACACAAGGGTGGTCAGACCATCGTTAACATATGCGGCACTGGTCTGGTGGCCTAAGGTGACACAATCCAGTGCCAAACAAAAACTAGGCAAGATCCAAAGGATGGCTTGCCTAGGCATCACAGGGGCCATGTCTTCAACCCCAACAGCCGCCATGGAGGTGTTGCTGGATCTACCCCCCCTACACTTCGTTATTATGGGAGAGGCCAGGCTAGGACTATACAGACTAGCCTGCAATGGTAGACTGAAGATCAACCCAGGCTTCAGGGGCCACTGCAAAATTCAGGAGATCGTGAAGGAACCCATGCTTGAAATGAGGTCAGACTTCGCGAGCCCGCGAATGTGCAGGGAAAACAACTTCACAGTGGAAATCCCTGATCGCGGGGCATGGCGGGAGGAGACACCGGGCATACCACGGGACGCGCTCGTCTGGTTCACGGACGGATCTGGCGGGGAGCGTGGGACGGGGGCAGGTGTTTACTCGGAAGGACCGAGGGTAAGTCACAGTATTTCCCTCGGAGCCCATGCAACGGTGTTTCAGGCCGAGATGTACGCCATCCTGCACTGTGTGCGGGAGAACAAGAGGAGGGGCTACACCAACAAGCGGATCCTCATAGCCACAGATAGCCAGGCAGCCCTTAAGGCACTAAGTAGCCCACGGGTAAATTCCTGGCTGGTGAGTGAGTGCCGAGACGAGACGAGCGACCTGGCTGGGCAGAATGAGGTGACCCTCATCTGGGTGCCGGGTCACTCGGGGGTCAAAGGCAATGAAGAAGCTGACAGTCTCGCAAAGAGGGGGTCAGCAGAACCATTTATGGGACCAGAACCGGCTCTGGGCGTGTCAAAGAGCACTGCCAGGGGAGCCATTAAGTCCTGGGTCAGAAACCAACACAAGGTGTACTGGGCGGACTGTCCAGGGCTCAGACATGGGAAGTCAATAATTGACGGACCCAGTTCAAAGAGAGCTGTGGAGCTGCTAAACCTTAGCAGAGGACAGCTCAGAAACACAACAGGTCTCTTGACGGGACACATGGCCGTCAAGAAACACCTACATAAAATGGGGCGGTTCGAAGGGGACCTCGCATGCAGACTCTGCGGCGAGGGGGAGGAATCAGCCCAGCACATCTTGTGCGAGTGTATAGCTCTGGACCGGAAAAGACAACTGATCTACGGTCACTCTAGACCGGAGACAGAGCAATATAAAACTTCACCCTACCAATCGCTGTGCAGACTAGTTCAAGGCACAGTGATTTTGGAATGGGTGGAGTAAGACTAGGGGTATGCACAATCAACCAAGGGTTGCGGTGCTATCGGGGCGGCAAGGCCGCGGACGAGCCCTGAGGGAACAAAAAAAAAAAAAAAAAAAAAGTCTGGACGCAGCAAATGCGTTATGGTAGCAAATTTTCGTAACAATGTTTTTAATGGCAAATATGTCTTGTTTTTACAAGGACATTTGGTTGACAGTATAACCTATATAGTACTAACAATGTACCATATTTCATTAAAATAGCCTTGTTGTTTCAAAAAGTACAAAAATTTTCCGAAAATAAATTTTAAAAGTTCCAGAAAAGCTGGTCCGATTTTCCTGGCCAACGAACCTTTTTTTACAATAACTTACTAAAAATTTATTATTCATTACCAACATGTCACAAAAATCTTACGAAAAATGATTTCTACGGAAACACTAAAAACATTTCAAATTCAGCCACTATTTGAGAGTACCTCTATACGGCAGCTCGATTTTTTCGACGAGAAATACAAACAAAAAGCTCTGAATGCGTCATTTCCATGGGGCTCCGCTATCTATTGCTAAAAACGTCGTATCACAATTTGTGATGTGTTTGAAATATGTGCCAAAAACGTGAAAAGTTGCTAAACAATTGAAATAAGTCAAAAACGATGAACGATATCAATTTTTTCCTTACAAACGTGCATTATAATTTGATGGAAAACACAAAAATGCAATAACATATGGGGTGTTCTATTACAAAAATAAAGCGTGTATCACCAACGACTTATGGGCCATTCTGTGATTGTCAAAATAGGTTTATGAGATACAGCTCGAGACACCCTATAATTAACGTGTATACTTTTTTCTCATATCTTGTATAATAACGGATATATTGAGCCTTACCGTGGAAATGCGTCACCCCGTATATGTGTAAACCGGCAAAAAGTAAAACTGACCCCGTATATGGGTCGCTGTCTTCTTAATAACGAATTGTTTATACGAAAATTTGCTAAAATATAGACTAATAAACCATAAACTCTATAGGGGAAACTAATGCCGAAGCATCAGAAAGAGGGTCTATTGAAATGGATTTTCCGAAAATATTTTAGTAAAATGAAGGACAATGATGGTTGAAGCTCAAACTTAGGCCTTGAAAAAGACACTCATTACGACATTTTTTCGACAAAATCCGTATTTGTTTCAAATTCGTTGTCTGAAAATTGCAAATGTTGACGTTTCAAATCGCGACTTTGACGTTTCAAGAATAAAAATTATAAAATTTTCAAAATATTTTTTCTGCTACTTCTTGACCTTATTGCGCCAAGAAAACTTACCGTTTTTCGTTTTGCGAAAAGAAAACTAGAAAAGCAGAGTGAAAAATTGCCACCATAATTCTAAATCAAGACTTATTACTTGCAAAAAATATAAGAATACAGAGCCAATGAAACTAAAACTGTACTGTTTACTCCAAAAGCCGATTTTACGCCTTGAAAGGAGTCCCATGTTTGTTGCCCGCCTGTCTGTATTCTGCACTCTGGCACTCTGTGCCCAGCACGACACAAAACAGTGCACAATGTTGTTACACTGTAACGCGGGGGCGGGGTGTGGCAATGACCCTGACTGGGGCCGCATTCCATCGCAAGGAGAGTACCCGATACCCCGGCAGTACGTCGGAAATCGTCTTAAAACAGACGTGGATATCCATCCACCCACTGGACTGGAAATCAATAACACCAATAAAAATAGTAGCAATATAAACAAACAGAAAGTAGGATGGAAGATATGTTATGGTGGAAATTATGGGTTACATTAAGATCTGGAGAGGTATGCGTATTATTAGGGGTGAAATATCACTTTCCACTATTTTATAGCGGGACTTCATTTACGAAGTAGTTTTAGAAAAAAATGCCACTGAAAACAGATTCATCACAGTCTAATGCAATGTCGCCTTGTTCGCCACCATGACTCTTGTCTGCCGTTGCTGGCCAAGAAAGAATTTGGAGTGCAGCGGTTTCCCGTTGCCTTTTCAAAACAGACTACATTGTAGATATGAGATTAACTTTAAGCAAGTAGAGACAAAATACATATTTAGATATTTTGACTTCAGGAGAAACTTTATTGCATTGAAGAGGCAGCAAAATTAAAAAAACAAAACAATGTTTTTTTTCTCCCTCAAGGCTCGCCGCGGTTTTGTCGCCCCGATAGCACTACAACCCTTGGCCTATTGTGCATACCCTTAGTCTCTTCCCATTCCAAAATCACTGTGCCTTGAACCAGTCTGCACAGCGATTGGTAGGGTGAAGTTTTATAATGCTCTGTCTCCGATCTAGACTGACCGTAGATCAGTTGTCTTTTGCGGTCCAGAGCTTTACACTCGCACAAGATGTGCTGGGCTGATTCCTCCCCCTCGCCGCAGAGTGCATGCGAGGTCTCGCTCGAACCGCCCGATTTTATTCAGGTGTTTCTTCACGGCCATGTGTCCCGTCAAGAGACCTGTTATATTTCTGAGCTGTCCTCTGTTAAGATTTAGCAGCTCCACAGCTCTCTTTGAACTGGGTTCGTCAATTATTGACTTCCCATGTCTGAGCCCTGGACACTCTGCCCAGTACACCTTGTGTTGGTTTCTGACCCAGGACTTAATGGCTTCCCTGGCAGTGCTCTTTGTCACGCCTAGAGCCGGTTCTGGTCCCATAAGTGGTTCTGCTGACCCTCTCTTCGCGAGACTGTCAGCTTCTTCATTGCCTTTGACCCCCGAGTGAGCCGGCACCCAGATGAGGGTGACCTCATTCTGCCCAGCCAGGTCGCTCGTCTCGTATCGGCACTCATTCGCCAGCCAGGAATTTACCCGTGGGCTACTTAGGGCCTTAAGGGCTGCCTGGCTGTCTGGGGCTATGAGGATCCGCTTGTTGGTGTAGCCCCTCCTCTTGTTCTCCCGCACACAGTGCAGGCTGGCGTACATTTCAGCCTGAAAGACCGTTGCATGGGCTCCGAGGGAAATACTATGACTTACCCTCGGTCCTTCCGAATAAACACCTACCCCCGTCCCACGCTCCCCGCCGGATCCGTCCGTGAACCAGACGAGCGCGCTCCGCGTCTCCTCCCGCCATGCCTCGCGGACGGGGATTTCCACTGTAAAGTTGTTTTCCCTGCAGATTCGCGAGCTCGCGAAGTCTAACCTCATTTCAAGCATGGGCTCCTTCGCCATCTCCTGAATTTTGCAGTGGCCCCAGAAGCCTGGGTTGATCTTCTAAAACAATGTTACAACAATGCGAAAATCCTTCAAATAACTGGTATACTCTGTGAAGCCACACAAGGAGTTCTTCAGAACTATCCATAACCTTCCTCACATAAGATTTTGACGGTTTCTCATCTGCTGGTTGTTGAAAAAGATCGTCCAGTTCAAGATGAGAGCATGTACGTAGAAAACGGACATTTTAAGATTTAATGTGCATCAAGATGATCTAAATTAAGAATTGTCTTCGAATTTATCATATTACAGAAAGAAGGAATGTTTTAAAATAAATTATTGTCTATCGATCAAAATTTGAAGTCAGCCAAATTAGAAAAGTGGCATTGTCAAGAAATTTGAAATATCAACGTTTGGATGAAAACTGACTAAATTGCGCTGTTTGCAAGCACAAGTAGAATACTTATTTGTAAGGCGCTTTGTACTATTATTGTCACAATAAACTATTACTATTACTATTCTATGGAAATAAATATTTGTTTTTTGTAAAATGTTGTGTTACGTATTCTTTTGCCATTTCCAAAACATTTTAAGCATGCCTATACGTCCTCCAGTGGGTAGAATAGCAAATTCCATTGTTGTTTTGTTCACCCCACATTAAATGTAAAACGAAACTTTTGTTTAAATTGTGCTAGCTGTCGTTTGGTCTACTGGTCGTCTAATAAATTCCATGATTTTCGTTGTCGAAAAAGTAACTATCATATTAGTAAAACTCCAAAGCATCATAATTGTTCCTATCCACCCCGTTAACAAACGACCAAAGGAGAAATTGTGTTTTGATTAGTCGGAAAGTTAAGAAAAGGGGTAATCTTTCATCAAGACAATGCAGACGTCACAAGTCAGTTATCACAACGTCTGATATTATCTACGGAGCTCTGTTTGAACCACAGAGCACCTACTTTGTTCGCCAAATCTGGCACCAAGCGACTACAGACTGTTTCCAGTAGTCGAAGAATACTTGAGGGGAAATCGATCGGCTCATTTACTTGCCAGAGCTTTGGTGGTTCAGGGGCAAGAACGTGTTCCTCTGAACCGCAGTGTACTGGGTTCGATCCCAGGGTACTACTTTCACTTTTTCAGTACAAACTGTAACATTAACATCAACCGATATTATTGTATTTGAGCAAGTTGAATGTCTGCACGTTCCGCCCTACGGAGGGGGCGTAAAGCCGTCGGTCCCGTGTCCATGCGATGTTGGGCACGTTAAAGATGCCTACCCTCCTTACAAAAGGCAGAGGTTCGGCAAAATTTCCAGGGTAGTGAGCGAAACCGGTGGTCTGCGGTTCTAATCGTCGTGAGAATACATCTAGCTTTACATACATTGTCCCTATATTAGGGAAGAAATGGACCGGGGCTTATAATTTACAAAACTGTTAGTTGGTTGTACACAGTCTCTATTTTATAACATTTTGTGTTATTTGGAGCTGTCGTGACAACATACTACTTGGTTCTGCAACGAGATGGCGACTCCTGTCTTACACCTCGCGTTGTTCTGCAAGGCTCGCTACCATGGTCATATTACTCTATGGGTGTGTTCTCACTGCAATTAGTATACCGTACTGACGAGCTCTAATTAGAGAGAAACCGGCCTGCGGTTCTAATTGTGGTGAGAATACATCTAGCTTTAAATGAAATTCGTAATACATGTTTCTTTTAAAGAGACCAATGCTACGGTTAAGGCATGTCCAGTTTTTCCGAAAAAACATGCGACCATTTGCTTCGAAGTGCTTCGAGCACGAACAAAATTTGTTGGGTTTCGATTGCCTTAGAAGACACATACCAAAATACAGTCGACTGCTGTTTACTTTCGGGCTCATACGCACAACTCCACGACTCGTGACCTGTCAAGATTTCATACACATGTTTTGAAGCACCGCTATATAATTTTTTGAGCATTTCTTGCGACCAATTGACACGAGCTTGTTTTTCAGCGATTGTCAAAATATGTGGGACCCAACGCGAACAATTTTTTTGCCGCCAAATGTTATGCTGGACCCATTAACCCTCGTATGTACTAAATCACAGCTCTCTGCTAAACTCCTCCATTTCTAAAAAATAACGTATAATCACTTCACTTAAATTCTTGCAGATTACTATCTGAATTAGAAACGCCATATTTTTTAAGGAAGGTCAGGTATGCATACGTAGCGTTGAAATGTCAAAATATGACAACTCTAGAGGAGCTATAAATGTTAGGGACAGCGCTAGGGGCGGCTCCTCAATAAACGCACCCGTGCGCGCGCACTGCCTCTTGCCGTGGAAAAAATAATATTTTTGCTATGCTATATTTTAATAAATTTTTATGTACTTTTTTTACCTCCTGCATTCAACAAACAATAAACGCACCCGTACGCGCGCACTGCCTCCTGCCGTGGAAAAAAATTATATTTTTGCTATGCTATATTTTAATAAATTTCTATTTACTTTTTTACCTCCTGCATTCAACAAACAAAATTAGTATATCGAGGATCGCAGAGAGTCGGCAGTCATTAATACAGAATACAGAATCAGAATAAGTATAGTGTTAATCGTTGCAGACGTTATATACATCCATATCCATACAAAGCAGTCAGCCGGCGGGTGTATTTTTCGGCGCTCTCAGGAAATGCGATACTTCAGTGCGAAATGACCGCCGATCATCGTCGAAAACGACCGAATAAGCAATCTGTTGTGCGCTATAAAATTACACACTTCCAGTTTGTAGTGGACTTTTGGCAGAGCGTGTGTACCTACTGCCTAGTCATTTTCGTCTTCGCGTCAGCTTGATTTTTAATTAGATCATTTCCTTGTTGTTTACATGTTCTAACAAGACAATTATTATTATTAGGATGGCCACTACTTCGGGTTGCTTAATAAGTGAACAAAATAATTGTGATACTGTGATTAATTCAGTGGATAATATTATAATATTTTAAATTTAAAGCTTAACTTTTTAAGCGACTTTTTAACTACTATAACGTATAACTAACTAGAGGAAAACTTTGTAAGTAGTTCATAATTATTAAGTTTAGTTAGTAGGTTTTTTTATAATACATTTTCGGGGAAAAATAGGCGAATTTTTATTTTAAAAAAAATCACTAATAAAGAGGTATCGATGGAGAGACTTTGCAAAAATTTTTTCAAATTAGCGCGAACTAGGACCCCTGGAACCCATATCCGGGGTCAGTTTCAATTATATATATATATATATATATATATATATATATATATATATATATATATATATATATATATATATATATATATATATATATATATATATATATCCAACTGATAACTCAAAAAATAAGCAACTGATTTCGATGAAACTCGGCAAGTGCCTTTCTCTTATTAGTGACTTGGATGAGTTCGTTAGTCAGGAAAATCGGATAACGTTTTCCGAGAAAATTTTGAGTTTTGTTCCAACAAAATCTTTTTCTACGAAAATTACAAAGCTATTTTAATGAAATTTCGTGGATATGTTGCCTTGTAAAAGACCTTACTACACACTAAAATTCAACTTTCTACATTTTTAGAAAATTGAGTTATTCAAATTTTGAGTAAATTTGGTGGATATGTTGTCCTGGGTAAGACCTTACTATACACCAAAGTTCAACTTTGAGTTATTGAAATTTGAAGCATTTAATAAAAATTAACTACCATAACGCACTTGCTGCGTCCCGAACTTTTTTTTCTTGCGCATCTCCAATGCATTAAGGCACGAGCCGCTACTGGACAGCGCATAAAGAAACCGCCCTCATATACCGAATGTAACAAACAATTAGTTATTTTAATTTTTCATGTAATCGCTTAAATTTAAATTATTCCTGTTTAGTCACGATATTCTTAAACGTACTGTAATTACGTCTGCATTTTATCAGTTACGTGTATGCCTAGCATATGTACAGACCAACTGTTACAGTTTTAAAAGTGAATTGTTATAAAAAGTAACACCTATAACGTCACGTGCGGTGCTTGAATAAAAAAAGTAGGTTATTGTAAAATAAAAGCACATGTGTGCATATGGAAAACCTTGCGCAACATTCGCGAACAAGAAAAATGCTGACCCAACTGATTATTGTACAGGTTTCATGTTTTTATTCATGAATAATAAGTACCTGATGCGTTTTAATATTTAGATCACCATACAATTTTCATTTCGACTAGTCTAATTGATGTAATCTTAGGCAGACTCTCGGCAGAATACCCTTAGCAGGGCACCCAGCAGAAATCCAAAATCAAATTCCCTGACATTTCCAGGCCCCACGGGTGATGTTTTCGTAAACGACACACATCTCTGAATACTTTTTTTCAACAAAATAAATAAAAGTTCTGAATAATTTTTTTTAAGACATGCATTATCAAAAACACAAATATGTCCAATTCTGTTAAACCAATACAGAAAAGTGGTAAACCCTTTACCTCTTGATGACTTGAGTTTATTACACATTTTTGCAGTAAATACTTAACAAAGTGTCACTCATTTTAATCTAATGAGCCACAAGCATTGGAATGAAAACACGTCTTTTTAGTCAACAAAATAACGTTAAAAAACAAAAGTAATTCACATCTCAAATGTTTACTATAAAAAAAACCAAGAGAAACCACTACATTGAGATAAGATAATAGGAATTATTCATGCATATTTTCTCAATGTGGTAATTTTGGATTTTAAAACTTCAGTTTCGTATTTTGCAGTTTCTTTAATGTTTTTTTTCCTGATTTATAGTTGTGATATTTCTCTACCTGCCTTATGTTTCATTTTTTTCTGATTTGCTTATCTCAAGCATTGTCTTCTGATTTTCATCAAGAATTCTTATATATTTATGACATGAATTTTGGACATACTGCCTCTGCTTATCGTGGATTTCTATATTTACTCCAACTTTAACACTATGTTACATGGTCATAAGGGTTAAAATCGAATAAACACATTCACAGCGCAGCTCTACGCCGCCAATAACTAGAACGGACTTTGCATTTTATGCATTCAAGGAAGAACATTCGAAGTGACATGAACGAATGAGACATGCTTGAGATGAAGAAGATGTAATATTTATATAAGCGCATGTGACATGCGCTGCGTTTGTTGGCAGTTTCTATTAATATACCAAACGACAGCCGTAGTAGAAAAATATTTACGTGAAAGGAAATCAGATAATATATATGAAATCAAAATAACAATGAATCTGCTAGTGACGGAATTTTACAAATATATAATTTCCAGATCTCCTAGATATTTTCAATGACATTTGAGCAAAATCACAAATTTCCCTGAAGTTTCCCTGGCATTTTAGGGGGTATTTCGAATTCCCTGATTTTTCCCGGTTTTTCAGGTCGCTGGGTACCCTGGCCTTAGAGGCGTAGAAGCATTTTATTTCAAGGTGAGCGTCGGTTGAAGGTTGGGATCCCAGCACCCCTATTCACTCCTGGTCCTGTAACTTTCTTGGGGCCGTTTTCAAGATTTATTTTCTTGTGGTATGTGCATCCAGAAAGGATTCTAAGCAAGTTTTTGAATTTTTTTTCTGAAAGTCCCTCGTGTGCTAAACTGCAAATTTACCAAAAACTTAATTTTTATTTCCAAAAGGAATGTACCTGTCAAATTATTGGCAGATATGTTTCCTTATTAATCGCTTGGATGATCCATTTTAGTCAAATCAATCGAACCTGTTTCTGCAAACAAAATAACAAAACAGGTTTTTTTTTAAATTTGTAGTTATTTTTCAAATCTAGTACCCACGTTGCCTTTATATGGGTTTTATTATGTATCAAAACTGAAGATTCTAGTTTAATGGGACATTGAATTATCACTATTTGAAATATTGTTACAAAAATTGGCTACCATAACGCTCTTGCTGCTCCTAAACTCTTTTCAACACTTATTTACTATTGCTGTATCCATACTTTTTGAAAATGAAATAAATATAAACAATACAAAATTTTGAAATTACAATTTTAATAATTTACACTGTACATCTGATTATATATGTAATTTGAACTGCTTTATGGTATTATGTAATTTCATTAATGTTCCATAAAGAGTAAAGGCTAAAAGTTACCCTCGGTATTATACTTATATTAGTTTGCGGTAGATATATTTTTTCTTGAAATAATTCGTTTCACTTTGGTAATACAATACCTACATGCATTGATTAAGAACCTGAATCTGATGTACACAATCACTTTCTTATTTGTTTGATTGGACGTTAGAATCATAATATACTGCAGTCACAGTCGTGTGCGGAAGGCATTTGTTAAAGTTATGTTAAAATTAAAAGTTGGGTTATTATTTACCTACTATTTGTATTAACCTAAGAATATAGATAGTTATTTTATATTATGAGATTCTAAGGTATTAGCGGATTCGATTTCGAGGTTGTGCGCAGAACGTACACGTTTCTCTCATGACTCCTGTCAGTTAACAAATGACAAATAGTGGTATTGTCAGATTAAACTAGAGAGATGGAGATGGCTTTTAAATACCGTGAAAATGGGAATCTTAATATTTATACATAATAAACCGTAGTTCTAGATTGCTTTAAACAAATTGAATCACTTTCATTAAAATTTCTATTTATTTACATTTTTCTGATATCTACAGATTTAGATGAGAGTTGTCGTAAATTGCAACCCCGCGCATTGTTTATTGTGACATATTTTCGTAGCCTGTCCGTTTAAAACTTAATTTGGAGATTTTGTTTGCAATGGCAGCGGAAGCCTGATTTATATGTCTGACCTTGTCTAACATTATAGGAATCCATTTGGAGGTAATTTCAGGTCATATCGTAGATTATTGATTTTTTATTTAGTTATAACTAAAGATATACTGAACCAATAGAGTTCAAATTTGGTAGGTAGGACCACTTTTACAATGTGTACGTGCTAAGTTTTAGTTTAATATTTCTAGTAATTAAAATGATATTGCGTTTTCATGTAGTTTTTTGAATTTTTTTCTAAAAGTATTTGAGTGTCAAAACTGTCTAACGAACTCATCCAAGCTGTTAAAAAATGAAGGGAATTGCCAAATTTGGTTTCAATTGGTGAATTATTTTTTAAGTTGTCGGTTGGATATTTATATATATATATATATATATATATATATATATATATATATATATATATATATATATATATATATATATATAACTGACCTTGGATTTGGGTTCACGGGCCCTAATTCGCGCTCATTTGAAGAAATTTTCTAAAAGTCTCACAATCGATACCTCTCTATTAGTGAATTATCTTAATGAAAATTGACTAAAACCGATAAAAAGGCATGTGAAAGTATGCTAGAATAGGTGAAAGGACAGATTCTTGCTGAAAAAAAATTGAGAGGAAAAGCAAAACATAGCGGACAAACTCTAAGACATAATAAACTTTGTGAATCCATCATTTGACGGACACATACTTTGAAAAAATGAACAGGTAGACCAAGAGAGAAACTTCTGGAAAACCTGTAAGCTGCGTCCCGTATCAATTTTGGACAAATTATTGTGAAAACCTTTCCATTTTGAAACGCATCATCAGCGAAAACAGGTGTCCACAAAAGAAAAGATACCTCCCAAATAAAGACTGTTGAGTACCTTATTCTGATGGTCGGAATTAAAGCAACTCTAGAGAAATCGACCGTAGAGATAAATGACGTTACAATACTGTTTTCGTTGTTACTTTGTTATTTATAAATCAACTTTGATGTTTTATAAATTTTTTATTTAGCTTACGTTTTACCTTCAGTACAAGATACGTTTTTAAGAGGTCATGAAATTTCTCAATGTTACACATTAAAACTATCACAGAGACAGTAGATTGTGAGTTTTGTTTTTCCATAATGACGCCATTCGCCGGGAAATAACATGTCGGAATCATAAATGAACCAATCTTCAGTATTTTTGGTCAAAAAACAATTTAAACTGTACGAAAATAGACTTACGAGGCACAATAAAACCTAAATTTGGTCTTAACCGCCATTCAAATGGTGGAGCGGCGATTGACACATTACCCGAGGCAATCAACAGAATATCTTTGTATGGTAGATAATGCAATATGCCAAGGAACGATCTAACAGTTGATCTAACCATTTTAAGACAAGGTCCATTCCTTTTATAGACACTTTAATGAAAGAACTGAAACAATCTTATACGTAATTATCTATACCAAAGTAAACACCGCCAGTGAAATGCCAGATTTTTCAAACACTTCGATTTCAATTTAGTTTTTCAATTTTACTTGACACTAACAAAGGGAAACGTATGGTTCCGAATGCGGGAAAAAAATCCAAATTAATTCAACTCTATTGTTTGCAATAACATTTTTTATTTTAACCCTTAATCAACATTTACGAGGCGAGTCAAATGAAGACCATAAAAATGCCTTAAAAGAGTTCGAGACGCAGCAAGTGCGTTATGGTAGTGAATTTTTATTAAATCCTTCAAATTTAAATAACTCAATTTCCTATAAATTTAGAAAGTTGAGTTTTGGTATGTAGTAATGTCTTCACCGAGGCTATATATGCACCAAATTTCATTAAAATAGATTTGTAATTATGGGCGAACAAATTTTTTTCGAAAGAAAACTCAAAATTTTCCCGGAAAACCTTTCTTGGCTAACGAACTTATCCAAGCCATTAATACAAGAAAGGCACTTGCCAAGTTTCATCGAAATCGGTTAGTTATTTTTTGAGTCAGCGATTGGATACATACATACATACATTTGTTTTGTTAAAATTTAAAGTTTCACTTATCACAACCCGGCGAAAACGCAACAATATATATATATATATATATATATATATATATATATATATATATATATATATATATATATATATATATATATATATATATATACATATATATATATATATAAACATATAAAAATTGAAACTGACCCCGGATATGGGTTCTAGAGGTCCTAGTTCGCTCTCATTTGAAATTTTTTTTGCAAAGTCTCACCATCGATACCTCTCTATTAGTGATTTTTTTAAAATAAAAATTCACTAAAAATGCACCGAACGGAACATCATCTTACAAGTTGCCAGGGACATTATCACTGAGTGAAGATTGGAACCTGTGATGAGCGCTGATAAGTACACTTGGAGAACCGAAATCACCACAACACATCTTTTAAAGATCTGACGATCGTTTCACTAACAAAGTTAGCGTCATCAGAGGCTGAAAAATTCTAATTTCATCTTCGAGATGTAGGCCTTCCTAGTCGTATAGTAAATATCTTCAAAACCGCTAAATTTTCGCTTACAAAATTTGGCGTTTAAGCATTTCTGGGCATGCGCAATTGAATAACGATATCGACACTGTTGCCAGGTTTCCCAGTTTTGCGCTACACGTAGTCTCTTTGTTATCTTAAATGGAATGCCCAATTTCTTTTTCGCGAATTTTTATTAAAAATTCAGTAATACACAGATATCGATGGTTTTGGTTTTTTTTCAAACCAGCGCGATTTTTGGCCTCTAGAACCCGACACCAAGGTCTGTTTGAATATATATATATATATATATATATATATATATATATATATATATATATATATATATATATATATATATATATATATATATATATATATATATATATATACACAGGGTGTGGCGCCAAGACTTTTAGTTAGCCGTTTCTCAATAACTACTCCGATTTGAAATTTGAAAATTTACACACATACGGTCGAGACAAATTCCAGTTCAGTGAAAATAGTTTACTTTATGTCAAACTTCCGGTTTAACCGAAAGTGACCATCAACTTGCTTATTTTAAATACAACATAGTAATTTTCATTATATTTTCGTATTCTACATTGAATTTCAGATAAATTATTACTAATACACCATATGTCAAAAATCAACCGTTTTCGAAATTTTTCGATTTTTTTTTAAATTCTCGCGAAAACCAAGGTGAACGTTACACGCGCTCTCTCTCTGTGGAAATACAACTGACAAGACTCAGTTTTTGTACAGATTACCCTCAGATTGGCACCTAAACGACACGTTTGATAGTGTTTCTTTTAAGTATACAGGGTGATGAGAATTAGCCGTGCCGTTTGGTAAAATTCAAATCACAATTACTCGCTTATTTCAAATGGAACACCCTATATTTTATGAGCTATTTCGGTTCGCATCCGGTTTCCCTTTCAACGTGTATTAGCATTCCCTATACCTAAATTCCACCGTTTCCCGAATATTTCAATTTTATTGGATTCACTTGATTCAAATTGCCACAATAGATTTAAAGCAGGCTTAGGAACTTGATAATATGCTTGTCGACGTCTACATGTCAAAAGAGCGTCAAGCGAAGCTTATTGTCATAAAAATCGAGATACTATCAGTCAACGCGGTGCAAAAATGGCAAATTTGCAGTACACAAACGACGATTTTTGGAGCTTCTAATTATTTATGGTGAGTGTCAACGAATTTTGGGTTGAACATGTCGTGCATTTGCAGAAAAGTACCCGAATAAACCGAAACCCAGTCACGACATGATAAAGAGGTTGCTGCAAAATTGTTCACAGAATGGAAGTTTTCGCCCAAAAGTACAGAATCCTAAGCCACTCGTCGATAACGAGGTAAACGAAGTGAACGTATTGGCATTTTTTGTTGCTGATCCCAAGGCATCTATCAGGGATTGCGAAAAAGACCTACGCTTGTCAGCAAGAACGATTCACAGAATTCTGAAAAAGCATCATTGGAGACCCTTCTCTTACCACCAGATACAACCAAACAATCTTCCTAGACGTGTTGAATTCTGTGAATGGTTCCTATTGAAAACACAAGAAGATGATAATTTCTGCAAGAGAATTATTTGGTGCGAGGAGGCGAAGTTCTCAAAAAATGGCATGCACAATCGCCACAATAGTCACTTCTGGTCATATGAGAATCCCCATGTTACCAGGATCAACTATTTCCAAGCCAGGTGGCCATTCAATGTGTTTTGTGCAATTAAGAACGATAAGATTTTTGGGATTAAAATATACGATGAAAATCTCAGTGGTATGAGTTTTAATGATATTTTGCACGAAGTGATTCTAGTTTCTCTCAACACATTAAGTTTAGAAGACGCTAGAACAAGCTGGTCTCAGCAAGACGGAGCACCGCCCCAGTTTCCATTTAGCTCATGATTTTTTGTAACATTTTGAAGACAGGTGGATTGCCAATAACGGCCCACATAGATGGCCACCACGGTCCGCTGACTTAACACCCCTGGATGCAAGCATCTGGGGCTACAACAAAAATAAAGTTTACGCCGAACCTGCCACCGCAAAAGAAGACATGGTAGGTAGAGTTTTACGTGCCTTCAATTCACTGAATTCGAGACAGATTAGAAAGGCTACGAACCAAAACATTATAAGACGAATAACAAAATGCGTCCATGTCAGTGGGAGTAATTTTGAGCATTTGTTATAAGTTTCACAATTTTTTTATTTGTTTTTGTGTTTTAGTTTTCCAATAGCTATTAGTTAAGTTGTATACTCATTTATAATACATAACTACCTATATTGTTGAGTTGTATTTTGGTTTTACAAGTTAGTTAACAACACATTGATCTTACAGAACTAAAACAAGGGAAATGCAGCGATTTGGATGCAAATACAAAGTGTTCGCTTCTTTTACGCGAGAAGGCCCAACAAATGTTATGTTCTCATTTGTAAGGGGTGGGACTTGGCATGTAGACGTCAACAAGCATATTATCACGTTCCAAAGCCTGCTTTAAATCTATTGTGACAATTTGAATCAAGTGAATCCAATAAAATTGAAATATTCGGGAAACGGTGAAATTTAGGTATATGAAATGATAATACACGTTGAAAGGGAAACCGGATGCGAACCGAAATAGCTCATAAAATATAGGGTGTTCCATTTGAAATAAGCGAGTAATTGTGATTTCAATTTTACCAAATGGCACGGCTAATTCTCATCACCCTGTATACTTAAAAGAAACGCTATCAAACGTGTCGTTTAGGTGCTAATCTCAGGGTAATCTGTACAAAAACTGAGTCTTCTCAGTTGTATTTCCACAGAGAGAGAGAGAGAGAGAGAGAGAGAGAGCGTGTAGTGTTCACCTTGGGTTTCGCGAGAATTTTCAAAAAAATCGAAAAATTTCGAAATCGGGTGATTTTTGACATATGGTGTATTAGTAATAATAATAAATCTGGCAACAGTGCCGATATCATTGCTCAATTCCTCGTGCCCAGAAATGGCCGAATGCCGAATTTTGTAAGCGCAGCTTTAGCGGTTTTGCAGATATTTAAGTCTTCCGGTACTTTTTACTGAAAATCGAGTGTTGTCATACCTCATCCACTAGCAGAGATAAAATTTTTAAAATTTGGGATCTTACTCAATTTGAGACGTCCAATTCGTTACAGTAAAAATAAATGGGGCATTCCATTTAAGATAACAAAGAGACTACGTGTAGCGGAAAACTGGTAACAGTGCCGATATCATTGCGCGTGCCCAAAAACGCCAAATGCAGATTTTTGTAGGCGTAACTTCAGCGGTCTTGAAGATATTTAAGCGTTCCCGTACTTTTTACTAACCCGGTATGTAGTTATTTCGTGTAACATACAGAAGGCAATTAGGACAAATTAAACCACAAAAAGACTACGTGTAGCGCAAAACTGCAAAACTGGGATATCTGGTAACAGTGCCGATATCATTGTTCACTTGCGCATGCCCAGAAACGCCCAAATGCAGATCGTTGTAGGCGTAACTTCAGCTGTCTTGAAGATGTTTACGCGTTCCGGTATTTGTTACTAACCCGTACTAATATTATGTGGTTATTTATTCTAACATACAGAAGGAAATTGAGACAAAGTAACCCCATCTTACGGTACTACTACTATTATGATAAGGCGACATCGCCTGTGCACTGCGATGATGACTTAAACAAGAAATTAATATGCCGGTAAATAAAATGTCCAAGGACGCATCGAAAATGCACAAATCGCATAACCAACGTTATTATTGGTTCGATGGCGATAATAATAACAACGCGCGTCGTTTTGTTTAATTGGCTAAATTGTTAATTAGTCATCATGTTTCGTGTGCAAGCTGCTTGGGCAATATCGATGCGTCTAGCTTAACGATTGTTAACTTTGCATATATTTATGAAAAGTTTCCTTTATTTCCTGTCGGTTGTTATTTCATTAAAGTGATGACCAATCAAGAAAATACCAGAAAATATACTTAGAATGACAAGTGGGTGTAGATGATTGGTTTATTTAATTGGCGTCTAATAAAATTGACGGGTTCTCTATTGTGTTATATGGTGTCGATTGTTTGATGTAGGCTTAGGAATTTTTAATTTTGCAACATTCGTTTATTTAAAATGTTAGCAAAAAATGAATTTGAGATGGTAGATCTTCTTTGCCAGTCTAACATGGAAAGTTGCGATATCTTATGTGTCTTAAAGTATGGACGAAACAAGTGGGTTACCGTAGCGAATTTTCATTACAAATAATTGTTTACATAAAAAAATAGTACATACGAGGTAAACGCCTGATATAGATCCAAGGTATCGCAGCGTGTCAAAATTTGGTAAGACATTGGTTCACGTCTTATTAGCCTTGGAAAAAACAAAAGTGAATTTTATGTCAATTTTGTTTTCTCCCTTAGGTCTCCTCCGCAGCTTTGCCGCCCCGATAGCACTGCTGCCCTTGGCCTATTATGCATATTCTTCACTCGATCCATTCCAAAATCACTGTACCTTGAACCAGTCTGCACAGCGATTGGTAGGGTGAAGTTTTATAATGCTCTGTCTCCGGTCTAGACTGACCGTAGATCAGTTGTCTTTTGCGGTCCAGAGCTTTACACTCGCACAAGATGTGCTGGGCTGATTCCTCCCCCTCGCTGCAGTCTGCATGCGAGGTCCCCCTCGAGCCGCTCCGTTTTATGCAGGTGTTTCTTGGCCATGTGTCCCGTCAAGAGACCTGTTATATGTCTGAGCTGTCCTCTGCTAAAATTTAGCAGCTCCACAGCTCTCTTTGAACTGGGTTCGTCAATTATTGACTTCTCATGTCTGAGCCCTGGACAGTCTGCCCAGTACACCTTGTGTTGGTTTCTAACCCAGGACTTAATGGCTCCCCTGGCAGTGCTCTTTGTCACGCCCAGAGCCGGTTCTGGTCCCATAAATGGTTCTGCTGACCCTCTCTTCGCGAAACTGTCAGCTTCTTCATTGCCTTTGACCCCGAGTGACCCGGCACCCAGATGAGGGTGACCTCATTCTGCCCAGCCAAGTCGCTCGTCTCGTCTCGGCACTCACTCACCAGCCAGGAATTTACCCGTGGGCTACTTAAGGCCTGCCTGTGGCTATGAGGATCCGCTTGTTAGTGTATTTATATCAATTAGTTGTTGTTCATCCCAATGTCAGAAGTGACAAAAATTGAGTATAGAGCTGTTAATAAGTTTCTTACTCGAGAAGGTCTTCCACATCAAAGCATCAAAGATCAGCTGGATGTGGTGTAAGGGTAAAAGACTGGTCAAAACAGGAAGGAAAGTTGATGTGGTGATGGACAACAAGATTGCCCTTGTTGAGGGTCTCGTATTAAACGATCGCAGCTTGAAAGTGAAAGAATTATCAAAAATGTGGTGGCTTTCAAATATATTCAATATTTGAAAGCCACGACAGTGGCACATTCAGTGCCCGATCTTTTTGGACCTTCGTGGAGAAAACCCTGTGGACGTGCTGAAGACAATTGTTACAGGAAATAAAACTATGGTCTCTACAATAATCCTTTGTGCAAAGGGAGTCGATGGAATGGGGGCGTAAAGGAGAAGTAACGCCAAGAAAGTTCAAGGTCTGTCAGTCGACAAAAAGTGATGGCTACGATTTTCTGTGATCGCGAGAGTATTCTTCTCATAGACTTTAAAGAATGCAACACCACAGTCAACGGGGCATATTATGCAACATTCCTACAGAAATTAAGATAAAATATTCGGGAGAAAAAACGTGGGAAACTGACCAGATGCGTGCGTTTGCTCAATGACAATGCCGGCATGCGCACTGCTGGAATTGCACAAGCCGCATTTCGTGACTGCGAACAAATTGATCAAGCTCCGTAGAATCCAATGACTACTACCTATTTGGAAATTTGAAAAAGGACTTTCGTGGGCGCCATTTCAGTGACGACGAAGATGTGAAAGCTGCAGTTTGGGCACATTTTGTGGACAAACCGAAAAAATATTTTTAGGAGATCGAATTGTTGCTGAAACGATGTAGTGCATTGATGCTAGTGGGGACTATATTAAAAAACAAAATGTTATTGTGGGTCTACGCCGTTTGTTTTATAGTCAGAAAGTCAGTTTAAGAAAAGTATGGGTGATGCATTATCGTAGTGAATTTTCAGCAAAATATTTCATATCACTAATACTCAATTTCCCATTAAGCTAGAATCTTCCATTTTGATACATAGTGTTGCGTTTTCTCCGGGTTCTGGATAAGTGAGACTTTAAATTTTAACAAAACAACTTTATTTACACTCTAAATATGGATACAATAAAATTTCTAGAATGTCTCTCTCACAAAACACTTCATTTACTGGCCTTACAATTACTACTCTCAACAAAAGTCACTAATCTGGTACTACAGTCACTACTCTCTTAACACTTTACACTGCTTCAAGTCACTACCACATTCTCTTACTGAACTGAACTAACTGTCGGGCTGGCTTGCTTTCGCTTTTATATACTCGCCGTACCTTCCCCTTCTTTCTGGAGCCTTCCATTCCAGAACGTTCCAGGACCTTCTTTTACTAGAAGGTTCTGTGAATACAGATCGGTCCCGTGTGTATACAGGGGGATGTGTATACAGGATGATCCAAATGTGGTCACCACTCCTATGTTACACAAGAGGTGTTTCTCGAACTATAAGATCTCTCTGCGTATACAGGGTGTAAGGGTTCTCTGCGTATATAGGGTGTATATACAGGGTGTTCGGAATGTGCAGACCTCAGTTATCCGTTCCGACGGGGTACAAGTTGGTAACTTCGTTATTTCTGGTCCTAGAGGGTTGAGACTTCGCCTGAGAGGGGTCACCCCAGGCACCCCCAGGGGGGTGGGGAGGCGGTGTTGCCAGATTGTGCAAAAATTCCCAGATGTTGGGGAAATTCTGGAGATGTGGCAACACCGCACCTACGTCTATTGAAGTGCTTTGTAACACTGCCCCCCTCCTTAAGACTGTTCGTCCCGAACAGTATTTACCGGCCGCCAACTTGGGGGTTCGTTGCCCCGATAGGGACTCAACCTCTCTATGTGAACAACTTTGGGTTTAGTTCTTGGAGACAGCTGGATTCTGTAGACTAGGTCGTTAATTTTCTTAGTCACCAAGTATGGCCCTTCCCATGGTTTCTGAAGTTTGGGACTGAGGCCCTTTCTCCTTGTTGGTTGGTACAGCCACACTGCATCACCTTCCTTGAATGTATGGGGTGTTGCTCTGCGATCCAAGCGCATCTTCATCCGGTCACTGCTTAAGAGGAGCCTATCTCTGACACATCTGTGTATAGTGCGCAGTTTTCCTTCTAGGTCGGCGACATACTCAGGTAACGTAGCTAGGTCCGCTATGTCCTCGTTCGGTGGTGGTCTCGTCATGTCGATTGGTAACCGCATCTCTCTGCCGGTCAACATCATGGATGGAGTGTAGCCGGTAGATTCATGCTGAGAGCTTCTGTAAGCTAGGAGGAACAGAGGTATCAGCTTGTCCCAGGTTCTCTGATTCTCGTCGACAAACATAGCAAGATACTGATTGATGGTCCTGTTATGCCGTTCTACCATGCCGTCTGATTGAGGGTGGAGTGGCGTTGTTCTCGTTTTCTTTATGCCTAGCAAGTCCATTAGGCTCTTCCAGACCTCTGATTCGAAATTCCGGCCCTGGTCGGTGTGAATCTCCAAGGGTACGCCATGCCGTGATATGACGTTTTCCATCAGGGCTTCTGCTACGGTCGTTGCCTCTTGGTTGGGGATCGGCGCAACTTCAGGCCATTTCGAGAAGTAGTCCATCGCCACCATTATGTACCTGTTCCCAGACTCTGTGATGGGAAAAGGTCCTGCGATGTCTACGGCAACTCTCTCCCACGGTGTACCTGAGATGTACTGCATCATTTTTCCTCTGGATCGGGTCTTTGGTCCTTTCTTTGAAGCACATTGGTCACACCTTTTGCACCATTCTTCCACGCTTCTTCGGCAGTTTATCCAATAGAAGCGGTCTCTCACTCTGGCAAGAGTCCTGTTGACCCCAAAGTGGCCTCCACTTCTACTATTGTGTAACTCTTGAAGAACACTGCTTATGCACTCACTTGGCACAACGGTCTGGTATATACAGTCTCTACCATCGGCAGTTTCCCATTTTCGAGTGATCATGTCATTCTTTAGACACAATGAGTCCCATTGTAGCCAGTAGCCTTTAACCTCCGCCCCAAACCGGGACACATCGTGCCACTCAGGTCTTTTCCCCTTTTGTAGCCATTCTCTAATATTTTTCAAGTCTGGATCTGTCTTCTGTGCGTCTCTGATGTATTCAAGATTTACGTCTAGATCGGTGTTATTCTCCTGTCCTGCCACCAGTTGTTTGATCTGATGAGTTACTTTGTCGATCTCTTTGTTCTCTTGTCGCTCGCAAAATTTACATTCATGCACTGAACATGGTCTTCTTGACAGGCTGTCTGCATTGGCGTGACTTCTTCCTCTTCGATGTTCAATCCGGAAGTCGTAGCTCTGCAGTTTCTCTATCCATCGTGCTATCTGTCCTTCGGGATTTCTAAAGTTCAGAAGCCATTGCAGAGCAGAGTGATCTGACCTCACGCGGAATGTTCTTCCGTACAGGAAGCTGTGGAAATGTTCGATGGATCTTACAACTGCCAGCAGTTCTTTCCGGGTTACACAGTAATTCCTTTCTGCTTTTCCGAACGTTTTGCTGAAGTAGCCTATCACAACTTCTTCTCCGGCTTGGAGCTGCGAGAGCACTGCCCCAATGCCATACTGGGAAGCATCGGTGTCCAGTATGAACAGTCCTTCGTCCTGAGGATAAGCCAGTATAGGAGCAGTGAGAAGACGATGTTTGAGTTCTCTAAAAGACTCTTGGCAATCTGGTGACCAGATGAACTCAACCTTATTTTCAGTCAGGCTATGCAGAGGTTTCGCAATGCTGCTGAAGTACTTCACAAAGCGTCGGTAGTAGCTGCAAAGTCCCAGAAAACTTCTGACCTCATGTTTGTTCTTCGGCACAGGCCAGTCTCTTACTGCCTTTATTTTCTCTGGATCAGTTTCTATCCCTTTCTCAGAAACGACATGTCCGAGGAAATTCACTTTCTTCTGGAAGAGGACGCATTTCTTGGGATTGAGTTGCAGATTGGCACCTCTCAGCCTGGAGAAAACCTGCTTCAGATTCGACAGGTGTTCATCGAAAGTCCTTCCAATCACCATGACATCGTCGAGATACACCAGGCATGTTTCCCATGTAAGTCCTCTCAGCACTAACTCCATTAGTCGCTCGAAGGTGGCAGGAGCATTACATAAGCCGAATGGCATGACCTTGAATTGGTACAACCCATTCCCGGTTGAAAAAGCAGTCTTCTCCTTATCGTCTTTATGGAGTTCTACTTGCCAGTAGCCACTTTTCAGGTCTAATGTAGAGAACCACTTTGATCCGGCCAAAGTGTTCAAAGTGTCGTCGATCCGGGGCAGGGGATAACTGTCTTTCTTGGTGACATCATTCAGCTTCCTATAGTCCACGCAAAATCTCATAGTGCCGTCTTTCTTGGTGACCAAAACTACTGGGGACGACCAAGGACTATTAGACTCCTCAATCACACCATCTTCCAGCATTTCGTTAACCATCGCCTTGATTTCTGATTGCTTGGCAAAAGGCAGTCTTCTCGGTGGCTGTCTAATTGGTCTTGCGTCGCCAGTATTAATTCTGTGTTGCACTAGACTCGTACGACCTGTGATTTTATCTTGAGCGAAAATATCGGCCTCCTCCAATACGAACTTCAGGGCCATTTCCATCTCCATGTCGTTCAATTGGCCCCAAGAATTCTTGAACCGCTCTACCATTTCTACTGGCAGTCTTCTGTCTAATGCCGTGGGTGTCACCTTTCTTGACAACGTCACTCGGTCAATGGGCTCGCAAGTGGCGATAACCTCACCTTTCTTCAATGTGACCCTGTTAGTTTGCACGTTAGCCACTCTTATGGGTATTGTCCTCTTCGGGTCTACTAAGCATCGTGCGACGAGGGCACCATCATGTCTATCTTTTAGGGGCTCCGCTATGAGAGCAGACATACCATCAAGTTTCTTCTCTAGTCTGGCTCTGACAATCTTCTCACTGTTACCAGGAATCCGTGTATCCTCGTCGACAATAAGTCTCACCCTGGGATTAGCTTCGCCTGCTGTTGGAGATAAATACAGCTCTTCGTTACCGATTTTCAAGATCTTATTCTGGAAGTCTACTGACAGGACATCGAAATCTTCCATTAAATCCAGGCCCAGAATAAATTCGTCGACGATTTCTGCGACGACAGCCCTTACCTGTAGCTCAGTACTGCCCAGCCTAATGAAAACAGTGGCCTCTCCATGCACAGGTATCCTATCTCCTTTTGCCGTCTCCAACACAGGCTGTTTGTTGGTCGTGAGTGCGGACCTGTTTGGCAACATGTCTGGACGTACAACGGATCTAGTAGCACCAGTATCGATGGTGAAACTGCATTGTCTTCCGTCTATGCTGCCAGGTATAACGAGGCTCTCGCGGTAGCGTCGGATAGTGGAGACCCTGACCTTGGGGCCCTGGGTCTCGCATGCCACGTGTCGCCCACCTACACTGGCGTCAGGTCGTTTTCCCTGATGGCGCTCCCTGTTGGTATATTCTTGTCTTCTGCGAGCCACCTGTTGGGTTTGTAAGCACTGCCTACTTATGTGGCCTTTCCTACCACACTTGTAACATTCTATGTCTGACCAATCTGCTTTCGTTTTACGTGCTCCGACCGTTGCAGTGAGCTTGCTTATGGCTTCCTTTATAAACTTTATTTCTTGCCTAAGTTCCCCAGTCGTGTCTGAAAGGTCCTCTTTCTCCTTCACTTCGCGCAGCCTGTTGCGGCGAGGTTGAGATGCATTCTTCGCTGCTTCAAATTCCAAGCCATAAATTACGCAGTCCGTAAGTGTTTTGAACCTTCCGAGCCTTAAAGCTTGTTGCATTTCATTATCAAGTACCCCATCGATGAAGGTCTGGACGGTTATCTGGTTGACAAATTCTTCTGGGGCTTGGGGATATGCCAGTCGCACAAGTTTCTCCACTTCGGCACTGAATTCTTGCAGAGTCTCATTTGGCTTCTGGACCCTTGACTTTAGTTGTGTCTGGTAGACCTGGCTCATGTACTTGTTACCATATCTCAAATCTAGGGCCTGTATCACTGTTAAGTAGTTTTGCTGTTTCGACTCCGGGATGTTCTGGAGGATCTCTAGGGCTTTACCTCTAAGCGAGAGAATTAGAGCAGTTGCTGCCTGTTGTTCGCTCCACCCATTGCTGAGAGCTGCCGCCTCAAACTGCCTCCTGTACATGGGCCACGATGTTTCTCCGTCAAAAGTCGGCGGCTTCAAGGTTCCATGAGGCTGCTGCACGATTGGTATACCTTCTTCCGGACGATTTTGAACTGGGGACATTCCAGTAACTCCTCTTGGTTGAGTTCTGTCAGTCTGGCCCATCACCTGCTCTGTCAGTTCTCTATGTCTGACTTCTGTGCCTTTCATCATCATCTTCATTTGTTCTTTCAACCCCTCCACTTCTTCCCATCGTTTGTTCCAATCCTTTACATTTTCTGTTACATTTTCTACTTTACTGTTCACATTTTCTATTTGTTCGTTGATCAGTTCAATTTCCTCTTTTACATCGACTCTCATATTGTGAAACATACTTCGGAGGTCTTCTTTGTCTTCTAGTCGTCGTTTTTCGTCTTCTTCGCGTTGCTTCTTGAGTTCTTCTTTATCTTCAAGACGCCTCTGTTCCTCCTCTTGTCGTCTTCTCTCGTCTTCTTCGCGCCGTCTTCTTTCATCTTCTTGTCGCCGTTGTTCGTCTTCTTCGCGTTGCCTCTTGAGGTCTTCTTTATCTTCTTGCCGCCGTCGTTCCTCTTCTTCGCGCCGTCTTCTTTCTTCTTCTTGTCGTCGTTGTTCGTCTTCTTTGCGTCGTCTTCTTTCATCTTCTTGTCGCCGTTGTTCGTCTTCTTCGCGTTGCCTCTTGAGGTCTACTTTATCTTCTTGCCGCCGTCGTTCGTCTTCTTCGCGCCGTCTTCTTTCTTCTTCTTGTCGTCGTTGTTCGTCTTCTTCGCGTTGCTTTTTTAGTAAGTCCATCAACTCTTTGATTTCAGCCATCTTGTCGTAGTCAGTCGATCTGGTGTTTACCATTTACAGCTAGCTTGCTTGTTCACTTCTTCACTCACTTATCCCACACTTCTGACACCAAATTGTTGCGTTTTCTCCGGGTTCTGGATAAGTGAGACTTTAAATTTTAACAAAACAACTTTATTTACACTCTAAATATGGATACAATAAAATTTCTAGAATGTCTCTCTCACAAAACACTTCATTTACTGGCCTTACAATTACTACTCTCAACAAAAGTCACTAATCTGGTACTACAGTCACTACTCTCTTAACACTTTACACTGCTTCAAGTCACTACCACATTCTCTTACTGAACTGAACTAACTGTCGGGCTGGCTTGCTTTCGCTTTTATATACTCGCCGTACCTTCCCCTTCTTTCTGGAGCCTTCCATTCCAGAACGTTCCAGGACCTTCTTTTACTAGAAGGTTCTGTGAATACAGATCGGTCCCGTGTGTATACAGGGGGATGTGTATACAGGATGATCCAAATGTGGTCACCACTCCTATGTTACACAAGAGGTGTTTCTCGAACTATAAGATCTCTCTGCGTATACAGGGTGTAAGGGTTCTCTGCGTATATAGGGTGTATATACAGGGTGTTCGGAATGTGCAGACCTCAGTTATCCGTTCCGACGGGGTACAAGTTGGTAACTTCGTTATTTCTGGTCCTAGAGGGTTGAGACTTCGCCTGAGAGGGGTCACCCCAGGCACCCCCAGGGGGGTGGGGAGGCGGTGTTGCCAGATTGTGCAAAAATTCCCAGATGTTGGGGAAATTCTGGAGATGTGGCAACACCGCACCTACGTCTATTGAAGTGCTTTGTAACACTAGTAAAGCCGCTATAAAAGCAGCATAGGTACCAATTTTTATAACTATAACGTAATAAGCTGGTAGGGATTCAAACCTGTGTAAACCGACCAATTACGGACACTCAAGAATACTGGCAGAAATGGAAAAACTAGGTGGTAACAAAGGACTAGGCCCACTGAGTCGACCAATGAACTATATGGTTACCAGGAACAAGTTTGACGGAAGTGTTAAAAGGGACATCCCCTCCATAGAAGACTGAAATAGCAACTCAGCATTAAAGGAAGCACGAGACGTCAGTCCATACTATGCTATGGAAACACCTCTGTAGCTCAGTGGGGCACGGGCGGGGGTGTCTACTCGGAGGCGGTTGACATCCAAGAGTATTAAAGACTACAGGACGAGTGCAGCGTCCTGCAGGCAGGGATATTTGCAATAAATAAGACAACCAGACTAATATAGGAAAATGAGAGAACTCTAGGGGATGTCGCAATCTGATCGGATAGCAAAGTTGCAATCAAAAGTATAGCATCGAAACAAGCGAGAACAAACGAAGTGATGAGCTGCCAAAGAGCACCATCCTGGATCCGAAACGGCAAGGTTAATCTGCGCTGTGTGGAAGAGAACAGAAAACCAGACGGATTATGGAAGCTAGGAGCGGAGAAAGATAGTGCCAAAGCAATATACTATCCACTGCTGAAACAAGAAGAGGCGTGGCAAAATCGAAACGATTGTGACATAGCCAGAATTATGTGGTACAAGATAGACAGTACTAGAACTGAACAACTGCTGAAGCACAAGAAAAACCTGTTGAGCATAGCCACAGAAGTCATCACAGGAAACTGTGCTGTTGGATTGAATCTCCAAAGATGGAGAATCACGGATGATGACTACTGCAGGGAATGCAACGAGGAGGATTCGATTGAGCGTCTGTTGTGCTGGTGTCTAGCCCTGGTAAACCTTCACGCTCAGACAATGAGACAAGGGTCGCTGGACGGACTAGAAGAATCGGCAGATGTGGACATTGATAGCAGGATGTGCTTTGCACGGAGCTGGAAATGCTTTAAATTAAGGCCTTTAAAGAGAGCTGATGAGTTTAATCATATTAATAGGGTAACAGATCTCCGAGCCTGTTTCGTCTTCATTTATTATTAAATGAACATTCTTGTTCCCTTCCCGTCCCTTCGCCTCTGTCCTAGTGAACCGTTTGTGCTGACTGTCGGCGTGTACCTAGCCCCATAACAAAAGGGACGAGAGTTGTGACACTGGGCAATTGACCAGAGTGCAGATAGACTTCGAAGAAAGCACCTCACGCATTTGTGTATTGCGTTATTAGCTATTTCACACAAACAATTAACATTTATTAAATCATTAGATAATGTGTGCCAACATAATAGTATTAGATGAGAAGACACTTGAGGGGCCCTTCAAACAAACGGAAGGAAAAAGGTCAAGTAAGTTCACGCTCTTTATTCTCTTTGTTTCCTTTGTCATTTAGTTATCTTTGTCTCCCAGTTACCTGATTAATTAAATCCGCAAGAAAGGGAAAGGCCAGCATTGATGACCACACCGCTTAACCTAACCTAAAGCCTCTATAAAAGCAGGATGGGTAATAGATTTTATAAAAATAGCGTAATAAGCTTCGGAGCTAGAAATTTGTTAAAAAAATGAATTTCGGACCTAAAAAGAAGACAAGATGTTAAGACGTTATATGTTGGATAACCCATGGCGTCGGCGTTAATTGTGTATTATTGACAAGTACCATTTCTAACTCCAAACTGATAGGTTTGAACCTGTGATCGGCACTGATAAGCACACTTAGAGAACCCAAATCACAACAACACATTTTTAAAAACCTGACGATCGTTTCACTGGCCAAGTAAGCGTCTGAAAATTCTCTGATAGATAGGTGCTTTATTGTCCAAAGATAAAAATCTTATTGACAAGCAATGATGACTTTAACTTGGTGAAACGATCGTCAGGTTTTTTAATGAGTTATGGTGATTTGGATTATCCAAGTGGACTTACTAAGAATTTATGACACATGAAATGGATAATCTTTTTCATATATTTATATTCATTTTTTCACCACAATTTCATTTTGTTTTTCAACTTTTATTAATTATTTAACGGACAAATTTTTAATGGACATCGATTCTTAGGAAAATTCGCTCTCCTAGTGCATTTGAGACGCGCGGATTTTTCTTTTAATTCTTTAGTAGTTTCTTATCGTATCGTTAATGTTTGTTCGAGATAATAACAAAAGAAGATAAAACTAATCCGTTGGCTATCTACCATGACATCGATTACAAAGATGTTTTTTAAGAAGAAGCTGAATGTAATAAAACACGGGGGGTGGGTGGGTGTCGATTTTGGCTATGGCGTAAACCCAGGAGAATAAAACACAAAATTCTGTTTCCGCCTGCCTGTTGGGCAGTTATACAGTTAGGTGGTTGGTGATGCGTTTATACAGTCATAGATCATCTTAAAAACACACATCGATTAGTCAGTATCTTGATAACAAAACAATCTGATGTATTTACAAGCAGGCTTAGTGATAAGATATCGCTGATTATGCGATACAAACTTTTTCGATGCATGATACACATAATTGTCCGCGATTTTATAACTGCCATATAAAGAAAATTGTATCAGTTTCAATGCGTCACAATTTACTACAAAGTTCACTATAACACGACTAATGATAATATGTAATCATAATCTTTTACATAGCCTTTTTGTCTCCCGATTTATCACCGATATAATTTCCTTGGATGCTTAAGTCAGTATGCCAGTTTTATGCCAGCATTATGATTGAATATGAAGTTTCATAAAAATAATCCAAAAACAAATTTTTATTTTCATTAAATGTTTATAACATTTTTTGCTTTTAACTTAGAGATCTGAATTTTGTTATGTAGTTTACGTTTTACAATATAAACGAGCGTACTGAATTTGATTGCCATAACTTTGATATTTTTGGAGATATAAAAATGTTTCGAAAGAAAACCCAAAATTTTCCGGAGAAAACTAGTCCTGGCCTGACCTGACTAACAAACTTATCCAAGCAAAAGGCAGCAACTTACCAAATTTCATCAAAAACTCCCATTCTTTTTTGAGTTATCGATTGAGTATAACAGTCTCAAATGATATTTACGGGCATCTACATTCCAATATTTCGAAAGCTGAAACGAAGAGGCTTGGGTTCATCTTTTGGGATAAACAAGAGGCGGAAGGCACGCGGAAATCACTGCACTGCACGCTCCTTTCCAAAATCAGCGACCATGTTGCAGGATGATTGTGACAGGGCAACATAACCTTTAGAATGTGATGATTCTTATGATGACAGAGTCTACGACATACAAACACTTCTAAGCGCATTTTTGCAATAAATTTTCACAAAATCAAAATTCTGATTGTCAGATTAACAAAACAGCAGAGAAAGAAACAGGGTACAAAAAATACGTAGTTCACCTTTGGTATGTTTCTAACTTGATTTTCAAATCTTTAAAAAAATCCGTGACGCAACAAATGCGAATTTTTATAAGAAATATTTCAAATGCCAATAACTCAATTGTTCATTAAACTAGGCATCAAGTTTGCCACAAAGTATTGTATTGAATTCATTAATTGTTGTTTCCCTTACTTGGTGAAACCGCTCCAAAGAAAACAATAACTTGTGAAACCAGAGAAGAAGTCTCTACATCTGTATTTCATATTGCATGTAGACAACTTGTGTACCAGATGTCATCAAAACAACTTAATTATTTTCTGAGACACAGGCGTTTCTGATACCACATGAATTTTGTTTGTTTTAGTGAATTTTCTTAAAAAAAATTCACTAATGAGGAGATCCCGACTTTTGAATTTTTAAAAAATTTCTTCAAATGAGCGCCAATTAGGCCCCCCAGAAAACATATCCGGGGTCAGTTTCAATTTTTATATGTTTATATATATATATATATATATATATATATATATATATATATATATATATATATATATATATATATATATATATATATATATATATATATATATATATATATATATATATATATATATATATATATATATATATATATATATATATATATATATATATATATATATATATATATGTATCACACCGATAACTCAAAAAATAATGGGCCGATTTTAATTAAATTTGGTGAAAAAATTCCTTTTGCAAATGGCTTGGATAAGTTCGTTAGCCAGGAAAATCTGCTCAGGTTTTCCCGGAAAATTTTGTGTTTTCTTTCGAAAAAAAATTATATCTCCGGAATTAACAAAGTAAGGGCAACCAAATTTGGTACGCAGGTTTATATCCTTATAAGTAAGTTACCTACCAAAATTTAGCTATGTAGGTCAAAAGACAAAAAAGTTATAGGCATTTAAAGAAAATTAAATTGGGGTTTTCCTCAAAACGTCAAAGTGGCGATTTAAAATGTCAAAATTGGCAACATTTAGGCAAATAACTTGAATCTAATACGGGCTATAGGAATAAAATATCTCAAGAAGGATGTTTTACAAACCCTAAAGTCTTAGTTTCAACCGTCATTGTCCTTCATTTTACTAAAATATTTGCAGAAAATTCATTTCAAATAGACCCTTTCTCTGATGCTTGGCAGTAGCCTTAACTATAGAGTTTATCGTTTAATGGTATATAATTTTTGTCGAATTTTCGTAAAAAATCAATAAAGCTCAATATATCCGTTATTATATAAGATATGAAAAAAAATTGTATATATTAATTATAGGGTGTCTCGAGCTACATCTTAAAATAATATTTCTACAATCACAGGGTGGCCCATAAGTCGTTGGTGATACAAATTTCCTTTTTTTTTATCAAACACGCCCTATGCTATTGCATTTTTGTATTTTCCATCGAAATATAATGCATGTTTGTAAGAAAAGAAATTCTGGACGCAGCAAGTGCGTTATGGTAGCGAATTTTGTTCAAATGTTTCATATTTGAACAGCTCAATTTGCTATTAACCTATAAGGTTGACCAAGAAACGTGTTTTTTCGGGAACACTTTAAGTTTACTTTTGGAAATTTTTATACATTTTCACACAATAAAGTTATTTTGATGAAACATGGGACATTGTTTTTACTATATAGGTTATACTGGTAACCAAATTTGATGCCTGCTTTCTTAAAAAAACACACATACCTATTTGTTATTAAAAACACTTTTATGAAAATTCACTACCATAACGCACTTGATGCGTCCAGAATTTTTATTTTGTTTTGCTGCTTCCCCCATCAACTCCAATGGTTATTGGTGGAAATGTTACTATAAATTTCACCAGACCCAGATGAGAATCGAAAGCGGTCACATATTCAGGAACTGGCTGTCCCCGACGTTGCTTAATTTAAATTAGGTAACATCAGCATGTACCCGAATCACGTCGCCTCTATTTTTTCCCACTAAACTGTTTCCGATTGGGGTGGCCTACCAACTCATCAAAGCTATTTCTAAAAAGAAGACACGTGCCAAGAGTTATCAAACTTGGTAGCTAAATGTTTTTGCAGTTCAAAAACGTCACAAATACCCTAAAAATACGCTAAAAAAGGCTCGAAACAAGTGATTTTATATGGTCTTTTCTTTCTCTTAAAAAAACAAATATCGACATCTGAAATACTTCTATGTAAAATAAGTTAAGTGTGGAGTATCACTGTCCTACAAGTATAATTTCAGCAGTTGGGCAATGTAAGTAAATTAGGTAAGTTTTGAAGACAGGTTATCTTGTACTTATACTTATTTATTTGTAATTAGAATTTTACATCGCATCTTACAAATAAGCGATGCTTGTTGTATTGACACAATTTCTTTCAGCATCCTCCCAGACTCATGCTATCACCAAAACTTATTTTAATAAATGTCACTTTTGATTATGTTCTTAAATTTGTTTCTTCTGCTATAGCTATGAACGATATCTTTTTTTTTCCTTACAAACATGCATTATAATTCGCTGGAAAACACAAAAATGCAATAAAATAGGGGGGTGTTCTATTTAAAAAAGAAAGTGTGTATCACCAATGACTTATGGGCCAGCCTGTGATTGTCAAAATAAGTTTATAAGATGCAGCTCGAGATACCCTATAATTAACGTATATACTTTTTTGTCATATCTCGTATAATAACGGATATATTGAGCTTTGCCGTA
The DNA here is from genome assembly GCA_964006375.1 of Tillus elongatus. NCBI lineage: Eukaryota > Metazoa > Arthropoda > Insecta > Coleoptera > Cleridae > Tillus > Tillus elongatus. The sequence goes on from OZ023268.1 coordinate 128,178,926, forward strand.
GAAAAGAGTCACCTGTATGTGTAAACAGACAAAAACTGAAACTGACCCCGTATATGGGTTTTTGGGGTTCTAGTTCGCGCTCATTTGAAGAAATCTTTTTAAAATTCATAAGTCGCGGTCTTCTCTATAGAATTTTTTCTACGAAAATTTGCTAAAATATAGACTATTTAACCATAAACTCTATAGCTGAAACTACTGCCGAAGCATCAGAAAGAGGGTCTATTTGAAATGGATTTTCTGAAAATATTTTAGTAAAATGAAGGACAATTATGGTTCAAGCTGAATCTTAAGGCTTTGTAAAACACACTTCTTACGACATATTGTCTACATAATCCGTATTTGTTCCAAATTCGTTGTCTGAAAATTGCAAATTTTGACGTTTCAAATCGCGACTTTGCCGTTTGAAGAAAAATCAAATTTTCTAAATATTTTTTTTGCTACTTCTTGGCGTTTTTACGTCAAGAAAACTTGGATGTAATATTCAATTGGTTTTGTTAACCACACAAAATATTTTGTTCTTGTGCATTTCTCTGATCACCAGTAACACCCAAATTTTTTTTCTTAAAATGCCTATAACTTTTTTTCCTTTCAACTTAACAGATCTCAATTTTGGCGTGTAGGGTAAGTTGGATAGTAGAAACGTATATGCCAAATTTGGTTGTCATAGCTCTGTTATTTTCGGAGATACGAAAATTTTCCGAAGGAAAACTCAAAACTTTCCCGAAAAAACTGGTCCGGTTTTCTTGGCTAACGAACCTATCCAAGCCACTTACAAAAGGAAAGTACGTACCAAATTTCATTAAAATCGGCCCATTATATATATATATATATATATATATATATATATATATATATATATATATATATATATATATATATATATATATATATATATATATATAAACACAGATCTCCCCATTGGTGAATTTTTCTTTTTTCGAAAAATTCGCTATAAGGAACTTTCACCATTTGATTAAGATCACACGCTCAACATTTTGTGGGGTATGACCACCACTCATTCACTGGACATATTTTTCAAGTTTGATCAAAAACGCTGATTTTTTCCCAGGTATCAGATGTGTACAGATCAGCATAAAGCTTAAACATGGTTTCTAAAGTCTTAACTGTAAATGATTGGTTTTATGTTTCACTAACAAACATTTCCTAATTAAAAGTTTTTCTAATCAAAATTTGATGAAAGTGAAAGATGTTACCATATTTATCAATACCCAAAACCCACTGATATTTCTACTCTAAAAGATAATAGGTACTATCTTGTAAATAAAACATTGGAAACCTTTATATTTTACAGGCTTATTTGGCTCATTTCTTTTCGTTTTCATTGGCACCATTTGCTTCCAATTATATAAATATTCGGGTCAAGGACATCCAACATCTGCTGTTGCCATTATCCAAATGATCCACTATCAAAAACTTTGAAATAACGTTTTCATGGCAATGCCCAATCTATCAATGTGACAGGTAAATATACATTTGTACATCTATTTAATAGGTACCTACCAGTAATTATTAAATTATTGAAATATTTTATTGTACGTTTACTAAAGTAGGTAGGTACCAAATTTTAAAGTTTATATATTAATAAGTACTCATAATATAATGGAAACCTATGCTTTTAATTTCTTTTCTAACTCTGTGGTTTATTATTTAAAACATCCGGTACGCAGCAAGTGAGTTATGGTAGCGAATTTTCAATAAATGCTTCAAATTTGGATAACTCAATGTTAGATAAACCTAGAATGTTGAATTTTGGTATGTGGCAAGGTCTTTACTAGGGCAACATGTCTACCAAATTTCACCAAAATGACTTGTTATTTTTTGAGATAGGATTTTTTTTTCGGAAAAATATTTTTTTAGAAACTGTTTCGATCGGTCTGGCTAACAAACTCATCCAACCTATTAATAGAAGTAAGGTACTTGCCGAGTTTCATCAAACTCGGTTAATTACCTACTTTTTGAGTTATCGGTTGGATATATATATATATATATATATATATATATATATATATATATATATATATATATATATATATATATATATATATATATATATATATAAACATATAAAAATTCAAACGGACCTTGGTTTCTGGTTCTGGGAGTCCAAATTCCTGTTCACTTGCGAACTTTTTTGCAAGTCTCACCATCGGTACCTCTCTACTTGCGAATTTTTTTAAATAAAAATTCGCCCAAAACAAACATTTTACTCTTTTATTAACAGCCCAAAACTGCCAACATACAAACAATTGCTGACACATTTGACGTTTCTACAAGAAATATGACATTTTAACTTTATGTTTAAATTTAAAATGCAATTTCACAGTTTTTACAAAACGTACACAAAACGCAAATTTTTGCTGATAATCAAGGAAGATTAGCTTGTCTTTTCTACTTTGTCAAATCTGACAGATAAGTTTTATATTTCTCTATAAAAATACATTTTAAATTGTAATTAATGATAATGAAATGTTACTTGTTACATTTAGAAGGCTATCTGCTTTTATAAAAACATGTTAAAATATTTCAAGTAAATGAAAATTTAACCGTTAATATCGTTATTTTGATAACGTTTAAAATTAACTGTCACAATGACAGCTCCGACTTATTCACATGTTTTCTTAATTGAAGGCTATGCTGCCTTGAATAAAGCTGTTTTAAAAGTTATACTGAATCAACTATTTGAAAAACAGAAAAAATCGTCAAGGTTTCAACAATAGCATCAAGAATATAACAGAAGAATAGCCGTTGATAAAAAGAATTCTGACTCACATAAATAAGTCCTGAATAGTATCTGTCTTTGAGATTGTGGAGAACGCAGGCCTCGTTGAGGCAGGTGAGTTCTGCCATATCCTCGACCTTATCGAACTTGGGGGGGTTCATCTTCTGGATGTCGTCCTTGGGAACGAGTATCCTCTTACCGGTTTCCTGGAGCTCGACCTCCACCTCGTCACCCTTTTCCCCCTTGATGCTGGCCGCCACGAAGCCCTGGTTCTCGTGGGGCACCCACACCAGCCTCTTCTGGGTCCACTCGGCCTGTGTAGCCGGGTCATTGTAATTGTTCCTGTCCACACAAAGATATTTCAGTTCTGGATCGTAACGATCCTTGGTGTCGGCGTCCGCCATGGTAAAAGGTGTGCACAAACAAAAACCTCACTGTTACACTCGTATAATGACCGAAATGCGCGAAAATTACATGAATGGTGAAACGAAAATGGTAAATTTAATAAGATTTTTTGAGTCTTGCACCGGCACACTGCACAAATCAATACGTGTTATTGTCTTAAAACAAATGAGCAGCGACCGGTTACACTACCAGTTCAACGATTGAATGACAGAAAAGCAGCAAAGCTGGAAAGCGACAAAGAGCAAGATATGTTCACGGCGTTGCCGCAGTTCGCGTCTCCCACCAAACAACCTAATATCGTAACAAAGCGATAAAACAGCTTTTAAATTTTCAAATGTAATGTGTTTTATCACGTATTTGTTACTTTAGTTTTTGTTAGATTAAGCAGCATGTTTTTAGTTTGACTTACTTTTAATGGCTATGGCTACCAACATTATTTTGATAATATAGGTATGCAAAAAATAGATTTTATATGTAATTTGATAATATACAGAGAAAATAGATTTTATATAAATTCATAATAAATTAAATAAGGTAGGTAATAAATAACGGAACCATTTTATTAACTAAAATAAGTGTGAAAAACTAAACTTAATGAGACCAAATTTATTATTATTATTCGAAATTTTTTACTCATATTCACAATATAAAGACCATGTCGCTATGTTGTCGCAATCATGACTCTCTGTCTCCAGTAACTCCTTTTACTTCATTGTAGCTGCATCATCACCGATTTGGCAGGTTTTCCGTGAGTTTCCCTCTTATGGTCTACCTCTTCTTTTTTTTTCCAAGCATATGTGTCCTTCAGAGAAAGTTGTCAGAAAGTTATTATGTCTCAATAATAATAATAATAATAATAATAATAATAATAATAATAATAATAATAATAATAATAATAATAATAATAATAATAATAATAATAATAATAATAATAATAATAATAATAATAATAATAATAATAATAATATTAATAATAATAATAATAATAATACACATTTATTGAGAATATTTCCCTCCATTTTTTTAAATATTTCAACAACACACCACGAGGGCTTACAGCTTAAATACTATCGTACCGTGGGTGTCGACAAGGAGAAAAGAGGCAACTTGTTAATTCTAGACTTGAAGGTTTGGAGGTTCAGGGGAGAAGGAAAAGCATGTGCCGGCAAGGAATTCCACAATTTGGAAGTCCTCGGAAAAAAGAGCGGGCATAACAAGATGTTCTATGTCTGGTGACCTGGACAGTAAAAGGGTGCATTCCGTCTGTTCCCCCGGTAGATCTGTTGGGTGCAGCAGCTGGAGGAACTATGGAAGAAATCTCCTCTGAACAGTGCCCGAGCAGATATATATATATATATATATATATATATATATATATATATATATATATATATATATATATATATATATATATATATATATATATATAAAAGAGAGAGAGAGACTCACCAACGGCACGTCGGTGGGCAAGGGATGGCGGCCTTTAGGAGAGGGTAGGGTCACCGATGAGACGTATAGCTCTCTTCTGAATGGAGTCCAGGATAGCGAGTGTAAAAGCGGCAGCGGTACCTCAGATGTAGGAGCAGTATTTGAGGTTTTGCCTTATTTGTGAAGTATATGAGGTATAGAGATTAGCGGGTGAAAAGTATTTGGGAAACCTAATTTCTTAGCAGCCGCTTCTACAATTTATGTGACATGTTGGTGCCAATTGAGATTTCGATCCACAGAAATGCCAACAAGTGAAAAGGACTCATTACTTTGAATAACTTGGTTGTTCATTGTGATGGGTCTAGGGCTGGTGTATCTCTTATGAGATAGAAAGCAAGACTGAGATTTGGTGGAGTTGAATTGTACAAGATTTCTACTTCCCCAGTCTAATATTTTGTGGAGATCCACAGAGACAGGACCCTCCATGATTCTGCGATCCTCATCTAGTTGGGCTAAAGAGACAGGCTTAGAATATTGTATATTTGAGTGGAGGCTGCTGTCGTCCGCGTAACTGTGAACTGGGTTGAATGTGCTAGAGAGGAGGTCATTGATGTGGAGAAGAAACAAAGTAGGGGCTAAAGCTGAACCTTGAGGGACTCCTGCATTAATTGGATGCAGTTTAGAGGAATGGCCATCCACGACAACAGAAATGCTCCGGTTGGAAGGGAAATTTGCTGTCCAGGTAGAGAGTTTTGGTGGTAGGCCATAGGCCGGAAGTTTATTAAGCAGCGCTGCGTGCCAGACCTGGTCGAATGCTTTGGATATGTATAGAGCGACAATCTGGGATTCACCGTGTAGTTCCATAAACTTGTTCCAGGAATGGGTGACAAAGGAAAGGAGGTCGGCAGTTGATCTGCGCTGACGGAATCCATACTGCCTGTCGTGGATTAGACTATGTTTTTTAAGAAATTTTAGTAATTCGGTGTTTATATACTTTTCCATCACTTTAGAGAGGAATGAAAGGAGATAAATAGGTCTGTAGCTGCTAGAAAGCGCTTTGTATCCTTTCTTGGGGATGGGTTGTACTCGAGCAGTGTTCCAGTTACTAGGGAATATGCCTCTATTGTAAGATGTCTGAAACAGGCGTGTCAGGACAGGAGCAAGTTCTGGTGTGCATTTTTTGAGAACAATTGCTAGGATCTCATGAAGGCCAGAGGCTTTCCTGGTATTAAGAGGAGAGAGCATCTTTCGTACCTTTTAAGTTTTGAAAATGATATCCGTCATTTTATGCGTGACATTGGGGGCTGTTGGTGGTTGAACATTTGGAGGTGGGTTGAGAGTAGAATTGCCGTACAGTAGAATCCATACAGAAAAATACAAATAAACATACAATAATGCACAATTTACAAAAAAATATCCCCCAATAAATGGAGAGAAAAAATCGCCTAAGTCAAAGACTTGTTGGCAGTATAACAAAACCAAAACTACAAAAACAACACACAAAAAAAAATTATCATATGCTTTCTTCTAAAGAAGTCATTGATCAAAACATCATAACGCATCTGCTACACAGAAACAAAATTTCAAAAGGAAAGCGCATACATGCATTTTAAAATACTAACATTAAAAAAACCTCAATTCCCGCAGTCTCCAATCATAGCATACATGCTTCATACCCATATCCAGTGGCGGATTTGCCCTAAGGCCCAGTAGGCCCGGGCCTAGGGCGGCCAGATATTAGGGGCGGCCAATAAAGTAAATTCATTACATAGTCTATATGATGGGTGCTGAGAAAGGGGCTGGTACTTACTACATGGCCTTGGGCCTAGGGCGGCCAAGACTGCAAATCCGCCACTGACTATATCCACTTAGATCTGCCAGTCCTCAGTCAAAACTCACTGCTCCCTCTCTACCAAAACAAACAAACAAACAAACACCAATACTTACGTGACCAACCACACACACACCCACACACACACACGCCCACACACGCAAAACTGCCAACGCATGCAGGTACCCACGCTCGCGGCTTCGATTGTTATCAATTTCTTCCAAACAAAGAATGGATGACACTTATAGGGGTATGAAAAATCCAGCTCCTTAATCGTTTCTTAAATAAAGTCTGTTCTCTTATTTCAGGAGGCGCTGAATTATAAACCCTTTTGTTTTCCTCCCTCTGGGCTAGTCCGCGGTTTGCCGCCCCGATAGCACTGCAACCTTTGGCTTATTGTGCATATTATAAACCCTTACACATAGGCAAAAAGGTTGTAACTTTACAACTTATTTGTACATAAGTAAGCAAACGATCTCTGGGTAACCGCCTTCCTCACCTTTTGCGTTTTAAGCGAGTGTATGCTATGTCTAGTAAAATGTAAATTCTCTATTATTGTAAGACTCTCCCGCTGAGCATGCTGAGTGTTTGCAACCGTTAAGTAAAATAACTCTCTAATAATATCCATCAAGCAAGTATCCTTGTGTATACGATTACTAGCTAAGCATAATCCTTACCACATAGTCACATATCACCTTAATACGGTTTTGGGAACTTTGCAGGAATCTGAGATGGGACTCAGACGCACTGCCCCAGGCTAATATGCCGTAACGTAGAACACTTTCAACCAATGCATGGTATACAATACGCAAATGTTTATTATCCAACATATCTTTAATGAATCTCAATTTATGCAGCAATACCCTAAGTTTTTAAACTTATTTTTGAATAATATGGAAATCGCATCTCATATGGCAATCGATATCAAGTCCCAGATAGAATACTTTGCTCACCTTTTGCATTGCCAAGTCACTACCAACACTGATTGTATCATAAGAGGGCAAACAGTGGATGTAAGAGAGAATAATATGTCCAATCAATTTTGCCTTCTGCCCCACAATGTCTGACAAGAAGCATCTATATTCTTTCAATTCTTCTAGCACGCTTTGATTCGTTTTTCTACAGGCATATTTCGTCTGTGTTATTTTTCTTTATGCCCATATTTCAAGGCCTGCTTGGTCAAGGGCCAGCGTCGCTTACTTACTTACTTTTTGACCCAAAAAGGGTGTATCAGGGTGTGTAAAATACATGAATATGTGTAAAATTTGAAACAGTTACAACATTAAACAAATTGAAAAAAAGTGCTGCAAATTGAATCATAACTTCCACATAGCTATCATTATTTATTCTCTTCAGAAAGTCATCCTCATGAAATGAATTTAGGGACCATGACTTGACCACAAAGAAAATATTTGTATTCTTGTACCAATAAACTTTTCAAACGTTATATCACTCGAGTTTTGTTGAAAAAATGTCAATTTTTACCAACTCACCCGTTATTTATTCCCTACCCTAAAGCGGTTTTATCCAAGAACAATTCGAAGCGTTCCTTTATCGGGTGCTAACTGAATACCAAATTTGACGATGATATCTCAATTCATTCGAAAGTTATTACACCTACTAACAGCCAGACGTACATGCCGACAGACAAAAAACTTTCGTTCCAGAATCAAGTTTTAAGACTTTTTACGCCGTTTTAGCAAACAAAATTTCGAAATTTTTGTCAACAATATTCCACCCCCACACATTTGGTGATTTAATTTCAGCACAGAATACCAGATGTTTGACGAAATTAAAAGTTTTCTAATAAATAACCCCTAAAACGTTATAGTACTCCTTATTTATCCCCTACCCCCTGCAGCGGTCCTACTCAAAAATAATTCGAAGCGTTCCTTTGTCGGGTGCTAACTGGATACCAAATTTGAAGCTGATATCTCAATTCCCTTCGAAAGTTATTGCGCCTATTAACAGACAGGCGTACATACCAACAGACTGGTCGACCGACCGACCGCCAGACAGACAAAATAATTTTTGTTCCAGAATCAAGTTTTCTGTATGTTTTGAGACTATTTACGCCGTTTTAGCGAGAAAAAAATTCGAAATTTTTGTCAACAATATGGCACCCACACATATTTTAACCCTAATTTAATTTCAGCACAGGATACCAGATGTTTTATGAAATTGAAAGTTTTCTAACAAACAAACCCTAAAAGGTTATATTACTCGAGTTTTAACGAAAAAATGTCAATTTTTATCAAATCACACTTTAAAATCACAGACTTCAATCAGTGTTGACGTTTATAAACAAAATTCAAATAAGTTTCCTCCAGGCTAACAGGCCCCAACTCCTCTTCCTCACCGAAACCCAAATCAGTGCCAAAACAGCCACTAATCACCTTAATTTCCCGGGGTATGAGCTCCTTACTGCCTTTAGATTGCATGGAGGCGTGTGCGCATACGTCCGTAGCAATCTACCCTGCACCAGACTTCCCAATTTAGAAGCTGGAAGAAAAGACATACTATGGATAAAACTCTCTCTCAGGGCTGCAACTAAATTCATCTGTTGCATTTACCGCTCACCTTCTGACAACAACTTTGTCCAGCTCTTTGACTACCTTTCTGAAAAAACCGACTATCTGATTTCTGAATATCCTTCCTCCGAGGTCACTATTCTTGGCGACTTCAATGTCCATAATAAGGAATGGCTAGGATCTTCAAAAACCGATCCACAAGGGAGAGCAGCGGAGGCCTTTGCAGTCAGCAATTCTTTGGCCAATATGGTTCAGCAACCTACTTACTTTCCTCGTATCCCAACACACAGCTCAAATCCCTTGGATCTCCTTCTTACTACAAATCCTGAATGCTATAAGATATCAGTCACCGCCCCCCTTGGTCGCTCAGACCACGGCATGGTCACTGCTTCCTGTGCAATGCAACCCGAGGTCACACAGTCATCACACCCACGTATCGTTTGGCACTACAACTCCGCAAACTGGGACGAAATGCGAAATTACTTTTCCTCATTTCCATGGGCGTCTGTCTGCTTCTCTCATCCTGACCCCTCTGATATCTCAAAAAACGTCACCGAAATTATCCAAGCTGGCATGGAATTATTTATTCCACGTACACAGAAAACCTCTTCAGCCACTCAAAAGCCCTGGTTCTCAAAATCGTGTGACAAGGCCAGACTTGAAAAGGTCAAAGCTCACAAAACGCTTCTACACAATCCCAGTCAAGAAAATCGTCAAGCATTCAACGACGCAAGAAACCGCTATGTCCGCATTCTTTCTGAGGCAAAAAACTCGTTTAATGACCACATCAAAAACAAAGTCCTCTCAAGCTCCAACGGCGGCAAACCCTTCTGGACTCTTGCTAAGTCTATTGGGAATAATTTCTGCAAGAGCACGTTCCCACCTCTTGTCTCAGGTGATGAAATTGTTTCTACCGCCCTGGGCAAGGCTGAACTTTTTGCTTCGTTGTTCGCCGGAAATTCTACTCTCAACCCACCTCCAAATGTTCAACCACCAACAGTCCCCAATGTCGCGCATAAAATGACTGATATCATTTTCAAAACTAAAAAGGTACGAAAGATGCTCTCTTCTCTTAATACTAGGAAAGCCTCTGGCCTTGACGAGATCCCAGCAATTGTTCTCAAAAAATGCGCACCAGAACTTGCTTCTGTCCTGACTCGTCTGTTTCAGATATCTTACAATAAAGGCATATTCCCTAGTAACTGGAAAACTGCTCGAGTACAACCCATCCCCAAGAAAGGATCCAAAGCGCTTCCTAGCAACTACAGGCCTATTTCTCTCCTTTCAGTCATCTCTAAAGTGATGGAAAAGTATATAAACACCGAACTACTAAAATTCCTTGAAAAACACAGTCTAATCCACGACAGGCAGTATGGATTCCGTCAGCGCAGATCGACTGCCGACCTCCTTTCCTTTGTCACCCATTCTTGGAACAAGTCTATGGAACAACACGGTGAATCCCAGATTGTTGCTCTAGACATATCCAAAGCATTCGACCAGGTCTGGCACGCAGCGCTGCTTAATAAACTTCCGGCCTATGGCCTACCACCAAAACTTTGTACCTGGACAGCAAATTTCCTCTCCAACAGGAGCATATCTGTTGTTGTGGATGGCCATTCCTCTAAACTGTATCCAATTAATGCAGGAGTTCCTCAAGGTTCAGCTTTAGCCCCTACTTTGTTTCTTCTCCACATCAATGACCTCCTCTCTAGCACATCCAACCCAGTTCACAGTTACGCGGACGACAGCACCCTCCACTCAAACATACAATATTCTAAACCTGTCTCTTTAGCCCAATTAGATGAGGATCGCAGACTCATGGAGGGTTCTGTCTCCGTAGACCTCCAAAAAATATTAGACTGGGGAAGTAGAAATCTTGTACAATTCAACCCCACCAAAACTAAGTCTTGCTTTCTTTCTCACAAGAGATACAGCAGCCCTAGACCCATCACAATGAACAACCAAGTTATTCAAAGTAATGAGTCCTTTTCTCTTGTTGGCATTTCTGTGGATCGAAATCTTAATTGGCACCAACATGTTACATCAATTGCAGAAGCGGCTCCTAAGAAATTGGGTTTCCTCTTCCGGGCTCGCAAATACTTTTCACCAACTAATCTCTATACCTTATACACTTCACAAATAAGGCCAAACCTCGAATACTGCTCCCACATCTGGGGCGCAGCTGCCGCTTCTACACTCGCTATCCTGGACTCCATTCAAAAGAGAGCTATACGTCTCATCGGTGACCCTACCCTCACCCAAAGGCTTCCATCCCTTGCCCACCGACGTGCCGTTGGTGACCTCTCTCTCTTTTATAGATATCTGCACGGGCACTGCTCAGAGGAGCTTTCCTCCATAATTCCCCCACCTTCTGCCCCCAGCAGATCTACCAGGGGAACAGAGCGAATGCACTCTTTTAATGTCCAGGTCACCAGACATAGAACATCTTGTTATGCCCGCTCTTTTGTCCCGAGGACTTCCAAGTTGTGGAATTCCTTGCCGGCACATGTTTTTCCTTCTCCTCCGAACCTCCAAACCTTCAAGTCCAGAATTAACAAGCTGCCTCTTTCCTCCTTGTCAACACCCACGGTACGATAGTATTTAGGCTGTAAGCCCTCGTGGTGTGTTGTTGACATTAAAAAAAAAAAAAAAAAAGTTAATTTAGAAATATCGCACAATCAACCACCATGACGTAATACCGACAACACTGTAATTGTGTCAGACAACATAACGGGCGGGGCCGAGCCGCACCGACTGGAAATTGTTGGCGGGTCTTCTTAAAAAGACCTGTAATAACAAAGACTCTTACCACCCAATTCCTGGATTGCGTGTGTCAACCGACAGCCACCTGTTGATTTTCATTATATAATATGACCATTTGAATTTACCCCGATGATCGCAGTTTCAACCGAATAAGTTCAAATTTTAAACGTATCACGTGGGCTAAAGTTCGGTTATTTGAAATTGCGATAAAATGAGATCATATCTAAGCACCGGTGCAAACATCTGCGGAAATTTAAAATTTAACCGAATAATGCTGTTTGTAGTTTTAGGCGCTCGGCGCTCGAAGGAATAATGTCTTTATTTATGCTCCACGAAAATAAAATAGATATTGTTTTATTAACAATATCCACAAGATCCAATATGTTTCTGAAAGATGCTGTGGGCACGATTTTTTACGTGTGTAGTAAATGCGCGGTCAGAACCGTACTGGTTATTTTTACTGCCAACTGATCAATATGTTCCTTTCTGTGGGTTTAAATAATTTATGTTGATTAAAAACAATCGACGAGTGTGTATTATATATAATATGAAATTGCTGCGAAACAAAATCACCTATAATTTCAATTTACAATTAAATTATACATACCTATAATAATCATGTAATTATAACGTTTTTTTTTAAATTTTTGTTTATTTCAACAACACACTACCAGTTCACATCCTAAATACTATCGTACCGTGGGTGTCGACAAGGAGGAAAGAGGCAACTTGTTAATACTGGACTTGAAAGTTTGGAGGTTCGGAGGAGAAGGAAAAACATGTGCCGGCAAGGAGTTACACAACTTGGAAGTCCTCGGGAGAAAAGTGCGGGCATATGTTATATGTCTGGTGACCTGGACAGTAAAAGGGTGCATTCGCTCTGTTCCCCTGATAGATCTGTTGGGTGCAGCAGGCGGAGGAACTATGGAAGAAAGCTCCTTTGAGCAGTGCCCGTGCAGATATCTATAAAAGAGAGAGAGAGAGAGAAAGAGAGAGGTCACAAACGGCACGTTGGTGGGCAAGGGATGGCAGCGTTTGGGTGAGGGTAGGGTCACCGATGAGACGTATAGCTCTCTTCTGAATGGAGTCCAGGATAGCGAGTGTAGAAGCGGCAGCGGCACCCCAGATGTGGAAGCAGTATTCGAGGTTTGGTCTTATTTGTAAAGTATATAAGGTACAGAGATTAGCTGGTGAAAAGTATTTACGAGCCCGGAAGAGGAAACCTAATTTCTTAGCAGCCGCTTCTGCAATTGATGTGACATGTTGGTGCCAATTGAAATTTCGATCCACAGAAATGCCAACAAGTGAAAAGGACTCATTACTTTGAATAACTTGGTTGTTCATTGTGATGGGTCTAGGGCTGGTGTATCTGTTATGAGATAGAAAGCAAGACTGAGATTTGGTGGAGTTGAATTGTACAAGATTTCTACTTCCCCAGTCTGTACTCGAGCAGTTTTCCAGTTACTAGGGAATATGCCTCTATTGTAAGATGTCTGAAACAGACGAGTCAGGACAGGAGCAAGTTCTGGTGCGCATTTCTTGAGAACATGGCATGTACCTTCCTTTTGTAAGTGGCTTGGATAAGTTCGTTAGTCAGGAAAATCGGACAAGGTTTTCCGGGAAAAATTTGAGTTTTCATTCAAAAAAATATTTTATCTCAAAAAATAAAAAAGCTATGATAACCAAATTTGGTGGGTAGGTTTACAATATAAAAGGTAAACTATAGACAAATTTAGATTTATATGTTACAAGAAAAAAAAGTTGTAATAAAATATTTGGTGCCAGGTCATTTCTATGAAAATTCACTACCATAACGCACTTGCTGCGTCTTTTTTGATTATTTTTAGTTTTGAAAATGATATCCGTCATTTTATGCGCGACATTGAGGACTGTTGGTGGTTGATCATTTGGAGGTGGGTTGAGAGCAGAATTGCCGGCGAACAACGAGGCAAAAAGTTCAGCCTTGCCCAGGGCGGTAGAAACACTTTCATCCCCTGATACAAGATGTGGGAACGTGCTCTTGCAGAAATTATTCCCAATAGATTTAGCAAGAGTCCAGAAGGGTTTGCTGCCGTTGGTGCTTGAGAGGACTTTGTTTTTGATGTTGTTATTAAACGAGTTTTTTGCCTCAGAAAGAATGCCGACATAGCGGTTTCTTGCGTCGTTAAATGCTTGACGGTTTTCTTGACTTGGATTGTGTAGAAGCGTTTTGTGAGCTTTGACATTTTCAAATCTGGCCTTGTCACAAGATTTAAAGAACCAGAGTTTTTGAGTGGCTGAAGAGGTTTTCTGTGTACGTGGAATAAATAATTCCATGCCAGTTTGGATGATTTCGGTGACGTTTTGTGAGATATCAGAGGGGTCAGGATGAGAGAAGCAGACAGACGCCCATGGAAATGAGGAAAAGTAATCCCGCATTTCGTCCCAGTTCGCGGAGTTCTAGTGCCAAACGATACCTGGGTGTATGACTGTGTGACCTCGGGTAGTATTGCTCAGGAAGCAGTGACCATGCCGTGGTCTGAGCGACCAAGGGGGGCGGTGACTGATGTCTTATAGTATTCAGGTTTTGTAGTAAGAAGGAGATCCAAGGGATTTGAGCTGTGTGTTGGGATGCGAGGAAAAGAAGTAGGTTGCTGAACCATATTGGCTAAAGAATTGCTGACTACGAAAGCCTCCGATGGTCTCCCTTGTGGATCGGTTTTTGAAGATCCTAATCATTCCTTATTATGGACATTGAAGTCACCAAGAATAGTGACCTCGGAGGAAGGATATTCAGATTAAAGATGGTCGTTTTTTTTTTAGAAAGGTAGTCGAAGAGCTGAACAAAGTTGTTGTCAGAAGGTAACCGGTAAATGCAATCGACGAATTTAGTTGCAGCCCTGAGAGAAAGTTTAATCCAAAGTATGTCTTTTCTTCCAGCTTCCAAATTGGGGAGACTGATGCAGGGTAGATTGCTACGGACGTATGCGCACACACCTCCATGCAATCTAAAAGAAGTAAGGAGCTCATACCACGGGAAATTATGGTGATTAGTGGCTGTTTTGGCACTGATTTGGGTTTCGGTGAGGAAGAGGAGTTGGGGCTTATTAGCCTGGAGGAAATGGTGGACGGAGTTCAGGTTAGAATTTAGGCCACATATATTCGAGAAGGATATGTTAAATCTTGATGCCGGCGCCCCCTGCACACCCCTCTCCCGCAGATCCGGGACCAGGAGTGAATAGAGGGTGCTGAGAGGGGAAGATAAAAAAGGAAATATGAGCGGAAAATGCGAAAAAATAGCTTATAGGACCTCTATAGGCTGCCTTTTCACAGTTTGCAGCTGCATATACCTCCTTTACACTCGGTCTACCCCACATTGGATCTAGATTCCGTAACTTTCTTGAGGGTCGTTGTCAAGAAATTTTTCATGTGGTTTATGCATCAAGGGTGTTTGTAGGCATGCAGAAGGGGAAGGAAAACCCGCACAGGACGAAGTAGCGGACCACACGGATTTCAGTTGTAGCTCTGAAATATAAACCCGTTCTCAAGTGATGCACTTACCAGCGAACAGCATTTAATTTTTATTTAAGTACCTATAGAACTAGATAAATAAAAAGTCCGAGACGCAGCAAGTGCGTTAGGGTAGTAAATTTTCATTAAATGCTTCAAATTCGTATAACTGAATGTTCTATAAACCTAGAAAGTTGAAGTTTGATATGTAGTAAGGCATTCACGGGGACAATATATCAACCAAATTTCATGAAATAAATTGGTTATTTTTTGAGATACAAATTTTGTTTTTCGGAAAAATCAAATTTTTTTTAAGAAAAACTAGTCCGATAGGGCTGGCTAACGAGCTCATCCAAGCTATTGATAAAAGAAAGATTATTGCCGAGTTTAATCAAAATCGGTTAATTCACGTTTTGTTTACATGATACTCCAGATCGGCTTCATGCCCGGGATATTATATTCGAAGTATATGTAACAATTAATTACAGAATTAGTAGAATTACCATTGAAACACATTCCACGACTGTTTGGGTCTTATATGACGTATTATGTTTAAGAAACTATTTTAGAATCATTTTTATAGAGACTTGGCTTGATTTCTCCTGTATTATGTTACACTTTCAGTCCAAAACCACAGCATAATATATCTACGCCGAGACCGTTAATCAAGCTACAAATATAGTGTATTTTAAAAATTGATTGAATCCTCCAGTTAAATAACAATCACTTGGCAAAATTTTCATGTCGTCTGTGATTTTCCATATTTGTGGCCGAGATTTCACGATTGTTGGTTCGGGTAGTATGTTATATGCTTGTTATTTATTTAGTTTGGTTAGCGTTGATGTATGGTTTATGCGTGTTATATGAATCTATCTATGCGTGGCAATTAACTACTCGAACTTTAACCGCTAAATCGTTTTAACGCATGTCTTTCAGATTTTATTTTTAATTTGGAAAAAACTCTAAATATTGTGTACCAAATTACTTAAAATTCACAACATAGGTTTATTGACACCATTTCAGCCACATGGAAAGTCTCATTCCAGTTACTCTGATACGTACAAAAATATATAGCGTTATCAAAAATATTTTTGTATATTTTTGGGAGAAAAGAGTGTCCGTTGTAGCTGATAGACGAACTCGTCCGCTGTCTTAATACAATGAAGATATGTGCCAAGTTTCGTTGAAATCAGTTAAGTATTTTTTGAGTTATCGCTCGGATATATATATATATATATATATATATATATATATATATATATATATATATATATAAATTTTAACGGACCTTGGTTTTGGGTTCTAGGGAGCCAAATTCGCGCTCATCTGAAGAAATTGTTCCAAAAGCTGTTCCTCGTGACCTCTCTAATAGGGAATTTTCTTAATGAAAATTCGCTAAAAGAGATATTACTTGTTATAGAGTTATAGGTACTATATTAGAGAACATAAAACTATAAAATAGTAGAGCACGTCCCTGTATTGGTATATACGATTATGTTTATACAGCATGATGTCTAAATGAGTCATCCCTCAATTTTATATCATGCGTTTTATCAACACAAACGTGTAAAACTTGAATAATATATGTTATAAATATAAAATATACAAGTAGCACACATATCTTACTCTCGTAAAGATTGTGTACAAAATATCGACGAGTCAGCGTTCTCAATGACTCACTTCTGGAGTAATAATGCATACCAGAGGATTGAAAATGTTAACATTCAAGATACAGAGATACCGTCATGTCTTTCATACCCAAATATGGTATAAAATTTTAAAACGTTCGTTTTCGATCTCCTTGCACAAATTTGTGCTACAAAAACAATCGAACATGTGTTACAATATTTCCTAATAATATTACTATATAAAAGTTTTTCATATTTGGCTTTTAATTAAGATGTTCGACACGTCTGTAAGAAAAAAAGGCCGTCATAAATGTTGATGTACCTATATTTTATGTTAATTTTATTCTTCTTATATTAGGGACATGGTTTTACTTTTTAAAGACCATATACTGCGAAGTAAAATGGCTTTGAGCAATATAACCAAATGAAGAATAAACGTTATAAATCCTGACATAATATGCCAACTTTGTTAAGTACGATAACGTCCGTGGAATTTTGATCAGGCGGTGATTAATTAGCTTTTGCTTTCGCTAACACAAAAAACGTAGTTATATGGTTGAAAGATGTAGTACATTACATGATATACAGTGTAAGACGTTTTCGCGATAATATACGAATAGTGGGTGTCCAAATTTTTATCTTAGGTTATAGTTTTTTCATTATTTCAAATTCAGTCGCTCTTATAATGCGCGTATAAATTATTTCTTGGGCCAGTTGTTTCTGTTTTGATGTTAAAATGTAACCTTGAGCTGGAAGGGGGCCGGCTTTGGATATCGATTTTTCGAGGCACATTTAGCATCAGTGAGATCGCCAATAATAGGGGCGGTTATCTCTGTCGCGCACACACAGAGATAAGGCGCATTTGTAATGAGTATACAGTTAAATATTGCCATAAGTCTAATGAGTAAGAAAAAGATAGCAACACCTTTTATGTCCCATCTCGTTTTGTTGAAAATTTGCCTCACCTGCCATTCATTTAGGTTCCTTTTCTCTTCCAGTTCTAGTTTACAAAGTGATATTTTAATCCTGGTAATACTGTTTAAGACCTTTTGCGATGGAAACACTGATTGAAGACTTAGAGTGGTTGTATATCATTATCAATTATCAGTCATTCTGCTGTGAAACATCTAACATTACACTTTGAAGTTACGTTATTTTGAACTGTAATATTGGTTTCATGTAGGTACTTTTTAGACCCAGTACTTGTGAAATAACGTTAATATAGTCATTGTAATAGTTAGTATGCAAATAATGTCACACCAGTCTATATGAGAATTGAGTATATGAGCTTTGTTACTTTGGTCACAGGCAGGTTGTAAATTGTGTTGGTAACAGCAAATACTCTAGAATTATATTTCGAGAATGAACTATAAATGACATATATTGAACAATGTAGAAAGGTCTAGAACTACTCTATGGGCAGTATATAAAACAAGCGGCAGATAGAGCAGTTAGTCAGTAGTAATTTGGTGTTCTATGAACATTTAGTAATAGAGAGAAATATTTTAGGCGATAGTAGTGTTAGAAAATAGTTGGTTATAATAACTTAGTAGTTTGAAAAGCTGTGTTTTGTTAGTCAGCAAATCCAGAACCACGAAGAACGTAACACCTGGTGTCAGAAGTGGGATCAAGCTGCTAGCGGAAGTATTTTCCAGAATATTTGTTGAGCAACGTGAAACATTCTAGAATCTCTGGAAGATCAGTGTCAGCGGTAAGTCCTAACTGGGTGTTTGAAATAGAATAAACTGTATATCACTTTTAACTACGTCTATGCGTAAGACGCGTAGCGCAACAGCCAATATGGACACCCAGCTGTTGGAAATTATTAAATTAAAAAAATAGGAGTTGGGGCCAATTAGTCTGGAGGAAATGGTGGACGGAGTTCAGGTTAGAATTTAGGACACATATATTCGAGAAGGATATGTTAAATCTTGATGCCGGCGCCCCCTGTGCATCCATCTCCCACAGATCCGAATGGAGGGGTATTTTATATCCGAAATCTTTTGTACAAGGAGGAGCCATCATCAATTTTGTTTATAAGGAAAACTGACTCATACACCAAAACCGGAAATGTCCGTTGGGACTTCACCGGCTCGTTGATGTAAGGGGTGGTACCACTTCGGGCGTGAAAAGAATCCTTTACTATCACGTAAAGAAAAGTCACACTACCACACCTAGTTAAAGTTTGATATGTAGTAACGCATTCACGGGGGCAATATATCAACCAAACTTCATGAAAATAAATTTGTTATTTTTTGAGATACAAATTTTGTTTTTCGGAAAAATCAATTTTTTTTCATAAAAACTAGTCCGATAGGGCTGGCTAACGAACTCATATAAGCTATTAATAAAAGAAATATTCTTGCCGAATTTCATCAAAATCGGTTAATTCACGTTTTGTTTACATGATACTCCAGATCGGCTTCATGCCCGGGATATTATATTCGAGGTATACGTAACAATTAATTACAGAATTAGTAAAATTACCATTGAAACACATTCCACGACTGTTTCGGTCTTATATGACGTCTTATGTTTAAGTTTAAAGAACTATTTTAGAATAATTTTTTTAAGAACCTCGGTGGTTCAGGTCAGGTCAGGTCAGGTCAGGTCAGAAAGTGTGCGTCTGAACCGAAGGGTACTGGGTTCGATCCCAGGGTACTCCTTTCACTTTTCCAGTACAAACTGTAAAATTAACATCAACCGAGGTTCTGGCATTGTACTTGGGCAAGTTGAATGTCTGCACGTTCCACCCTTCGGAGGGGGCGTAAAGCCGTCGGTCCCGTGTCTATGCGATGTTGGGCACGTTAAAGATCCCTACCCTCCTTACAGAAAGGCAGGGGTTCGGCAAAAATTTCCAGGATAGTGAGGTGAAACTGCTCCCTGGCGTCGGTGATTGGCCATAGTCGCGGAAATAGGCCGACGTTAAAAAGAAACAAAACAAAACAAAAGAATAATTTTTATAGAGACTTGGCTTGATTTCTACTGTATTATGCTACACTTTCAGTCCAAAACCACAGCATAATATATCTACGCGGAGGCCGTTAATCAAGCTACAAATATAGTGTATTTTAAAAATTGATTGAATCTTCCAGTTAAATAACAATCGCTTGGCAAATTTTTAATTTTATGTCGTCTGCCATTTTCCATATTTGTGGCCGAGATTTCACGATTGTTGGTTCGGGTAGTATGTTCTATGCCTGTTATTTATTTAGTTTGGTTAGCGTTGATGTATGGTTTATACGTGTTATATGAATCTATCTATGCGTGGCTGTCGAACTTTAACCGCTGAGTCGTTTTAACGCATGTCTTTCAGATTTTATTTTTAATTTGGAAAAAACTCTAAATATTGTGTATCAAATTACTTAAAATTCACAACATTGGTTAATTTGCACCATTTCCAGCCACATGTAAAGTCTCATTCCAGTTACTCTGATACTTACAAAAATATGGCGTTATCAAAAATATTTGTGTATATTTTTGGGAGAAAAGAATGTCCGTTATAGCTGATATACGAACTCGTCCGCTGTCTTAATACAATGAAGATATGTGCCAAGTTTCGTTGAAATCAGTTAAGTATTTTTTGAGTTATCGCTCGGATATATATATATATATATATATATATATATATATATATATATATATATATATATATATATATATATATATATATAAACATTTTAACGGACCTTGGTTTTGGGTTCTAGGGAGCCAAATTCGCGCTCATCTGAAGAAATGGTTCCAAAAGCTGTTCCTCGTGACCTCTCTTATAGGGCATTTTCATAATGAAAATTCGCTAAAAGAGATATTACTTGTTATAGAGTTAGTTATAGGTACTATATTAGAGAACATAAAACAATAAAATAGTAGAGCACGTCCCTGTATTGGTATATACGATTATGTTTATACTGCATGATGTCTAAATGAGTCATCCCTCAATTTTATTTCATGCGTTTTATCAACACAAACGTGTAAAACTTGAATAATATATGTTATAAATATAAAATATACAAGTAGCACACATATCTTACTGCCGTAAAGATTGTGTACAAAATATCGACGAGTCAGCGTTCTCAATGACTCACTTCTGGAGTAATAATGCATACCAGAGGATTGAAAATGTTAACATTCAAGATACAGAGATACCGTCATGTCTTTCATACCCAAATATGGTATAAAACTTTAAAACGTTCGTTTTCGATCTCCTTGCACAAATTTGTGCTACAAAAACAATCGAACATGTGTTACAATATTTCCTAATAATGTTACTATATAAAAGTTTTTCATATTTGGCTTTTAATTATGATGTTCGACACGTCTGTAAGAAAAAAAGGCCGTCATAAATGTTGATGTACCTATATTTTATGTTAATTTTATTCTTCTTATATTAGGGACATGGTTTTACTTTTTAAAGACCATATACTGCGAAGTAAAATGGCTTTAAGCAATATAACCAAATGAAGAATAAACGTTATAAATCCTGACATAATATGCCACCTTTGTTAAGTACGATAACGTCCGTGGAATTTTGATCAGGCGGTGATTAATTAGCTTTTGCTTTCGCAAAAGAACGTAGTTATATGGTTGAAAGATGTAGTACATTACATGATATACAGTGTAAGACGTTTTCGCGATAACATACGAATAGTGGGTGTCCAAATATTTATCTTAGGTTATAGTTTTTTCACTATTTCAAATTCAGTCGCTCTTATAATGCGCGTATAAATTATTTCTTGGGCCAGTTGTTTCTGTTTTGATGTTAAAATGTAACCTTGAGCTGGAAGGGGGCCGGCTTTGGATATCGATTTTGCGAAGCACATTTAGCATCAGTGAGATCGACAATAATAGGGTCGGTTATCTCTGTCGCGCACACGCAGAGATAAGGCGCATTTGTAATGAGTATACAGCTATTATATTTCCACCAAATTGATGTACCATAGTGGTATACCTAACTCGTCATCTTTTCGAAATAATCGCAATAATTTCTAAAAAACACATGATCTTCACATAATTTGAATTAGTTGGTCATGGAACGCCAAGTGATTTGCCAATTGCTTAATTGTTTACTGTGTTTGACAGACGCCGAAGTTTTAAGATTCATTTGCTATTTTCCACTTAATATTTATTTGAAAACAAGTTAAGATGGAGCGAAATAGTTACTCAAATGAAGTTTTAATGACACTATTTATTCTTCATGGACAATGTGACAAAATTGTAGCAAGAACTTGAAGAAAATTCAAAAAAATATTGCCCTGTCTAATGAGTAGGAAAAAGATAGCAACACCTTTTATGTCCCATCTCTTTCTGTTGAAAATTTGCGTCACCTGCCATTCATTTAGGTTCCTTTTGTCTTCCAGTTCTAGTTTGCATTTCAAAGTGATATTTTAATCCTGGCAATACTCTTTAAGACATTTTGCGGTGGAAACACTGATTGGAGACTTAGAGTGGTTGTATATCATTATCAGTCATTCTGCTGTGAAACGTCTAACATTACATTTTGAAATTACGTTCTTTAGAACTGTAATATTGGTTTCATGTAGGTACTTTTTAGACACAGTACTTGTGAAATAACGTTAATATAGTCATTGTAATAGTTAGTATGCAAATAATGTCACACCCGTCTATATGAGAATTGAGTATATGAGTTTTGTTACTTTGGTCACAGGCAGGTTGTTAAGTGTGTTGGTAACAGCGAATTCGAGAATGAACTAGAAATGACAGATATTGAACAATGTAGAAAGGTCTATAACTATGGACAGTATAAATAAACGAGCGAAAGATAGAGCAGTTAGTCAGTAGTAATTTGGTGTTGGTGGTGTGGTGGTGGTAAAAAAAAGATGGTATGGCCTCGACGGAATTGTCATTAGCCACTTGGTGTTGGTGTATAATAAGCGATGATAGAATGCGTATAGTGGAATTTAGATCTATGAATATTTAGTAATAGAGATAAATATTTTAGTCGATAGTAGTGTTAGAAAATAGTTGGTTATAATAAATTAGTAGTTTGAAAAGCTGTGTTTTGTTAGTCACCAAATCCAGAACCCTGAAGAACGTAACAACTGGTGTCAGAAGTGGGATCAAGCTGCTAGCGGAAGTATTTTCTAGAATATTTGTTGAGCAACGTGAAACATTCTAGAATCTCTGGAAGATCAGTGTCAGCGGTAAGTCATAACTGGGTGTTTGAAATAGAATAAACTGTATACCACCTTCAACTACGTTTATGCCTAAGACACGTAGCGCAACAGCCAATATGGACATCCAGCTGTTGGAAATTATTTTTAAAAAAAACGGGCGCAGAAGCTAAATTAGCACGACACGAAGTTAGAAAAAGAGACGAAGAAGCCAAAGATGAAATGAGAAAAGGAGATGAACAGGTCAGAAAAGAGACGAAGAAGCCAAAGAAGAAATGAGAAAAGAGATGAAGAGACCAGAAAAAGGAACGAAGGAGGCAAAGAAGAAATGAGAAAACTAGGAAGAGACAAAAGTAGAAACGAGCAGAAGATATGAAGAAGTCAGAAATAGAGATGAAGAGATCAAAGGAGAAATGAGAAGAAGAGATGAAGAGACAAAGAAAATTCTACAAGAACAGGCCAGTAGAATGGAGAATATTACTTTATGTGTGGACGAACGTATGAAGCATAGTAAAAGACAACATCTTCCAGCAAGTAGAAAGCCGAGTAAGGAGTATCAGCCACGATGTACATGACAAGCTGTCGAGTATACAAGAGGAAGTACAGCAGAAAATACAATCACTAGAAAATAAGTGTGATACCCCGGCCAAAGGAAACATCAGACTCGAAGATAGCCCCGTCGTAAGAACTAAGGTTTCCACATTTGTTGGCTCAGTCCCATGGGGTATTTATCTACGCCAGTTCAAAGCCGCTGCTACAGCAATTGGTTGTGGCGAGAGAGAGAGAGAGAGAGAGAGAGACCTCGTTAAATGTATCTCTCATAGGAGATGGATGTGCGCCAAGGTATTCCCAGGGTAAAACCGTTGAGTTTTGACAGAATTAGACATCAGTTAGAGATGTGGTTTGGCGACCAGCATTTACAACTGTATCGTTTTCAGTTGAAAAATCGTTGTCAGAAATCGGCGAAAGTCCCCAACATCTACACGCTGACGTTGTCAGACTGACACGATTAGCCTACCCCATAGCTCCGATGGAGTTTTTAAACCAGCTGTCGCTTCAAACCTTCATTGACGGCATCAGTAATACCGACACCCAACAGGCGCTCAGGATGGCGAGACACAAAAGGCATCAGTAATACCGACACCCAACAGGCGCTCAGGATGGCGAGACACAAAAGGCATCAGTAATACCGGCATCCAATCGGCGCTCAGGATGGCGACACACAAAAACTTGAACGATGCTTTGGCACATTTCCTGCCTTTGGCACAGTTTGAAGCGATCAAGCAAGCGACAGAAAGTCATGTGAAAGTTCGCACTCTCCAAATCCAAGAAGAAAATAAAACTGGTTCATCCAAGGTCATGCAGCTACTAGAAAAAATTGCAGAACAAATAAGGCCTACGTCTCATGGGCACCATGAAAATGCCTTGCGTTGCTGGAACTGCGGCAAGATATGACACATACGAGGAGAATGTTGGGCTCTAAGATCACGCGGATGGGAGAAAGTGAAGCCAAGGCCGGTAACTGTTTCTCAGTCTAGCGATTCTGCCAATGCTGTCGTCGTACATGGCTAGGTAAGCGGCAATAAGACCAAGATGGTCGTCGACACTGGCGAATCTATTTAATCGCCGCGACATGGTACCAAGATGGCCAGTAAGGGAGCCAGACAGAGTGTGCAGAGTAAATGCAGCCAGTGGAGATCGGATCAAGGTATTTGCGACTCTGATGTCGAGCTGCAAATTGGGACATGGAAGACAAAGCAGAGAGCCATAGTCGCCGCCATATCAGACCCAATTATAATTGGCTTGGACATACTCCAAGGTCAGTGCGCTAAACTTGATCTTGGCATTAATATCCCGACAATCGGCGGTGAAGAAATAATAATGTCGTCTGGTTGTAACCTGGTAGTGCGGAAAATCACCATAGAGGATATAGATGTTAATTGCACTTGTTGATATTAAATCCATACGTAAACATTTAATATAACTTTATTACTTCACTAATTGAATAAACTATATGATACATTTAACTATAATACACTTTAATAACAATTACAGCAGTACACGAGTACATATCAGTTCACTGTAGCGGTTGGTAGCGAGGAGAGAGAGAGAGATCGCCTGGTGTATGTTATATGCGGTAGTTCTTGACAGCTGGCTGTCGCATAACGTAACGCAACGTTTAGCTGTCAAATGAAGAAACATAGAGTAGTGTTGACGGAAACACTGCGGTCGGAACCACCGCCACAGAGGAAAATCGCAACGTCTCCCGTGAATGTCATTCCAGTGAAGAGAGCTGTTAGCGGAAGAGACGACCCAGTTACTCAGCCAGAAGCAAGTAGAAAATAAATTATTAAACGGCGTTTTTATTTTTACCAATAGATAGCTGAGCCCCATGGAAATGACGCATTCAGAGATCTTTTTGTTTGTATTACTCGCTCGTCGAAAAGATCGAGCTGCCGTATACAGGTACTCTCAAATAGTGGCTGAATCTGAAAAGTTTTCGCAGAAATGTTTTTAGCGTTTCCGTAGAAAACACTTTTGCGAAATGTTGGTAATTAATAATAAATGTTTTTAGTAAATTATTGTAATTTACTGGAGGCAATTTCGACAAAAAAGATGGTGAATTTTTGTAAAGAAATTTTCATAAAAATTAGTTTTCTCAACTTATTGGGTCATAAAGCTGTTTGTCAATAATTATATCTTGGCAGGTGTGTAAATAGCTTGAAGAGGTTCGTTGGATAGAAGAATCGGACCAATTATTTCTGGAAAATTTCAAGTTTATTTTCCGAAAAAGTTTGTACTTTTTGAAACAACAAAGCTATTTTAATGAAATGTGGTACTATATAGGTTATACTGCCAACCAATATGCCCTTTTAATAACAAGACATATTTGACATTAAAAACATTTTTACCAAATTTTGTTACCATAACGCACTTGCTGCATCTAGACTTTCTAGGAATTATTTTATTTAGGCTTATATTTTAACATTAAAATGTAACGTTGAACTGGAAGAGATCCGATTATGCTTTCAATATAGATTTTTTGAGGCACGTTTCGCAGAAAAGCACAAAATGAGATCGACAATAATATAGGGGTGGTTATCTCTGTCGCGCGCCCACACACACCCTCAGATAAGGCTCATTTGTAATATTTGTATAATTTTCTAATTTTTCTACTTGATTTTGGTTTATTTGTAAATTAAAACGTTTACTAACGCTAATAAGTTTTAAAATAATTGAAAACAATGGGTAGGTATATATTGCCTTATAGTTAATGAGTAAGAAAAAGAGAGCAACACCTTTTATGCTCCATCTCTTTCTGTAGAAAATTTGCCTCAACTGTCATGAAATGTCAGGAAACTTCTTGATTACTTATTACTTACTGCTTATTTTAAGAGTTTCGACATTGGAGTTAATATGTGTTTTGCATTCTCCAGTTTAAAATATGTTTCATGTACTTACAAATAATAAAATAAACTTAGTCGTGTTTGTTAGATCCTTATAACATACCCACCAGACAATATATTATATAGGGTATCAAACGAAAAAATGTACATACCTTGCTCTTTGTCACATCCATATAACTTTGAGTAAAACTGAATGTTTAAAAGTAATATCGGAATTTATAGGCATTAGTTGAGTACTATATAGATATTTTTCAAAATGAAGTGAAAATAAATTTACTTAGATGAATAATGGAAACTCACCCTTTATCAAGGATTTTCTTGGCAACATAATTGCGCTTGGAGGAATTAGTTTTTTTCACTTCTGTCGGAGATGTTGATTTAGAATTTTGCAGCAGCAATTTTTTCTTGATCTGGGATACACTGACACTTGGGACCACATCACCCATTTCAAATTATTGTTAAGACCATAAATGTTTGTGAAATTTTAGAAAACTCTTAGTAGAGTGCATGTGTATTTAATATAATCATATTTTTAACTGTATAATATAACTAGAAATGTGAATACATTCTTGAAATAGGTGTTTTTAATAGATTATTATCAGTATAAGGAAATTTTGAAGCAGAAACAATCTGGAAAGAAAATGCAAATCTGTAATAATCAGTAGTTAATTTGAAATGTACTTTCAAAATTTGACAGTTAAACTGACATAACAATCTGCCAACATATAAAAATTCACATCCCTCTAAAAATTATCTAAAGTTACTGCTTTGCTTACAGTCTTCCTATTTCAAATTTGTTGTTGTAGCAGTTACAAGGCCTCAATTACCCTACTTCTTAAATCTCTAAGGTCTCAGTGTGTTCAACCTGATACCTCTCAGGTTTAGGGATGAACACAGACCCTACAAACGATGAAACATGTATTTTATTATTTCACAAAATTTAACCGTTATAAGGAAGTACAAGAGAATATAAAAGATTCTATGGAAAAAATATTTGTCGGATTTACTTAAACCTTGGCATAAATACTGTTACGTTCTTCGCGGTTCTGGATTTGTTGACTAACAAAACATAGCTTTTCAAACTACCAATTTATTATAATAACCTACTATTTTCCAACACCATCATCAACTAAAATATTTCTCTCTATTACTAAATGTCCATAGTACTATATTTCGCTTATTATACACCAACAATAACTCACTACTGATCTCTATCTTCGGCTCGCCTACTTATATTGTCCATAGAGTAGTTATAGACCTTTCTATATTGTTGGATATCTGTCATTTCTAGTTCATTCTGGAAATATAACTCTAGAGCATTCGCTGTTACCAACATACTTTACAATCTGCCTGTGACCATAGAAGTAACAAAGTTAATAAACTTAATTCTCATAGATACGGATGTGACACTGCCCCCTTACATTCGATCGTCCCGGTCGAATTCTCACATTTCTTGGTATGAAGTAACCCTGTGCATATGGACCACCTTCATCCTGCTCTTTGGGCTTCTCAGAATGCGATAGACAACGTCATATTGATCGTTTTGGTCACATTATAAGGAACTTCCCAAAATTTCTGTAGTTTCGGTAACCGCCGCTTGCGCCGTACTTGATTGTACAACCACACCCTACTTTAAAACCAGCTGAATTATCTCTCACGTCATAGTGGGTCTTCATGCGGCCGCTTTCTATACTCGTATATGCATTTTGACAGCAGAATGGATGGATTTCCTTCTCGTCGATATGTCGGAGCTCTCTTCAAGCGAATTTCCTACGTTGAACTGGTTCTTCCGCACAATTGCTCCGGTTCTGGTGTTTCTACTTGCACAAATGTCTCTTCCAGTCCTATTCTTCTTGTTGACATCAGTTCCGTTCCAACAAATGTGTTCACTGATCTTCTTCTAGGTTCGCTTCACATTTACATGGTCTTTACAACCTTTGTCTTGTACTTCTCCCATAATTTCTTTTCTACTTGTTTCTGGCTGAGTAACAGACGTTGCTATTTTCTTCTATGGTGTTTTTCCGTACCGCTAGGTTACTGCCAGGCGACATTAGTATTTCTTCACCGCCGATGGTCAAGGGATGTTAGTGACAGATCAAGTTTAGCTCACTGACCTTGGAGTATGTCCAAGCCAATTATAATCGGGTCTGATATGGCGGCGATTATGGCTCTCTGCTTTGATTTACATGTCCCAATTTGCGGCTCGACGTCCGTTTCGCCAAGCACCTGGATCCGATCACCACTGGCTACATTTACTCTGTACACTCTGTCTGGCTCTCTTACTCGCCATCTTGGTACCATGTCGCGGCGAATAATCATCCTAGATGCGCCAGTGTCGACGACCCTCTGAGTCTTATTGCTGCTTACGTATCCATGTACGACGACAGCGCTGCCGGAATCGTTAGCTTGAGAAACAGTTACCGGCTTTAGCTTCACTTTCTCCCATCCGCGTGATCTTAGAGCCCAACATTCGCCTCGTATATGTACCACCTTGCGGCAGTTCCAACAACGCGGTGAGCTCTTTTTGGGTGCCCATGATACGTAGGCCTTATTTGTTTTCCTATTTTCTCTAGTAGCCACATTACCTTGGATGAATTTGTTTTACTTTCTTCTTGAACTTGAAGACTGCGAACTTTTACATGACTTTCTGACGCTTGCTTTGCCTCTTCAAACTCCAAGGAATGTGCCAAAGGATCGTTGAAGTTTTTGTGTCTCGCCATCCTCAGCGCCTGTTGGCATCTCTGATGCCGTAAATGAAGGTTTGCAGCAACAGCTGGTTTAAAAACTCCATCGGAGCTATAGGGTAGGCTAATCGTGTCAGTCTGACAACGTCGGCGTGGAGCTGTTGGAGACTTTCGCCTGATTTCTGACAACGATTTTTCAACTGGGATCGGTACAGTCGTAAATGCTGGTCGCCAAACTCCTACTCTAATTGATGTCTAATTCTGTCAAAACTCAACGGTTCTTCCCTGCGAATACCTTGAAGCACATTTAGGGTGTCTCCTCTGAGAGCTACAATTGACGAAGTCGCTTTTTCTCTCTCGCCCCAACCATTTGCTGTAGCAGCTGCTTCGAACTGGCGTAGATAAATACCCCATGGGACTAAGCTATCAAATGTGGGGACCTGAATTCTTATGACGGGGCTATCTTTGAGTCTGATGTTTCCTTGGTGATGGTATCATACTTCTTTTGTAGTTATTCCATTTTCTGCTGTACTTCCGTTTGTACCTCTTGCACAGTCGTCAGCTTGACATGTACATCGTCACTGATACCACCTACTCGATTTTCTACTTGCTGAAAGATGTCATCTTTTACCTGCTTTATTAGTTCATCTACACATGAAGTAATATTCTCAATTCTGTTGGCTTGTTCTTTTACAATGTTTTTGGTTTCCTCGTCTATTTATCCCCAGTTCCTCTCTTTTCTCTGGTCTTCTTTCGCTTCTTCATCTACCTTTCTCAGATCTTCTTTCGCTTCTTTATCTCTTTTATGGCTTCTTCATATTTTTTCGTGGTTCATTGCTTTTCTTGCTTCTTCCCGTCATAATTTAGCTTCTTCGTCTATTTTCTTTAATCATTTCCAATAGCTGAGTGTCCATATTGTCTGTTACGCTACGTGTCTTAGACGTAGACGTACTTAGAGTTGGTAAACAGTTTTTGTTTTGTTTCAAAAACACACCCAGTTATAAATTATCGCTAACACTGATCTTAAAGAGATTCTAGAAATTTCCTCTTGTTCAATGAATATTCTAGTATCTCCGCTAGCAGCTTGAAAATCCCACATCAACTAAAATGTTGATCTCTGTTACTAAAAGTCCATAGAACTATATTTCACTACACGCCTTCTACGATCGCTTATTCTACACCAACACTTACAGTGACTTGATAGTCACTGTACCAACACTAAGTCACTACCGACCTCTATCTTTGGCTCGCCTATTTATATTTTCCATAGAGTAACCTTTATATATTGTTCAACATCTGTCATTTCTATCTAGTTCGTTCTCGACGAGATATAAGAAGCGTCTCTCCACAGTAATGCCCCGGTCGCAGTGATCATGCGCACTTTGCAGAATATTTTAAGTAACGCAATAAAAGACCTCTCTGACGTGCTGTTTACGCACAATCATTCCAATTGACCTTCCCTGACATCAGTTTGCACATTCAAAAGCTAAAAAAGGGAAAAGTACATTATGCTCATATGAATGGCAGAGTTGATTGTCCTTCCCCTTTTAATTGGCCAAACTGATGTCAGGGCGGAGGATTGTGTGTAAACAGCAGGCCAGGGAGGTCTTTTATTTCGTTACTTAAAATATTCTGCGAAGTGCGCCTGGTTATTACTGTGGCGAGACGCTCGTGAAATATAACTCTAGAGTATTCGCTTTACAAACACACTTTCCAACCTGTCTGTGACCATAGAAGTAACAAAATTCATACAAAAGATTTTTCGAAATTTAATCCCCAAGAGGGTGTAAATGTTTTCATGGGAAAAACATGTTTTTAACCAGATTTACTTCTCTACAATAAATCCATTTCCCAAAATGTGTAAAAATTACGTAAGGATAAAAATATTTTTTTAGTTTAGGATACATATGAAAAAAAAAAAAAACTGGTTTAGCAACTCCTCAGAGATATTTACAAAATGTTTGCTTATCATCCAATTACTTATCACGTAGTTTAATCTCTTTTTATCGGATCATATAGTCGAAAGAGCCTCGGTGGTTTAGTGGTAAAAAAGTATGTCTCTGAACTGAAGGATCTGGGTTCGATTCCAGGGTTCCCCTTTCACTTTTTCAGTACATACTGTAACATTAACGTCAACCGAGTTGTGGCATTGTATATGAGCAAGTTGAATTTCTGCACATTCCACCCTTCAGAGGGTGTCCCGTGTCTATGCGATGTTGGACATGTTAAAGATTCCTACCCTCCTTACAGAAAGGCAGGGGTTCGGCAAAATTTCCAGGATAGTGAGATGAAACTGCTCCCTGGCGTCGGTGATTGGCTATAGTCGCGGAAATAGTCCGACATTAAAGAAACAAAACACACACAGTCGAACATTACAAGATGTTAAAAAATAAACCTACAACAATAAAACACATTTATAAAATGACAAATTTAATATCTTACTGTACAATTCAGTTACATAACAGTCACAGTTAAAGCTGCTGCCGGCAATTATTAAAAAAATAAAATCTAAACTAAACCGTCTCGACCGTCCCTTTCTTTTTAGCACCAGAATTCTTTTCTTCTGCAATAAATGAAGTCTCCTCAGACTTTAACTGTACAGGAATGTCTTGAGCTACCTGGGAAGCCTCACCGCTTGCCGCAGATGTTGAAGGTTGAGTATCTGTTCTGGGTGTCTGCGGTCTTGGTAAAATACTGATTTTCGGTGACATATCAATCACAGAACTTGGAGCCTTCTTAATTAACTCCAATGGTATTTCTTCTGAACGGGGTCTAGGCATTCTTGGTGATCCTTCTCTCGATCTGGTTTTGCTCGAAGTAGATGAATCTCTCGATCTAGTACCACTTCTAGAGTTAGCCCGTTCTTCTTTTTTTAGATTCGCAATCCTATTTGGACTTTCACTGTTTCTATGTCTCCTACTCTCATCTGCTCGATGTGCTATCCCCGGAGAGTTTTCACGTCTGGGTGCCGCAAAACCAGGACCTTTGCAAGTGTTGAAGAGCGGTCGATTATCACGACAACCTCTTCCCGTGGCCCTGGAGGAGTAAATTCCACCACCAACAAAAGCAGGACTAGGTGGACCAGACTGACCAGGGATCTCGAGTAAGCGAGCAATGTGCTGCATTTTCTTTTGACGTGCTTTGAGCCTTCCCTGAAACATACATTCACAATATTATACAGGGTGTCAAATCTTAGTTATATGTAGTGTCCCGTTTTGGTTGCAATCGCTGGGTTTCTCGGTTATTAATAAAGATACAACCTTGCGGTTTTCGCGAATCTGAGTTACTTTTTTGTAAAACGAAAGATGCCACAAACAACATTGTCATAGCGCTATTAGTTTCCGAGCTACAGGGTGATATTGAAAATATTGCTTGAAAATATTATTTTCAGGTACCCCTTGTATTTCAGTTGTCTGGCAACTTGGCAACAAGGTTAAAACAAATCCTTTTAGAACTTTTCAAGTAGAATGTAGTGGTGTAGTTAGTTTTGTTTTTCTAAATATTACTGTTCTTGAAATATTGGCCAATGTTTGGTTTTTTTATATGAGGCACCCTGTGTATTTGTCAAAAAATCTATTGGAATTTTCAAAAGATTTGTTGGCGTATATTTATGCCTGGAGCAGCGTAGAGGTTAATCCACACCTCCGGACTGGGAACACTCAGAAATAGAGGCGCCTTATAGGCGGGCATCTAGAGTAGACTGGACAGTCGCTAAAGAGGTGGTTACGTGGAGCAAAATCAGATGGGCCATTAACAGCTTTAAGCCATACAAATCGCCGGGATTTGATGGAATAATGCCCATCATGCTCCAACAGGGAATAGATATACTGGCGCCGGGGCTTATCCTCATTATAAGGGCCAAACTGGCTCTGGGGTACATTCTGAGGGCATGGAGACTGGCCAGGGTTGTATTTATTTCTAAACCTGGGCGTCCAACAAACCAGGCAAAGTCCCTGATGCCAATAAGTATCATGTTCTTCTTGCTAAAAACAGTGGAAAAACTGCTCGACCGGCACATTAGGGGTGGTGTACTGGAAGCATATCCCTTACACTGCGGACAATATGCATACAGAGCATACGCGGCACTGGTCTGGTGGCCTAAGGTGACACAATCCAGTGCCAAACAAAAACTAGGCAAGATCCAAAGGATGGCTTGCCTAGGCATCACAGGGGCCATGTCTTCAACCCCAACAGCCGCCATGGAGGTGTTGCTGGATCTGCCCCTCTACACTTAGTTATTATTGGGGAGGCCAGGCTAGGACTATACAGACTAGCCTGCAATGGTAGACTGAAGATCAACCCAGGCGTCAGGGGCCACTGCAAAATTCAGGAGATCGTGAAGGAGCCCATGCTTGAAATGAGGTCAGACTTTGCGAGCCCGCGAATCTGCAGGGAAAACAACTTTACAGTGGAAATCCCCAACCGCGAGGCATGGCGGGAGGACACGCCGGGCATACTACGGGACGCGCTCATCTGGTCCACGGACAGATCTGGCGGGGAGTGTGGGACGGGGGCAGGTGTTTACTTGGAAGGACCGAGGGTACGTCATAGTATTTCCCTTGGAGCCCATGCAACGGTGTTTCAGGCCGAAATGTACGCCATCCTGCACTGTGTGCGGGAGAACAAGAGGAGGGGCTACACCAACAAGCGGATCCTCATAGCCACAGACAGCCCTTAAGGCACTAAGTAGCCCACGGGTAAATTCCTGGATGGTGAGTGAGCGCCGAGACTAGACGAGCGACCTGGCTGGGCAGAATGAGGTCACCCTCATCTGGGTGCCGGGTCACTCGGGTGTCAAAGGCAATGAAGAAGCTGACAGTCTCGCGAAGAGAGGGTCAGCAGATCCATTTATGGGACCAGAACTGGCTCTGGGCGTGACAAAGGGCACTGCCAGCCTAGCACACCTTGTGCGAGTGTATAGCTCTGGACCGCAAAAGACAACTGATCTACGGTCAGTGTAGACCGGAGACAGAGCCTTATAAAACCTCACCCTACCAATCGCTGTGCAGACTGGTTCAAGGCACAGTGATTTTGGAATGGGTGGAGTGAAGAGAAGGGCATGCACAATAGGGCAACGGCTGCAATGCTATCGGGGCGGCAAAGCCGCGGATGAGCCCTGAGGGAAAAAAAGGGTGTTGTCCTGATTACACTGGTGATACCCAAACGTTACAGCCTTTGAAGTTTGGTCAGCTTCCGGGTAGCATAATTTAATTCACCCTGCTCCACCAGACCACCACCCCATACAGGATCCCACGATCTGACAATCACAGTATAAATCCAATAAAGGATCCGAGGTTTAAGTCGCCAAGGTCCTCCCTATCGCATGGCGTAACTGCTAGAGGGTCGCTACTCCGTCAGTAACAAAAATAGCTTGACTGTAGCCATCAAGTTATACAACAACCTACCCATTGAATTAAAAAGAATGGATACCAGTAAATAAACTGGAAAATGAACTAGAAAAAATCGCAATACGTTTCGAAACCTAATATATGTGTATGTAAATTGTTGCGTAGGTCTTTTGCAATTAGCCATAGACGGTGAGCAGAATATGAGTATTGAACATGAAGAATAGCAAAAACCCTATGTACAGATAATAACATCTACAGGATTTACTTATATGATTTTGCTAGTTAAATAGAGGAATAAATAAATAATTAAATAAATAAGATAAATAAATAATATACATTTCAAAAATTAGAATATAAAAGCGGTTTATAATGTCCCATTACCTTGGTAAGTCTTTGTTTCGCAGCCATACATCTAATGTTGTCGTCAAAGAGAAACTTGGCACTTAACAATGGTACCCTATTGGTACTGGTACCCGATAAGGGTCTATGTATAGTGAATATAAACATCTGGAGTCATCTTTATCACCCGAAACTTCGATATCCTGCAGGAACCCAACTAATTTAGCGACACCCCATCCCAACCTCTTGGTATCTGGTTCCACCAGAATCAACTGAAGTACATCTATCCGAGGTTTAAGTCGCCAAGGTCCTCCCTATCACATGGCGTACCTGCTAGAGGGTCGCTACTCCGTCAGTAACAAAAATAGCTTGACTGTAGCCATCAAGTTATACAACAACCTACCCATTGAATTAAAAAGAATGGATACCAGTAAATACACTGGAAAATGAACTAGAAAAAATCGCAATACGTTTCGAAACCTAATATATGTGTATGTAAATTGTTGCGTAGGTCTTTTGCAATTAGCCATAGACGGTGAGCAGAATATGAGTATTGAACATGAAGAATAGCAAAAACCCTATGTACATGTAATAACATCTACAGGATTTACTTATATAATTTTGCTGGTTAAATAGAGGAATAAATAAATAATTAAATAAATAAGATAAATAAATAATATACATTTCAAAAATTAGAATATAAAAGCGGTTTATAATGTCCCATTACCTTGGTAAGTCTTTGTTTCGCAGCCATACATCTAATGTTGTCGTCAAAGAGAAACTTGGCACTTAACAATGGTACCCTATTGGTACTGGTACCCGATAAGGGTCTATGTATAGTGATATGTAAACATCTGGAGTCATCTTTATCACCCGAAACTTCGATATCCTGTAGGAACCCAACTAATTTAGCGACACCCCATCCCAACCTCTTGGTATCTGGTTCCACCAGAATCAACTGAAGTACATCTATCACTAAAAATCTTCTCATCTTCGTACCGTCCTTCCACAGCACAGTACAAGCGATCAAATCAGAATTATCTAGAAGGAGAAAGTAAGTTTCATTAGGTGTATGTTGAGAAGTGGATACCACAGAACAACACAATCACTTGATCTTAATTGTACTTTTTATAGGGATAACATTACTTTATTGTTGGCATCATGTTAATTAAGGTATAACAAGTTTTTTTTTTTATATTAACAGTCTTTCATTAGACTTAATATAAGCTTCCCATCTTAATTAATGAACACAAAACTGAATTATGAAAAAAAAAATTCGGGCCGCAGCAAGTGTGTTATAGTAGTGAATTTTCATAAGAATTGTACAATATAATTATACGGCATTTTACTAAAATTGATACTTTAAACTTACAGATTAAAAAAAAATTAGAAGTAATATGTACACATTTCAATATTTCTTTCGAAAGTGTTACCACCGATATTTATTTATTTAATACAAATACTCAACGGGAATGATCCCAAATTAAGAGTAGGTTTGTATGTGAGTGAGCCATACTGGTCCCTCCACCGCGACCATACAGTCTATTGTGGCTCACGCCTAAAAGTCTAAATTTCTCACAACAAAGCCAGCCTCGTGCAGAGGTCGATAATCTTTGTGGGCGAAAGTTGATCCAGATCCTCCGGAGCAAGCTTTATCTTACCAAAGAGCAGGTATCTAGTCCTGTCCGCTGCAGGACAGGAACACAACACGTGCTCTGCTGTCTCGTCACTCTCCATACACAGCCTGCACTCGCTCTCCTGACCGATCCCAATACGGTGCATGTGATGCCGCAAGCGGCAGTGTCCTATATACAGGCCGACTAGAGTACTCAGTTAAATTAAGAGTATGAATACAATATAAAAGAGATAGCATACACTTGAAAAATTAACATCGTAAAAGTACTACTAATTACAAAGCAGGGATGCAACGTGTCTCAGCTCAGACTCACCACAACACAATATCTCTATTGACTGATGCACGCTCTTATAAATGAAGCACGATCTGTAAATCGGTGAGTTAAGCCTAACATTGGTCCCAGGTGGTGGTAGATAAAAGAAATCCTGTCTTTTAGAGTTGACTCTAGCGGTGTGAAAAAGCAGAGTGTGCAACAGTTCAGGACAGACGATCCTACTGTACAGTAAATTGTATATCAGGGAGAAAGCAGAATAAATACGTCTAGCCCGCAGCGATTCCAATGGGAACCTCGACAAGTAAATTGGCCTGTGGTGTACCAGCAGCGGGATACACCCGATTTGATCTGTATTCAAGGAACTTTACAAATCTTCGTTGGACACCTTCAAGAGCCCCTATATGGATGTCATACAGACGAAACTACACCACATGGGCATATTCCAGAAGCGGCAGAACATAGGGCCCGAATAGGAGCTGTGAGTTATGACTGAGTAAGGATTTACAACAGGCTTCCAGAAGTCTTGAAGAGCATGCCAATGGAGTCCTTCAGAAAAGAGGCGAGGATGATCTTGGGCCAACATGTTCTCTATTCTGTCACAGAATATTTTGATAGGTTCTAGACTTTTATATGTATTGTGTCTCGACATTTATATTTTGTTATATCAGTATTATGTATGTTTTATTTTAATGCATTTTATTTGTACCTCTGTTTATTTTGGTTTTGCTATGTGGTGAACATTCTCCAGGGTCTATATTTCATTTGTTTGCTGTAATATTGTGTATACTATATGACGTGGTCTTTTGTGCCAGAATAAATATTATTATTATACTGCGAATAAGAAATAGTGCCTTCGATGCCCTAGCAATAACATGTTCATAGTTCTCCACGAACGAGAGTTTCGAGTCGAAGACAATACCCAAGTCTTTAAAGGTTGCAGGTCTTAGAAGAGGCTGTCCCTCTATGGAGTATGGGAACTCGATTACAAGGTGGTTGAGTGTATAAGACTTTACCACACATTTTTTAATATTCAGTGGGATGTTGTTAATGGAGCACCAGTGTTGAACCGTACGCAAACATCCGTCAAGCACTGAACAATCGCAGAGACCAGCAATGGATGACAAGATTTTTACATCACTGCATACAGAAGATGGGGTAAGTCGATGACATCTGAAATATCATTGATGAACAGATTGAACAACGAGGGTCGCAGAACAGATCCTTGAGGAACACCCGATTCAGCCAAGACCTCCACAGGCTGACACCAATGATAGTGGACAACACTAACTCGATCACGAACATAGGATTCCATAAACTTCAGCAAGTTCAGTGAGAAACCCATGTTATCCAGTTTCTTCAAAAGAATATCGTGATTTAATCTATTAAAGGCCCTGCAGAGGTCCAGGTAGATAACATCCGTCTGCGACCCCTTGTCCATGACAGCAGATATATATTCAGTTATACTGATTAAGTTAGTGGTCGTGGAGCGGCCCCGACATGCTGAGCACTGCTAATCACATTTTTTACCGCAAACGGAATGATCCCATGCAAGACAATCTCGAACACCTTCGCAAAGTTTTCCATTATAGCAATTTGTCTATGGTTCTGAATCAACGTAGAATGACATCTCTTTTGGAACAGGTACTGACTTCGCCTTCTTCCAGTTGCTAGGAAACACAGAAGACCCCCAGTGATATATTGAACACTATAGTCAAGGGCTGAAAAAGTATGTGAGCACAGTCCCTGACCAGAAAAACTGGAATTTGGTCAGGGCCCGATGTGTGCTTCGGTTTGATTTTAAGCAAAGCGCTTAAGACCTGTTCTTCTGAAACCCGTTTGATATCCAAGGCAGTCTCACCACTGTAACAGGGCACGCAGCCCACGAAGACGCCGCTGGACGCATCCGAGCAGGATATCTATTATCAAAAAAATCTTTTGTTCTAGCTCCTTTTCAGAAAAATGCCTCAGATTCAATTTTTTATGAAACTAAAAAATAAAATTTTGCTGTATCTATAGATAGTGTAAGTCTCTTTAAAAGAAACTTGTAATACAAATTTCAATAAGTCTACAAAAGCTTTACAGAAGGAAACTATTCATATTTAGAAAAGTAAAGCAGCAAATTATAAACGTAGCAGTTATTTTTGCTTATTAATCGGTTGAATGATTTCATTTTAGTCAATCTAATCAAACAGATTTTTTGTCTGCTGAAAATTATAATTTCAGACTAAGTTATTCAGGCGTTTTAAACAAAAATGAGATCTTGTTTAAAACATATTAAATAAGTACACTATTGCTTCTCCAAATGTCAAAATAAAACAAAAAGATACCATACATTCGAGCCAAAATGGATCACGCAACCTTCTGCGTAGAAGACGAGCTTGCTATCACTGAACTATCTAAGGATACGTTAACTAACATTTAGTTTACATGATACTTGGCACGGGCTTCCTGCCCGAGATATATTATCTTACATTAAAAGTATATGTAACAATTAATTACAGAATTAGTAGAATTGCCATTGAAACACATTCAATGACTGTTTCGATCTTATATGACGTCTTATGTTTAAGTTTAAAGAACAAAAAGAAACCATTTAAAAGTTTTTTTATAGAGACTTGATTTTGTTTACATTTCCACTATATTATGCTACACTTTCAGTCTAAAACCTGAACTTTTTGCCTCGTTGTTCTCCGGCAATTCTACTCTCAACCCACCTCCAAATGTTCAACCACAAACACCTCAATGTCGCGCATAAAATGACGGATATCATTTTCAAAACTAAAAAGGTACGAAAGATGCCCTCTTCTCTTAATACCAGGAAAGCATCTGGCCTTGACGAGATCCCAGCAATTGTTCTCAAAAAATGCGCACCAGAACTTGCTCCTGTCCTGACTTGTCTGTTTCAGACATCTTACAATAGAGCATATTTCCTAGTAACTGGAAAACTGCTCAAGTACAACCCATCCTCAAGAAAGGATTCAAAGCGCTTCCTAGCAACTACAGGCCTATTTCTCTCCTTTCAGTCGTCTCTAAAGTGATGGAAAAGTATATAAGCACCGAATTACTAAAATTTCTTGAAAAACACAGTCTAATCCACAACAGGCAGTATGGATTCCGTCAGCGCAGATCAACTGCCGACCTCCTTTCCTTTGTCACCTATTCTTGGAACAAGTCCATGGAACTACACGGTGAATCCCAGATTGTCGCTCTAGACATATCCAAAACATTCGACCAGGCCTGGCACGCAGCGCTGCTTAATAAACTTCCGGCCTATGGCCTACCACCAAAACTCTGTTCCTGGACAGCAAATTTCCTCTCCAACCGGAGCATTTCTGTTGTTGTGAATGGCCATTCCTCTAAACTGTATCCAATTAATGCAGGAGTTCCTGAAGGTTCAGCTTTAGCCCCTATTTTGTTTCGTCTCCACATCAATGATCTCCTCTCTAGCACATCCAACCCAGTTCAGTTACGCGGACGACAGCACCCTCCACCCAAATATACAATATTCTAAGCCTGTCTCTTTAGCACAATTAGATGAGGATCGCAGACTCATGGAGGGTTCGGTCTCCGTGGATCTCCAAAAAATATTAGACTGGGGAAGTAGAAATCTTGTACAATTCAACCCCACCAAATCTGTCTTGCTTTCTTTCTCATAAGAGATACACCAGCCCTAGACCCATCACAATGAACAACCAAGTTATTCAAAGTAATGAGTCCTTTTCACTTGTTGGCATTTCTGTGGATTGAAATCTCAATTGGCACCAACATGTCACATCGATTGCAGAAGCGACTGCTAAGAAATAAGGTTTCCTCTTCCAGGCTCGCAA
Organism: Tillus elongatus; assembly: GCA_964006375.1. NCBI lineage: Eukaryota > Metazoa > Arthropoda > Insecta > Coleoptera > Cleridae > Tillus > Tillus elongatus. The sequence continues at coordinate 128,219,387 of OZ023268.1, forward strand.
ATACTTTTCACCAGCTAATCTCTATACTTTATATACTTCACAAATAAGGCCAAACCTCGAATACTGCTCCCACATCTGGGGTGCCTATGATGCTTCTACACTCGCTATCCTGGACTCCATTCAGAAGATAGCTATACGTCTCATGGGTAACCCTACCCTCACCCAAAGGCTCCCATCCCTTGCCCACTGACAACACACCACAAGGGCTTACAGCCTAAATACTATCGTACCGTGGGTGTCGACAAGGAGGAAAGAGGCAACTTGTTAATTCTGGACTTGAAGGTTTGGAGGAGAAGGAAAAACATGTGCCGGCAAGGAGTTCCAAAAACTTGGAAGTCCTCGGGACAAAAGAGCAGGCATAATAAGATGTTCCATGTCTGGTGAATTGGACAGTAAAAGGGTGCATTCGCTCTGTTCCCCTGGTAGATCTGTTGGGGGCAGCAGGTGGAGGAACTATGGAACAAAGCTCCTCTGAGCAGTGCCCGTGCAGATATCTATAAAAGAGAAAGAGGTCACCAACGGCAAGGTGGGCAAGGGATGGCAGCCTTTGGGTGAGGGTAGGGTCACCAATGGGACGTATAGCTCTCTTCTGAATGGAGTCCAGGATAGCGAGTGTAGAAGTGGCAGCGGCACCCCAGATGTGGTAGTAATCGAGGTTTGGTCTTATTTGTGAAGTATATAAAGTATAGAGATGGTGAAAAGTATTTGCGAGCCTGGAAGAGGAAACCTAATTTCTTAGCAGCCGCTTCTGCAATTGATGTGACATGTTGGTGCCAATTGAGATTTCGATCCACAGAAATGCCAACAAGTTAAAAGGACTCATTACTTTGAATAACTTGGTTGTTCATTGTTTCGGGCAAGGTGTGAAGATTTTTTTCATGTTAATTGACTACTGAGAAATTGTCTATTTTTCCTGTTTTGAGTTTATTATATGAATTTTCATTTTTAGAAAGCTTTATTCAATATATTATTCTAATTTTATAAATTGTGTGATTCAGATTTTAATCTCGACATACATAGAAATATTGCGGTCTGACAGACCGCACATTAGTGGTTATGTTTGATGTTGCGACATTAGCGGTTGGAGTTTAAGAGGAAGTGTTAGTGAAGTTGTAAAAAAGGCTGCTTATAGAAGTCCAACTAAACTGTTTATACATTATGCCTTCCCCGTCCAGCATCCCTATTCACTCCGGGTCACGTAACGTTTGTAGGGGTTGATTCCACAACATTTACCTTGTTGCTTATGTATACTAAGGTGCTTTTAAGCGTGTTTCTGGAAACACTTTCCAAAAACCACATGTGCCGCTCATCTGCATAATTACCAAAATTTTTAATCATTTTTTTGTTGTTAGAGAATAAGAACATATTGTCTGAATAAAATACAATGATTAATACTTTTTTTGTGTAAAAATAAACATGATGCTAACAATAAGTACGCAAAAGCAAAAAGAAAATAATAAGAATAATAAAAATAAAGTTAAAAAATTACAAGTGTAAAAGACTAAATTTGCTCCATCTTTTTTTTTTTTGCATTACACAGTCTTCTCTCTGTTTATTATTATATTACAGATGCTCATAAATCATTGTAGCTTTTAACAGATGTTAAACAACTTTAGCCAACATCTACACTTTTTAAATAAATATGTTTATACAAAAATTTTGTTGTACCATAGTCCGCTATAAAATAAATAGTGATTCATAGATAATATCAGAATACTATCACTGACAAGCATATAAGCAATATTTATGTGTTTGTATGGAGGTGCATTTCATTTTACCGATGCCACTTCTTAAAGATAACAGACAGTGTTTGTGGAGGCGGAGCAAATGAAATATTGGCACAGCGTTGCCAGATTGTTTGTTGTATTTGTACACGAATGTACAGGGCTTTAATTAATTCCCGAACCCCACGTGACCGCTTAAGTTAGGTAACTCAGCATACACGGTTGTACAACCGGAATTAATGAAATCCCTATAAGATGCCAGTGTTGTCTCATATTTCCTTTGGGGTTTTATAAAAAATATAAAAATCATAATAAGGTGAAACAGTAAATGTCTTAAATGTATTTATTATTTAGTATTTTTAACAGCAAGTCTGTTCATGTATGGTTTACTGTTTTTGATTGTTAAAAAAATAAATTAAAAACAATAAAATATCACTTTTATTTTGTATAGATACCAAAATTTTGTAATGTATGTAAACAAATTGAGGTCCGATTATTTAAACTTCTAATTTACGGTTTTGGGAATGTGTATTGTGTAACATTGAACAAATATGTACCTGTTTGGGCAGATTACCGATGAACAGATTTAGTAGGGCTTCGTTCCATGCGATGTTGAATATCGTCAACAACCTTAACATACTTACACTTTTAACTTACGTAAAAACAGAATGAAAATGCTAAGTTTGGTTAAAAACTGTTTATTTTTATTGTCCAACAGATAGAAAATTATTTGAAGAAGGTAAACACTGGTCGAACTTGGAAAATGCACAATATACATACAAAATAACCGTCAAAAGGAATTGAGCGCCAATGGACTGAACTGTCAATTGATTTAGTAACTTTAGGGTCCCTAGTCTAGTGGTTTGTTTGGTTACTTTTTGGACTGCCAACTCATAAAATCATATTTCACTAAGAGAGACAATATCCGGTCACGTGGGGTTCTGGAATTAATGAAAGCCCTGTATTTGGTAAAGTTAATGCTTGGGATGGGATGTGAAGATAATTATCCGCGAAAGTCTGGCACCAGTCAGAGTCTGGTGCATAATTTGTATTGCAAGTTTCAGTCTCCATGTGTATGTACATGTACACAGTGGCGTTGGCCATACATTTGTCTTTTTCAGTTCTCATTTTTATTTCAATTTGAAAAAATAAATAAAAGGAAATTCACACAAGTTATAACAACTCACCCTTGATTGTTTTGTTAATTTATGTTGGTACAAGTGTCATTTGCAAAGCCTACTTGAAAATTGCATTTATCCCCACATTGTGGTATTTTATTTCCTTTGGCCAGTGGAAAATTTTTGTCACACATACATGAAACCTGTCCAAAATTTCATCCCCTTTCTGGTGTATATACAGAGTGTACTATTGAAAAAATGCGAGTTTAATATCTGTTATAGGATGTTATTTTATTTTTCTAAGCAGAAATTTGGAATCTATGGATTCCAAAGTATGTGCAAAATTATTTTCAGAATCCCAAAAATAACTGAGATAGTGGGGCTGAACATACAGGTTGATACAGCCTGTATATTGTTTTACATTATAAACTTTGTTTAAAAGAAAATCACATTTTTTTAGGAACCAGCAGTCATTCAAAAATTATACAATATACCAAACTGTAGTCAGTTTGTTTCGAGATTCAAATTCGGAAATCCCCTATCTAGTATATATATATATATATATATATATATATATATATATATATATATATATATATATATATATATATGTATATATATATATATATATATATATATATATATATATATATATATATATATATATATATATGTCGTTCCACATAATATCAATATATTATATTGATTATTTTGATATATAAGCATGCTCTATCTAGCTAAAATATCTTCAAAAATGAGATGTAACCTCTACAAGAAAGTACTACCAACTTTTTATTGAAAATACACCCAGACATTAAGCTTGTTAATTTCGTCAGAAGTTACGGGTTGATTCAGGTTTTGTGGCGCTTTTAAAGCCGAACCAAACTTGATGCAATTGCCCTGGATTCGTAAAAATTTCCTTAGGTTAATTGTCCGGGGATTCGGGTATATTTCATTCAACTTCCTGCATGCCCCTTTGATAATTTTATTGCACCATCCAAACAAAATGAATAAATTCATAAGAACCGCCTTAGAATAGCTTTCTTCGATTGTTTTTCAAGGTATTGACACCTTGCAATAGTACTGACAAGACAATAACGAGAGTGACATTGACGTTTATGTCAATGTCACAAACAACATTTATTCAATGCACACTTGGAAATCTAATGGGGTAATAAAATTGCTTATAAGTCAGAAACTTAGCTAGTTCCGTAGATATATAAAAATGGACAGTATATTTCAGCAGCTTTCCAAACTATTTTCAAGTAATGAAAAGACTTGTATATTTATAGACCATGCTGTATATTCCAACGAAGATTTCGCTACATGGTAGAGAGCATCTGAATATTACCTAACTCCACACTGAATCTATTTGTTTGTGTCGAACATCAAGAGGCATGATATTAAAATATGTTAGTAAATCATCGAAACTACTATAATGATGGTGGCTTTTGAAAGCAAGATACTTTAAAAACTTGCACTGAATCGGTTCAAGATTGACAGAATGACATGTATAGTAGGGAGACCGTACAGGAGAGGCATATTCAAGATGAGGACGTACAAGAGAAAAATAAAGAATTTTAACAGATCTGATGTTGGTGAAATCAGAGGTACATCTTTTAATAAAGCCAAGAAACTTCAGAGACTTAGAAATCACATTAGAAACATGAGGGATGAATAAAAAAGATGAATCAAATGCAACACCCAAATCTCTAACTAATTCAACAGACTTTAATGGTACACCCTTGATGTAATAGGTATGTTCAAGTCTGTTCCTTCCTATATAAAAAGAAATGGATTGGCATTTAGATGAATTGAGTTCCATCCCATTGTTAAGACACCAGCTTATTAAGTTGTCAATGTCACACTGAATCTTAAAAAGTCTGAGGGACCTGTGATTCTGGAAAGTAATTTTAGATCGTCAGCAAACAATAAAAATTTACAATGAGAGAAACACTCATGAATATCATTAATGAAGATATTAAATAGCAAAGGTCCCAAGTAAGAACCCTGTGGCACACCTGACAAAACTTGTATCCCATTGGACATAAAATTCCCTATCCGCACCACCTGATATCTGTCAGAAAGGTAACTACCTATCCAGCTGAGAAGAGGGTCGCCAACACCAAACATATGTAGCTTATGGATTAAGAGGTCATGGTTTACTCTGTCAAAGGCCTTGGAAAAGTCGGTATAAACAGAGTCAACCTGAATACCCGCCCCCAAGGATTCCCGACATGTAGGCACTGTACACCAACAAGTTTAGATCAGTAGAACTACCCGATATAAATCCATATTGCTGGTCAATGATTGAATTGCATTTTTGAAAATATTTTAGTTAAATAGAGCATGCTTGTTTATCTAAATAACCAAATTTGCACCACCATTTGCATTTCCATATCTGTACTATAGAAAGATGTGCGTTGTGTCAGCCATCTTGAACCTCCTATTTGATGATTTCTTTTTGACGGTTTGTACTAGACCGTGGCGGCTCGTGACATTGGGAGTGGGTGAAGCAGAATCCACGCGGCCCCAAAGGGGGGTTTAGGGGGGCGAATACACCCTCTGCGCCGCAGACGATTTTTTTAAATTTTCAAGGTCACACGTTCTCCTGGCCCTTCAATATTTAAATGAAAAATCCATTTGTACAAAAATATGGATTTTCACAAGGAATAATGACCAGAAATACTCGAGAGGACGTAAATAAATAAAATTATTATTATTTACCTTATTTTTGTCACACTGTACATGCACGAGCACGGTAATATAATATAGCGTGTATTATGAAAATCTGTTTATAGTGGGAGGAGCTACAAGCATTTTTTTTTTCAAATTTAAGGCCCGTCTCTTTTTTATAACTTGAAATTTTGTATCTAATATTTTATTATTTTGAAATTATTCTTTTATAGGTGATAATAAACAAATCAATTCCGCTTTTCAAAGTCTGTAAATGTGACGCATACCTGATCATTTAACGGCAACATAGTAAAAATTAAAATACGTGTCTGACGATCTGACTAAATCTAAATAAATGACAGAAACTAAAATTTGAAGCAGGCTCAGAATTCTGCATCACTTTTGTGGTCATAATAAACACCAACTCAACAGTGTGGTTGCCGTTGCCATGACAACCGTCGCATGTAAGTGATAAGACATTGGGGCAGCATTTGTATATACACGATTCTGGCTCAGTTCAGTCGTCAGTTGCTCGTTGCTCTGCAACACGTAATACGCTACACGTTGGGGCATGTTGTGTAACATTCAATTCGGGAATCAGGGGCTTGCAAATTATATCGTACCATAAAATACGATAAAAATACATTATCAACTGCGGCGCAACGTAACTAGACATTTTTATGTGGTTGTACCAAATGAATTTGAGAGAGTGAAAAAAATTAAAATTATGGTGGATTTTGAATACAAAAGTTTAGCTTAACCGAAAAATATAGGTGAAGCAGCGTTTCTGCGTCATCTGACGAGTCGCCACTGGTGATAGTCAGTGAATATCTTACAATTGCGTTTTTTTGGGAAATTACTGTGAAATAGTGCTATTCTTGTCGTTTGTCTTGTATAATAGGTAATTATTTTGTTAATTAAATTTTCGACAACGAACACACCATTGCAACTGTCATATTATGACATTTGCAACCCCCTTTTAGGTTTCAACTATGTTTTATAATGGTCATTCCTGTTGTTTTATAATCTAAGAGTGTTGCCCACGTTACCTAAGATAACTGGAACTGTATTTATTTTTCTCGAATTTTACATCAAAGCATAGAAACTTGAAAAATCTACAAACTTTTTTTATATAATTAACCTCAAAGCAGACACCTAGTAACAAAAGAACAATTAACAAAATTAAATGTGTAGCAATCAAAAAATAATAATTTTCAGTTTCATATTTGAGGACATCTTGAGTTAAATGTTTATAACGTCAATATCTAACTACAACAAAAAGTGTACATAAAGACTTATTATTTATTAACTAAAACATACCTACAAACCATAACAATGAATAATTAAATAATACCATAGCAGCAAGGTCAAAATAATATAAGTAAACCCACAGCCAATATACATGCAAACATAAAGTGTAGCATAAGCAAAGTGTCACCTAGAAGTGTCTGTACAATCTACAAATAATCAAGTGATTGCTTGTTTCGTGTGGCTATGACACACAACGCGATATACTCAGGTCCAATGCTTGGTCGATCTGAACGCAGCTCTGGGGGTTCGTCAATGGCAGCTGGGTTTCTACTTCACCATTCAAAGTCAATACTAGATCGCGAACCAAAAAGAACACTCTTATCGCTCGTCTAGCTCTCTCTACCTAAAAAAATAAATAAAACAAACAATAATACAAAAAATGCTTTTCAAAATTTCTTAACAATGAATAGAGTAGACTGGAAGATATTATATAAAACGAAAATTTAACATCATCAAACGAAACTTTAAAGACCCATATGATGAGGAATGTGTAACTGGAAAACAAATTTATTTATTTATTTAATATACCAATGCACAGTTCGTCAAACTATTTAAGTATCATTAACAAGGTGAAAATTATCACTATGGTATATACTTATAATTCATCAATCTTACTAATCAATTTAACACAAAAACAAAACAAAACAGCAACTAATAAAACCTAAATTCCATTTCAGGCTTCACAGGCAGTCCATCAATTGCATCAAATGAAATCATACATGTAAATCACTGGAAGTAATTCAAAGACATAATAAAGACAACAGAAGAATCTGGTTAAACATGTATACGCTTTTTTTCCCTCCCTCAGGGCTCGTCCGCGGCTTTGCGGCCCCGATAGCACTGCAGCCCTATGTATATGCTTAGTCATTATGTTCTTAAATGTTTTCAAATTCATGTTAAAAATGTCAACATCAGTGGCGGCTGGTGCCTAAGATTTTTCAGTGTCTGCATGAAAAAATGTAAGGATAAATAAAATGCTGATTTAAAAAAACTGATAATTTTATGGCACAATAATTACACATTAGTTTTCTCAGACAAAAAAAACAGTTTTTGTTTTTTTACTCAAAAATAGCGGATTGCAGGAAAACAACTCAAGAGATCTAATAAGTACACTTGGAGAACCCAAATCACCACAACACATATTTTAAAGACCTTACGATCATTTATCTGACGTCAGCGTCATCAGAGGATGAAAAATTCAGCATTCAAAATTTTTCATCCTCTGATGATGCCGATGTTGTCAGTGAAACGATCGTAAAGTCTTTAAAATATGCGTTCTAGTGATTTGGGTTCTTCAAGTGTACTTATCAGTGCTCATAACAGGTTCACATAACTTAAGAGATTTCTTATGTTTCCAATAGAACGAGGACATCACAAATAATTTTTAGTTGGGAAACATCATTGGCATACTATTTTTTTTTATTGAAAATTATCGCTCTGTGCCTGTATGAGCGCCACTGTTAAAGCTGAAAATTATATTTCTATTGAAAAAAAAAAAAAATGCATATTTAATAGCGGCAAACTAAATATCACTGAAATATCTCAAGCGGTTTCGAAAATATTAATTAATTTCCATTTTTTCCTTAAAACTTTAACACCTCGTATTTTCGTAACAAAACATTTTTAGATAATAGCTTATAAGTAAAGCCATCATTAATTTTTAATGTATATTCACACCTTAAATATTCGCATATCATTAAGGAACAACCTGTATAGATACGTTAAATTGTCTTGCTAATTGTTGCTGGTAACTACATTGACAAAACTTCGGTTAGGTTAAATTGTGAGTGGGCCATACCGGTCCCTCCACTGCGACCTTAAGGTCTATTGTGGCTCACGCCTAATAGTCTATATTTCGCCCAACAAAGCCAGCCTCCTGCAGAGTTCAATAATCTTTGTGGGCGAAAGTTGATCCAGATCTTCTGGATCTGCCATCATTGTCCGAGTGATCCGCTATCCAGACCAGCGACATCTCATTGCAGCTCTCCGTTCGTTGTGGGCACATTTACAGCTCCATACCGTTTTTGAATTGCAACGGTAGGAACCAAGTGCCTTTATTGCAGCTTGGCTATCTGAGTATATTTTTATCGATTTGTGTGTGCACTGATTTTGTATAATTTCCCTTGCACACATCTCGATGGCATACACTTCTGCCTGGTGTATGGTTGCGTATTTTCCGAAGCTAGTTGATAATCTGGCATCAGTGTTGCTCCCACATGCGCCGGCTCCTACCCCCCTTATCGGTTTTGGGGCCGTCGGTATACCAGCAGAGATCGGTCGTCAATAGGGTCGTTTGGTTTTGTTTCCAGTCCTCCCTTTCCGGAAGGAGGGTCTTGAAAGACAGATCTCTGCTAATCTTTGTAGGCATCAAGTCTGATATCACTCCCAGAACCTCATGACGCTCAATGTCATCGAGGAGTCCGGACCCTCCCAGACTGATTTCCTTCAGCATGCTGTCAGCCGTTTGTTTTAATCTGTACGTTGTCCACCTAGCCTCCCTCTCCAAGCAAATGTGAAGTGGTGGAATGTTTAGGAGGCCCTTCAGAGCGGCTGATGGAGCGGAGCTTATCGCGTCTGTTATGGTCAGACAAGGTTGTCACTGTAGCTGAGCCAGTTTGACCCTCGTGATACCATGAAGTGCCTTAAGCCACCATACTATGGCTCCATATGTTATCATTGGTCTGATAACCACTACATAGAGCCAGTACATCTGTTGGGGGCTTGTTCCCCAGTTATTTCCACAGATTCTTCGGCATGTCCACAGGAACAGTTTGGCCCTGTGGATTACATTCTGCAACTGGACATTCCAGTTGAGCTTCTTATCAAGGGTAACCCCCAGATATTTCGCTTGTTCCATAAATGGAATCGTTTCCGCCAATAGGAATAGTTGGTTTTAATTTGTCCAACCTTCTTCTTCTGGTAACTGGAACAATGATGGTTTTGCGGGGGTTCACAGACATCTGTTCCCTCCGACACCAATTGTTCACCACATTTAGTGGCTCTTGAAGAGTATTTGCAAGTTCCTCTTCAGATTTACCTCTAACCTTATAACTAGATCATCCGCATACGCCTGGACCTCAACCTACCACAGTCCAAGGATAGCCAGCAAATCGTCCACAAAGAGGGATCAAAGCAGGGGGGATAATACTCCCCCATGCAGGCACTCCCTCACAGTCCTGAAGCTGACCACCTCTCGCTAGCGATAGCAGCTTCGTAGAGGGAGTTAGGTAGCACATTGTTAAATGCTCCTTCAATGTCGATAAACGCAGCCACCGCTACCTCCCCATTATCCAGGGAGTGTGTGAACGAGGTTATTAAGTGCTAACTCAGCAGATTTGCCAGTTTGGTATGCATACTGGTGGATATTGAGGGGGTTATTGTTTAAGATATTCCCCCTAATGTGTCCGTCCAGTATTTTTTCCAGCCCCTTCAGGAGGAATGAAGTAACACTGAGAGGTTTCAGCGATTTGGGTAGGAGGTCATTACATCCCAAATTGGGAATATATATACCCCTAGTCACCGTCCAGCTGGATGGAATATAGTTCCAAGCCAGACTGGATCTATACAGCCTGATGAGGAATGGGAGGAGAGCCTCCAATCCATTCTGTAGCAGGACCGGAATCACCCCATATTCCCATGGCACCTTAAATTTCAAGTTCGGTTTATAATTTTCGATGAGTTTCCTTATGCCAGACTTAAAACCAGAAATAACCTTGCTAATTTTTCATAGTGAGGGATACTGGCATTTCAGTAGAATGAAATTAAACACATAATATAGGGTCCGATGCAAAATTTCATGCAGCCCCCATTCTCATACCAGCAAATATCATCAGCACCCAAAGCACCACCAATATTTACTTTTTTTTATGGCTTCTTTAACATATCTAGGCGTGATTTTCTGAATAAGAAGTAACTCAATATCCCCACCAATCGATACATTCCGCAACTCATTCTGCTGTCTATTTACTAATTAATTATATTATAGAAGTTATATAACTCACTTCACCACATGGCAGTCTTTTTGTGAAATCTATACCAGTCATTGGGGTACCAGTTGGGGGTAATAATATTGCACTATCCATACATAACCATTCTACATTTAATGAACCTTTGGACATATCACAGTATCTGAAAATATTAAGAATAGTTAAGATTGAACATTTTAGAATTTATAAATAAGCTTGAGAAACCATATTCGGTAAAATAATATTTAGATAGATAAGTATATTGTTGATTTTATTTGCCTTTTAGTGAATTTTCATAGAAAAAATTAACTGATGGGGAGATCTCGACTTTTGAATTTAAAAAAATTCTTCAAATGAGCGCTAACTAGGACCTTTAGAACCCCTATCCGGGGTCAGTCTTCCACTTTGCTTTTCAAGTACGGGAGTGTTTACACTAAGTCTTTCCACAAAGATGGATTGGACGAAGAGGTTTCGTAGAATGGCCCGCTAGATCACCAGATCTTACACCTCTTGAGTTCTTTTTATGGGGATACCTTAAAAACAGAGTGTATAAAACACAACCTGCTGATTTAGATGATTTGAAAATGAAAATAACAGAAATTAGGAACGTAACACCTGACGTGTTGAACAGAGTTAGGAAAGAATTCCAGAGCAATCATTTCGTTGTGTGCAAGTGCACATTTTGAACATTTATTATAAGAAAGAGACGTTTTTATTAAGTTTATTTTCGAAATTTGAATTTCAGGGTAAACTGTTTAGTTTTAATATTCTGGTATTAAATGTCCACCCTGTATTGAAAACTGTAATATTAGACCATACATATGGGGTATCTCCGCATTCGGAAAAATGTGATCCATCGAATTGTGATGAAAAAATGTAGTTGCTATTAAAAGAAAAAAGTGGTGGGGGGTCTCTTTAAGTTTTGACTTGGAAACTGGAGACCTGGATTGAGGTAAGTTCGGATAAATCTTAATATAATATCCCTGTGGGACCGGGGACTAACTAAAAGAATAGGCCCAAGGTAACTCCTGCCTGTGTCGTAAGAGGCGACTAATCGAAGTCAAACACTGGCGGGGGTCTTGTCCATGTGGGCCTGAAGGGAGGCGGATATCTCTGGGGAGTGATGTGCATCCGGATTTTGAGAACTCGACTCTGTGGTTAGAAATTGACAATTGACCTTGCATGGTTGAGTAACAACCAGGTGCCAGATGATACCGCCTTGGGTTGAGTGCTGGCGGGTGTTGGGTGTCCAGATGACCCGAAGGGGGCTGTGATCTATGAGGAGTGGTATACACCCAGAGTTTAAGGCCCCCACTGTGTGTTTCGAAACAGACGGACGGCCTCTCTTGTAGGATGGTTGGGAGCGGGATTCGATGGGATGACGCCTTGAGTCTTGCACTGGTGGGTGTCGAGTCTAGACGAACTCGGAGGAGACCTGAGATCTTTAGGGGTGGATTACAACTAGAGATTGAGGCCTCTTCTGTGAGCTTCAAAACGGGCAAACGACCTGACTTGGATGCGGGATTTCATGATATTGCCTTGAGTCAAACACTGACGGATGTCTGGTCCAGAAGAAGTCGAAGAGAAGTTATCTCTCTTTGAGCTTTGAAACAGGCAAGCGACTTCGCTCAGAAGGCAGTACATCTGTCAAAGAAAGTTTCACCTCATAAATATCATCTCCTGCAGGAAGCTCGATTTGTTGGGTGAAATTTAAGAAAACGCTGGCGGGTATCGGGTCTGGACGAACCCGGAGGGGGCTGAGACCTCTAGGAGTGGATTACACCTGGAGACGTAGACATACTCTGTGAGCTTCAAAACAGTCTAACGACCCCGCTTGGATGCTGCTCGAGAGTGGGACTTCATGATATCGCCTCAAGGCAAACACTGACGGATGTCGGGTCCAGACGAACTCAGAGAGAGGTCATCTCTCTTTGATCTTCGAAACGAGCCAGCGACTTCATTCAGATGACAGTACCCCTGCCAAACAAACTTTTACCCCCAAGAAAAGATCAACTCCCGCAGGGCACTGGAAGTGATGGGTGAAATTTAAATAATTAGGCTTGACTCACAATAGACCTAAGGTTGCGGTGGAGGGACTGGATAGCCCGCTCACAATAAATCTAATCTAATCTAATACAATATAACCTAACCTAATAAAAATAAAATCAATAATTAAATCTTAATAATTTTAGTTACTTACTCATGTTCAAACATATCTAAAAATATTTCTTCACTTTTATAAAAATTCCTAAGCAAAGCAGTGCTCTGTGTTTTTGCCGTTTCTATAGCCTGTTTGTGATGATGTAGCAATATGTTGTTTCCATCGGCCATCACCAACTGTACGAGCACCTTAAGACACAGATCTAGGGTGACCAGCCTGACTCGACTGGACGGCTGACAGGCCAGCTGTATGATAAGTATCATCTTATCGACTAGCTGTGTATTATAGTTGTAACGTACATCTTTCGATGTGGATGGTGTAGGTTTGTAAGTTTTACTCGGACTTAGCACTTGTTCTATAACATCGGGTGTTATACCTGCAAGTAAAATGTTTTTTTTAAAGGCTGATATATATTAGACGATTGGCACAGTCTGTTACGAAGAAATTTATAATGTCATGTAAAAAAATCATTTGTAACTGTTTAGATTAGACCACTCTCCACAAAAGAACCAGTGCCACGTATGTTAACGATGGTCGGATTTTGAGGCCTCCACTCTGGGCTTAGAAATGGATGGTTACCCGTGCTTGGTTGTTACTCGGGAGCGGGGTTCCGGAAGGGTGCCGCCTTGGGTTGAGTGCTGGCGGGTGTCGTGTGTCTAGACGACCCGGAGGGGTTGACAGCTCTGATGAGTGGTAAACACCCGGAGTTTGGGGCCCCCACTGTGTGCTTCGGAACGGACGGACGGCCTCGCTTGTGAGATGCTCGGGAGCGGGGCTCGATGGGATGTCGCCTTGAGTCTAGCACTGGTGGGTGTCGGGTCTAGACGAACCCGGAGGAGAGCTGAGATCTTTAGGGGTGGAATAAAACTAAGGGTTGAGGCCTCTTCTGTGAGCTTCGAAACGGACAAACGACCCCACTTGGATGCTGCTCGGATGCAGGACTTCATGATACTGCACCGAGTCAAACACTTACGGATGTCTGGTCCAGACGAACTCAGAGAGAGGTTATCTCTCTTTGAGCTTTGAGACGGGCAAGCGACTTCGCTCAGATGGCAGTACAACTGTCAAACAAAGTTTCACCTCGCAGGTGTCGTCTCCTGTCGGAAGCTCGATTTGTTGGGTGAAATTTAGGCTAACGCTGGCAGGTGTTGGACCTGGACGAACCCGGAGGTGGCTGGGGTCTCTAGGGGTGGATTACATCTGGAGACTTGGGCCTACTCTGTGAGCATCGATACAGGCTAACGACCCCGCCTGGATGCTGCTCGAAGGCGGGACTTCATGATACCGCCTCGAGTCAATGAAACACTGGCGGGGGTCTGGTGCAGGTGAGGCTGGGGGGAAGGCAGACATCTCTGGGGAGTGATATGCACCCGGAGTTTTGCGCCTCCACTGTGGCCTCAGAGACTGACAATTGGCTTCGCTTGGTTGTTACTCGGGAGCGGGGTTCCAGATAATACCGCCCTGGATTGAGCCCTGGCGTGTGTCGTGTGTCCAGACGTCCCGGGGGGCTCTGATCTCCGATGAGTGGTAAACACCCGGAGTTTGGAGCCCATACTGTGTGCTACGAAACGGACGGACGGCCTCGCTGGGGTGATGCTCGGGAGCGGGAGTCGATGGGATGTTGCCTTGAGTCTTAACACTGTTAGCTGTCAGGTTTGGAAGAGCCTGAGGGAAGCTGAGATCTCTAGGGGTGGATTACAACTGAAGATTAGATGCTGCTCGAGAGCGGGACTTCATGATACCGCCTCGAGGCAAACACTGACGGGTGTCAGGTCCAGACGAACTTGGAGACAGGTTATCTCTCTTTGAGCTTCGAAACGGGCAAGCGACTTCACTCAGATGGCAGTACACCTGCCAAATAAACTTTCACCCTCAAGAAAAGATCGACTCCCTCAGAGAGCTGGAATTGATGGGTGAAATCTAAATAATTAGACGTGAGCCACAATAGACCCAAGGTGGAGGGACTGGAATAGCCCACTCACAATAAAATCTAATCTAATCTAGTCCCCACGTTTTTCCATATAGCCGCCTAGTGACGGCTAAGGTCATGACTGCCTTACACAGTATTTTTTCAACGTGACCATTCCAGGTTAGCTTAGAGTCCGATACGACCCCAAGATATTTTACCTCCCTGGCCATTGGAATATTCCTACCATATAGAGTGACAGTTCTGTGGCTCTCCCACTTCCTCCTCCTCGTAAACGGTATGACGGCTGCTTTCTCGGGGCTCACCCCGAACCCTTGACCAACCGTCCACCCTTCCACCACTTTCAGAGCTGTCTGCATGCGCTCCCACACTGACTGTATAACCTTTCCTCGGACTATGATGACAATGTCGTCCGCATAGCCCTGCACCTCATACCCCCCTCCCGAGAGCCTCCCCAGCTGGCTGTCCACGACTAGGCATCAGAGCAAGGGAGACAGAACGCTCCCCTGCGGACACCCCGCCGCGACCCCCGCCAGCAGAGTCCCTCCCGCGAGTGAAGTGAACACCGCCCTGTCCCTGAGCATGGAACTGATCCACCTGCAGCAGGTCTCCTCTATTCTACGCTCCCTGACAACTACAACCTATCATTGCTATTTTAAAAATAATTTGTTATTATAATAATTATTATTTTGTTATTTAAATAATTTAAAGATCATTTGTAACATTTGTTATGGATTACAAAAATTTAAGTTTAAGTTCTGGCGACTTACCTTTATTAAACGCCATCGCATAAAGCAAACTGAGGGCAAATAAGGCTGCATAATCATTCTCGGTACAATCCAGAGCATTATAAACAGTTTCTAAAAACAATTTACCAGTAACCACAGCCCCACTATCCGAATTTGACGCTATCCTTTGCTTTTCTTCATCCGTTATGTTCCTTTGCTCTTCAACTGCACCCTCTTTGACTCCAATGTTATCTTTTGCACAGTCTTGTGTGCTATCACCGCCGGCAGCTTCTTCAGATGACTGCTGCTGCTTCTTTTTGACTTCATTCTCATAATGTTCTAATAACTTATCTATACCTTTCTCGAATATCGTCCTGTCTGTTTTGAGAATGATCCAAGCTAATGTTTGTACTAACGGCGTATGGGAGAGTATAAGAAATACCTGCGACAACAAGAACAACGCCACCACACAAGATACTTTGCCGCTGTAAGGCTCGTGATGTGCTGGACTTCCATTTTCGTTGATCGAGAATTTTTGGCTGACTGTCCGTGTCAGGTTTAGGGTCGCAGCTTCCACAGCCGAAGACACTTTTCTTTTGGATGAAACCAGCGAGTATATGTACAGAGGAATCAGAAGCTTATGGAGTAAATGATCTGTAAGAACTTGATTCAGATCGACGATGTTTAAACAAAGAATATCATTGATGTAATGGAGATGATCTAGGTGTTCTGCAACCAAATCTGCTAACCTGTTCTGTGATTGGTGACTTAAAAATAAAAGCAAATTATCATTTAGTTCCACTAAAGAGCAACATCGGTAGTAAGATTAAGACATTAGACAAATATTTTTTTTATTGAAAATTATGTATTTTTTTAAAAATTTAACCTTTTCGCTGCGGGAGACGTAAAATCCCGCATATTATTTGTGGGTTTATGGTGCGGGAGACGTATTTTTTCACTGGTTAATTTCAGGCACTGAACTGCGGCAAGCGGACGACTACGCTGATGAATATGCTTGGCACATGTGTTAACTTCCATGTAAGCGTCTGTCGTCCCCGCTCCTTGGCATTCTGTCTCCCACAAACACATGTTAATGTGTGCACTTTTCATGCAGTTGTTTATGTTTATTTTCACGTTCATTTCGCTGAGTTAGTTTGTTTTGACAATTGGTGACTACATTACAAATATGCCTTATAAACCAAAAAAGTTCTATACCGATGAAGAATTATATAACATTCTAATGAATAGCGACAATAATGAGTTTGAAGATATATAATCAGAAAACGACAGTGAAACTGAACTTTCTGACTAGGATGAAAATGAAAACAATTACCAAAATTATGAGGAACATGAATCATTTTCATCTTCTGGAGAAGATGAAATCAATAGTGTTTCTGAAAGTGATGAGGAAGAATCTGTGCCACCACCACCTAAACAGGCAAGAAGGGAAAAAGAACCTGCGCCTGATGAACAATTTACGTGGAAGAAGATACAACCGAGTGAGTTTATAGCGAAAATTCATACATTTTCTGACAACAATGTTGGATGCAAAACAAATCTTGGGATTCCCCTTCTGTTTTGGAATGCTTTGAAGCATTTTTTTCAAATGAGTTTATTGACAATATAGTTCGTAAAACTAATAATAATTACTAATATCTATCCAACAAAATACGATTTTTCCCCTCATCACTTGCTAAAGGCTGGACTACTGTGGATCGCCAAGAAATGTATATATTTGTAGCTTTGACGTTACTTATGCCACTTACAAAAAAACAAAGAATCAATTACTATTGGACCACTGACGCTTTCCTTCTCACACCTGCATTTGGACAAATTATGCCATGTGACCGGTACTTACTTCTGCTAAAAATGTTGCAATTTGGTGAGAACAATAATCCCAACCAAAATGATAAGTTATTCAAAACCAGGTTGGTAATTGATCATCTTAGAACATGCTTCAAAAATTCACTTGAACCATTTCAAAATTTAGCCATCGATGAAAGTTTGATGCTTTTCAAAGGAAGATTAGCATTCAAGAAATAAATACCATCGAAACGTCACCGTTTTGGTGTCAAACTGATTATTCTTTGCGACTGTGAGAGAAGATATATACTGGACTTTATAATATATACAGGCTCTAACACCGAGATAACTCAATTTCCCGAAGTTGGTATTTCAGGAAGTATCGCCTTGACATTATTAGAAAAATACCTCAACAATGGGCATTCCTTATATGTTCATAACTGGTACACCAGTCCATCATTATTCTCAGTACTACATGATAAGAAAACAAATGCTTGCGGAACCGTAAAAATACATCGAAAACACAAGCCACCATTAAAAGAAAAATTGGAAAGGAGGCAACAAGTATGTTACGCAACAAGAAATATATTAGCAACAAAATGGTTTGATACACGTGAAGTTAGGGTGCTATCGACAATGCATACTGACAAAATGATAGTTTGTGGTAAAACCTTAAAATGTGGGGTAAACAAAAGCCATAGTGTATTTTAAATTATAATAAAAACATGGGAGCCATTGACAAAACAGACATATTGCTCAGTTCCACAGAGTCTATAAGGAAAACCATCAAATGGTACAAAAAAGTGTTTTTTTACCTCCTAGACCTCAGCGTCTTGAACGCTCGCGTTATATATAAAATGAAAACGGTCGAAAATATTCCATTGTTGCAGTTTCAAATCAAGTTAATAAAAGAAATTGTTGATAAATATCAAAAGCCTAGGGTTAGAGCCAGCAGCAGCAAAAACACAAGTCAAGATGTGCCAATGAGGCTGGTAGCGAGGTATTTCCCCAGCCATCTGGAGAAGAATGAGACAACCAAAAAACTTGTGGCCAAAAGATGTGTGGTGTGCCGAAAACAAAAAATTAGAAAAGAAACCTTCTACAGATGTGCCCAGTGCAATGTGCCACTTTGTATTTTGAAATGTTTTGAAATATATCACACCCAAAAAAAGTACTGAATTTTTGAAAATTAGATGTTTGTTTTTTATATATCTTATGTCAAGAACATTTTATTTGTTATATATGCATAATGTTATATTTTAGTCCTATTTTGAGAATTTTTAGAGTTTGTTTTTTATATATTTTTGTCACAGACATTTTATTACCGTTTGTATTTTTATGCTGTAATGATAAAAAAAATATATACTTTTGTTAATCCGTTTCTTTTTTATTGTGTGTGGCACACACTAGTGGTGCCTTAGCCATCCAAAAATCTTTATTTCACATGTTGCAACTGCGGGAAGCGTTTATAATCGTGAAACGTGCTTTTGGTTCAACTGCGGGAAGCGGATGAACACGCATGGACTGCCTAACACCGCACACAGAGTACGGAATGCAAATCCACGTCTCACAGTGAAAGGGTTAAGCAAACTTCGGTTTTAGGGTTTTTAAATTAATTACAACAACTTTCGTTAATAAATTTTTATAATTCTGAAAATGAGCGACAAACAAGATTTTTGACAATGTTTTTCTGAAATATGCCGAAAACCACCCCTGTATCCGCAAGCAAGATAAATGTTGTGGAATGAACTTCCCGAAAAGTTACAGGACCCGGAGTCAATAGGGGTGCTGGGTGGGGAAAAATATAAAGGGAAATGGAAAGGAAAAATCGAAAAAAAATATCAGCTTAGTTGGACTTCTATAAGCTGACTTTTTCACATTTTGCATTAATAATAACATTTATTAAAGGACATTTCTTTCTACATAGACAGTATTAACATTTTCCCCAAACATCTCAGAGAAATCCAGCACAGCTATTATAGTAAGGCTAGGCTACTCTAAAAACAATGATTAGAACTGATAAGGTAAGGAGAAGGTACTCAGTAAGTGGTGGACGTGCCGCCACCTAGTTGCGGAACCAAGTCGTATGCTGTCACGCCAGCTCCAAATAACACAAAGTGTTAAAAAAATAGAGACTGGATACAGCTAACTAACAATTTAGAAAATGGTTCCGCAACTAGGTGGCGGCACGTCCACCACTTACTGAGTATTTTAAGACTGGCTATACGATAGCCGTATTACTTTTGGTGCATTTTTGCTACAATTAGTATGCCGTACTGAAGAGCTCTAATGAGAGCGAAACCGGTCTACGGTTCCAATTGTTGCGAAAATGCATCGAGTCTTACAAGTATAAGGTACTGTCAAAGGCAGGCTCTGCTCTGTGGAACATCAAGGAAGTGACATGAGATCTTTGACCTGAATCTGCTGAACTTATAATCGAAAAAGTTTAGGTCTGTGTTCACTTGATTGGCTGACTAAGCCATACGTGTGAGAGGACTATTCAATCCATAATTTTTACTATGAAAATCTGCAACAAATGTATCATTTGACCTTGTTGCAGCCGTTTTAATTTTTAAGCCGATCTGACTGAGCAAATAAGCAACTGAGCAATTTCACCGGAAATTATATTAAAAGAATAAGCAAAACTCAGTTTGTATTCTTCGTTTGGTTAGTGTGGTTAAATTCAATCAGGACATAAGATCATTGTAGTCATATTTATAATCGTTACAAGGAATCCCTAATCTATAAGCTGACCGTCTTAAAAATCTGTGCTGAACCTTTTCCAGCATCACAGAGTGAGCTTCATAGAAGGGGCTCCAAATGACAGAACCATATTCTAATGAAGAGCACACTAGTGCGCTATATAACATTTTAAATGATGTGGTTGAGAGATCAGATGATATTCTCTGTACGTAACCCAAAAGTCTATGTGATTTCAGAGAAATATTTAGAATGTGTTGAGAGAAACTTAATTTGGTGTCAAATAAAATACCAGGATCTTTCATAGCAGATACAGCGGTGAGGTTTACTGAATTAATGGAATAAGTATGGTTAAAGACAGTGTGATTTCTACTAAAAAACATAGAGACACTTTTTTTAAATTTTAATCTATGCAATTGACTGAACACCACCAAACAAGATTATCAATATCACTCTGCAACTCAAGGCAATCCAAATCATCCTTGACAACCTTGAAAATCTTTAGGTCATCCGCAAATAAAAGGAACTGGGAAGATTTAAAGCAAGAATACAAATCGTTAATAAGTAGGTTAAAAAGAAGGGGGCCACAGTGGCTGCCCTATGGTACACCTGATAAACCGAGTTTGAAATGTGGTTCTCAATCTTAACAAACTGAGATTTGTTGACTAAAAAGCTACTAATCCAGTCCAAAAGCTTGCCCCGTATTCCATAGGCACTCACTTTTGTAATAAGTAATTTGTGATTAACCTGATCGAATGCTTTAGTGACATTAGTGTATATAGAGTGAACCTGATGACCGAATGCATTTAAAATTACATTTTGATAGGACATCAGATTGGTTATGACTGAGCGTCCTTTCATAAAACCATGTTGTTGTTCAATAATAACGTTTTTACATGCTCAAGTTAGAGAGTCGGTGACTAAAGAATCTAGCATTTTAGGTTAGTTAAATTGCAAGCAGATACCTCTGTAATGTTTTATATCTTGGTTACAATCAGACTTGCGAGACGGTCTTAAATAACTAGTCTTCCAGAAGTCAGGAAATACACCCTCATTGAGTGACATGTTGAAAATTAAATATATGGGGAAACTAACAGAATAAATGCATTGAATTTCTTGAAAAACACAGTCTAATCCACGACAGGCAGTATGGATTTCGTCAGCGCAGATCAACTGTCGACCTCCTTTCCTTTGGCACCCATTCTTGGAACAAGTCTA
This sequence comes from Tillus elongatus, assembly GCA_964006375.1. Classification (NCBI taxonomy): domain Eukaryota; kingdom Metazoa; phylum Arthropoda; class Insecta; order Coleoptera; family Cleridae; genus Tillus; species Tillus elongatus. Next base: position 128,240,718 of record OZ023268.1, read on the forward strand.
TGGAACTACACAGTGAATCCCAGATTGTCGCTCTATACATATCCAAAGCATTCGAGCAGGTCGGGCACGCAGCGCTGCTTAATAAACTACCGGCTTATGGCCTACCACCAAAACTCTGTACCTGGACAGCAAATTTCCTCTCCAACCGGAGCATTTATGTTGTAGTGGATGGCAATTCCTTTAAACTGTATCCAATTAATGTAGGAGTTCCTCAAGGTTCAGCTTTAGCCCCTACTTTGTTTCTGCTCCACATCAATGACGTCCTCTCTAGCACATCCAACCCAATTCACAGTTACACGGACGACAGCACCCTCCACTCAAATATACAATATTCTAAGTCTGTCTCTTTAACCCAATTAGATGAGGATCGCAGACTCATGGAGGGTTCTGTCTCCGTGTATCTCCAAAAAATATTAGACTGGGGAAGTAGAAATCTTGTACAATTCAACCCCACCAAATCACAGTCTTGCTTTCTTTCTCATAAGAGATACACCAGCCCTAGACCCATCACAATAAACAACCAAGTTATTCAAGGGAATGAGTCCTTTTCACTTGTTGGCATTTCTGTGGATCCGAATCTCAATTGGCACCAACATGTCACATCGATTGCAGAAGCGGCTGTTAAGAAATTAGGTTTCCCCTTCTGGACTCGCGAATACTTTTAATCAGCTAATCTCTATACCTTATATACTTCACAAATAAGACCAAACCTCGAATACTGCTCCCACATCTGGGGTGCCGCTGCCGCTTCTACACTCGCTATCCTGGACTCCATTAAGAAGAGAGCTATATGTCTCATCGGTGACCCTACCCTCACCCAAAGGCTGCCATACCTTGCCCACTGATGTGCCGGTGATGACCTCTCTATCTGTTATAGATATCTGCACGGGCACTGCTCAGAGAGCTCCTCCCTATGGAAGAAAGCTTTCTTCCATAGTTCCTCCACCTGCTGCCCCCAACAGATATACGAGGGGAACAGAGCGAATGCACCCTTTTACTGTCCAGGTTACCAGACATAGAACATCTTGTTATGCCCGCTTTTTTGTCCAGAGGACTTCCAAGTTGTGGAATTCTTTGCCGGCACATGTTTTTCCTTCTCCTCTGAACCTCCAAACCTTCAAGTCCAGAATTAACAAGTTGCCTCTTTCCTCCTTGTCGACACTTACGGTACGATAGTATTTAGGCAGTAAGCCCTCGTGGTGTGTTGTTGGAAAAAAAAAGTGCAATGATTAATTTCCACAATGTAAAAATAGTATCAACACAATTGTGAGGCAGTAAACTTCATCTCTCAGCAGTCGATTTGTTTAAAACTAGTTTGTCGCTCATCTTCAGTATCACCTAATTTATTTATTTTGTACAAAAAATGACTTTTATGTATTTTTATCATAGAATTTTGCATCACAGATTGCCTTGTATTTTGAGACTGAAATTAGTTTTTGTGGTCTATCAGAAAGGATTATGATGCTACTAGCTCTTCAGTAAGACACGTGGAGTAGTAAATAAGAAAAACAAACTTACTCAGCATCGTTTCTGACACAAGCATCCAGCTCTTGAATATGTTTACCAATAAACCACACAATATTAGAGAAATACGGAGCTGCTGTTCGATCTCTTATGAAAGCCAACATGCTCGCATCATCGACTCTGTACACATTTAACGTTAATGTTCTTACAGCTATCCTAACCATAGATTCTGGATGATTAAAAAACTTAATTGCTTCGGTATAAAGAGGAAAGTCATTGGTGTGCTGCAAAAAGTAAAAAAGTATAAATTAAGGTCATGGTTTTTAAGTTTGTAACATATCACACATGTTTAACATGTCCCACGTGTTACCACCCCTTTTCCATACTATAAGGTTTCTGAATCAGTCCCACTAGTGACGTCAGAATCCTTGACACGACATACACAGTTCGTAGTCAGTTGCTCAACCGCATTACAACTCAATGAGAATGCCCTGCGAACGCGACAGTTCGACTATATGTCAAGATAAGAATTCTTTTAAAAGACGTTCTAAACACGGACACATCCTCTTCTCTGTTAATAAGTCAACCTCAGAACATGTTATCGCATAGTTAATTTAATCAAGGAAGGCCACATGCCTAATTGGGCAAGAGAAAGATATAATACTCGCTTATTTTCTAATTGCTTGTAAACTTCTTTAATTATTATTGATATATGATTGCTTACTAGTATATACCGCACTGAAATTACTTTCAGTAATTGCTCTGTTCATTGTAAATTCTATATTGTTTAATGGTGGCTTGTGTTAGCGTTCCAAAATTAAATGATTGCTTGCTATTATACCGTACTAACTGTACATTCAGAAAGGTCAATTAAAATTTTATTAGTTATTGACTCACAGATAAATTTTGTACTCATACGCAACCTGCTACCAGCCACCTCATGTAAATCATAAAGACTTGAACCGACACTAATACACCTGGATTCTTATAGCCACCCTGTCATCCTGGGAGCCGTCGTTCTACGACATATTGTCGTTCTGGGAGCCGTCGTTCTACGACATATCGTCGTTCTGGGAGCTGTCGTCCTGGGACCATCGTTTTGTGACCCGTCGTTTTACGACACATCATCTTTTCACGACACACCAACATTTTATGGGCATCGCTTATGACATATCATCATGCCATGGAGAAGAACAACCGTCGCTGTGGACGCAATATCCAGTGGGTCAAGTCACCGAAGCTGCCCCTATAAGAAAACATCACTTCAGCTGCTCCTACTAGAAGATGCACAGGCACAGTGAGCCCCCCCCCCCCCCTAATATCATGGCCTAGACAGACCTGGCTTGTCACCTTAAGGGCAGTGATCTGAATCACATCGACCGAACTGACAAGCTAAGTACATTATTTATCTGTAAAATCTCTTCTCTAAAATGTAATATTATGCTCCAGAATTCATCTCGACAGTTTCATATATTAATTTAAAGTTTTTGTATCTTTTATTTAAATTTGAATAATTTCAAGTAGTCATTTTATATCCTTTTTATTTACATTTGCTTAATTGAAAGCAAGCAGCATTGTATAGCTTCAACAATTTTTAATAAACCGATTTTTTATTGCAGTCCTGTTTTTTATTTGTGCATTTTAAGTCCTACCAAGTACAAGTGCTAAAGCCCACGCCCTGTGTTTAATTTATATTACAGCTTGTGCCTTGACTGAGCAGCCAAATTAAATTTTACCTGTTATTCATTAATTCATTATTATACAGAGGTTTTCAAATAAGTTATACCGCCACCCGAACAGTGGGGCTATTTTAATTAATATACAGCCGTTTTAATTTTCGTTATAAGTTTTTCTTTTGCTGGCAAAATCTAGCATGCATGTGCCAATCCATTGCAATGACGAAACAAAGATGGTGGTTGAATATTTGATGACAAGGGGTCCGTGTCCTGAGATAACGTAATTCAAGACGGCGGATCTGTATTTGAAACTAAGAATTTTATTTTATTTATTTATTTATTTTATTTATTCATACACCATCCAACAGCTTAAAAGCCAAATTAAGGATGGGCCAATACACAAAACATAATAACAAACAATAATCAAACAAACTATACAAAAGAGAGTCACAAATTAGATCGCTTTGAAAAACATTTTTATCTCTGATATATTACATGAGAAGATATCTAGGCGGTCTTGCAGTACAGAGTAATCATTGCACATCTGGTAAACTGGAGACGATCGCAGCAATCGCGTACGAGCAGTCGGGAGATAGAATGTGCCTGGAAAACGTGCTGCAATACGAGGCACATTGAAATTAAGTTGCTGAAGCAGACTAGGGCAGTCGAACACAGAATTAACCAGTTTGTATAAAAATATAATGAAACTGCACTGCCTGCACATCGACAGACTCTGCAGACTAAAGCGAAGAAGTAGACTTTCCTGAGGAAAACCAATAGACGGATATCGATCATCCTCACAAAAGCTAAGAAATTTTAGAAATTTCCTTTGCACTGATACCAGACTTGCCACATGTATCTCATAAGTAGGAGCCCACACAACTGAGCCATATTCAAGTCGGGACCTAACCAAACAACTAAAGAGCAGGAGGAGGGTGTCAGTCTGTGAGAAATTTTTGCTGTTTCTTATCAGAAACCCAAGAGTTTTGTAAGCGAAACTGACAGTCTGCTCATAGTGTGGTTTAAAAGATAGAGTACCATCAAAAACAATTCCAAGGTCCTTAACTGTCCCGGGGCGATCAAGTGGAAGCCCTTTTATATTGTACCCAAAAGTAACTGCGTGCTTATTTCGAGTAAAGGACATCACACAACACTTGGAAACATTCATAGAAAGACCACTCCGACAACACCATTCATCAAGGATTTGAAGACAGTTCTGGAGTTGCAAACGGTCATCAACACTCGAGATATTTGCGAAAATCTTAATATCATCTGCATACATTAAAAAAAGAACATCTAAAACATGTTCAACTGGGTCGATAAATATATTAAACAGTAGTGGACGGAGTATAGGACCCTGCGGCACTCCCGAAGTAATATAAATATATTAAACAGTAGTGGATCGAGTATGGAACCCTGAGGCACTCCCGAAGTAATGTGATAGGTGTTAGATTCTCAACATGATTAAACTGTCCAAGGAGTAGTAGATTACAGAAGTTTTAATTTTGGTTTCAAGTCAAGTTTGAGGTTTTGTTCTTGGCGTCACGAGAGACCTAATTTGAGATGACGCAATTTAAGATGGTGGACCTGTATTAAAAAATAAGAATTTTAAACTTGAAATGACATTTGGTCTAACGTGTCCAAATGAGAAGGTCCGCAATTTGATTTTTCGGAAAATAGATGGTTTGTTCTGCGCCAACAGCTACACCGCCAGGCTAATACGCATTTGTGTGACGTTACAGTGACTAAATAAAGATGGTGGTTGGATACTTGATGACAACGGGACTGACATGAGACCACATAATCCAAGATGGCGGATCTGTATTTAAAAATAAGAATTTAAAATAACACCTGATCTAACCTGTCGAAATGAGAAGGTCCCATATTTTGATTTTACAGAAATATATAAGAAAATCAAATTTTATAACAATGTGCCTACCATTGTTGATGCAGGGGTGATGTCAACAAAACGAGTGAATATTCCTGATACAGGTTTTCAAGCTGATGCTGTATATTTGAATTGTGCAAGTTTTTTGGCTCCCAGGAATGAACTTATAGAACATGTGTTTTGCTATGCCTCGTCAATTGTTATGTTAGCGAATCTAGATGTACTAGTGATGTTAAGGATTTTGAGCTCCAGGTGCATAACTACAGTGTGGTCAGGTGTGATTCTGCAAGTCGACGAACGGGAGGGGTGTTGGTGTATGTGAGACAGGGTATAGAGTTTAAAGTGAAACAGAAATATGTGTTGGATGGAAACTACTGGTGTCAGTTTCTCGAAATCAAAGTACACAATACAAGATGGAATATGGGAGTAGTTTATCACTCTCCAAGTTCTAGCCATCCGGTATTCATAGACACGTTTGAGGACAGGTGTGAGTCTCATTTTGCTGGGAGTACAAGGTGTATGTTGGTTGGTGATGTTAATTTGGATTATTTGGATTGTATTTCTTTCTACAGTAATAGGTTCAAGGATGTCATCCATACATTTGGTATAGAACAACTAGTGAATGAGGCAACTAGATGTACAGATATAAGTTGTACTTTGGTAGACTATGTTTTGACAAATAGTACAGATATTTCTGTGAATGTACACCACGTACCAAAAATTACTGATCATTCCATTGTTAGTTTAAACTTTGCTTCAGTCTCAAGAGTGGAGGGTGATCATACAGAAATTGTAACCAGAAGGATGAATAATGACTGTCCATAATATATGTTTAGAGTTTATTGATAATTCGTGGAATTTCGACAGTATAGATTAATTTATAGGTATATCATTTGGGCTTCCTTTGTTTGGTAATGTATACATGATGGTCTGCAATTCATCATCTGTTAGAAATTTAAAACTTTCAAGTCTACTGGTAGAAGGTGCCCCAACAATAGATGTAATATTATTATCACATGGAGGAAATGAACCCACAATCTCATCCATACTCTTTATGAAATATTCATTAAATTCATCTATCTATGTCATTAAATGTTTCACTACCAAATTTCACTTCATCAAATACAGTGTCTTTGTTTTTTCCCAATGCAATAGCTTCATAATACTTAACTTTCTCTTGTTTAATTAAACCTAATAGTCATAAAGTTTAATATTTCGTACGAAATCCAAGAAATTCTTGCTCTATTGCACTTTACTTCAACCTTTGGCATCATTTCATTAACTATCGCTATAAAATTTTGATGAAGGCTACTATATTTCATATCAAGGTCTTTTTCATAATAATTTAGTTGTATATTTAACACCCTAGTTTTAAACACATCAACGTCCACTATGCACTTCCTAATAACCCTAGTTGTAGCAATATTTATGCTATTAAACCTAATCCTATTTAATGCATGTTATCTATTTGATGGCTAGTCATAGGTCTTTCTAAGGTTTCTTATAACATTTTCGGAACTTTATCCTTTTTTCTCTGGCCCTGGGTCTTGAGTGATTCTGAAATCATCATTATCAACAACATAAAATTTTTCTGAATCGCACTCTAAAATCATATTTTGAGCCATATTGGCAATTAGTTTGTCTCTGCTCTCCTATTTTACGTCAAATTTGGCGGGCTCGTGGTTAAACACTACCGCGATAAGCATAAACTACTTCATAATGCATACACACAGGGCAAGTACAGGGCTTTCATTAATTCCCGAACCCCACGTGACCGGATTCTGTCTCTCTCTTAGTGGAATATGATTTTATGAGTTGGCAGTCAAAAAGTAACCAAAAAAACCACTAGACTAGGGACCCCAAAGTTACTAAATCAATTGACAATTTACAGTTCAGTCCATTGGCGCTCAATTCCCTTCTGACGGTTATTTTGTATGTATATTGTGCATTTTCCAAGTTCGACCAGTGTTTACCTTCTTCAAATAATTTTCTATCTGTTGGACAATAAAAATAAACAGTTTTTATCAAAACTTGGCATTTGCCTTGCGTTTTTACGTTAAAAGTGTAGGTATGTTAAGGTTATGTTGTTGACAATATTCGACATCGCATGGAACGAAGCCCTACCAAATCTGTTCGTAGGTAATCTGCCCAAACAGGTACATATTTGTTACCTGTTACACAATGCACATTCCTAAAACCGTAAATTAGAATCGGACCTCAATTTGTTTACGTACACTTCAAAATTTTGATATCTATACAAAATAAAAGTAATGTTTTATGTTTTTAATTTATTTTTTTAACAATCAATAACAGTAAATAAATAAATCAGCTAGTAAATAATAAATACAGTTACTGTTTCACCTTATTATGATTTTTATATTTTTTATAAAACTCCAAAGGAAATATTAGGCAACACTGGCATCTTAGGGAATTCATTAATTCAGGTTGTACAGCCGTGTATGCCGGGTTGCCTAACTTAAGGGGACACGTGGGGTTCGCGAATTAATGAAAGCCCTGTACAATACCATATGGAAATAATAGATTTTGTTTCCATAAGCAATGGCATGAAAATATTCCATATATAATCTTCTATATCACATTCTGCCGAAATAGACAAACCTGTATCTACTTTTAACCCTGTGATACTGTTAAGGATTGTAATATTATAGACATAATAAATTAGAGTAAGATGCGCAAACTGGGTACCATGTATCAATCATAACTGATGTGGGCCTAGATGGGCTTGTGCCTTCGTCAATGTATTATTAATATTAATATAATGATAACATAATAAATTCAAGATAACTAAACACCTACCTCATTATAAAAGAAGTGAATTGTGTGAGCATTCAATTTTAAACTTAAAGTTTTAAGGAATGATATATAGTAGGCCATGACTTCTTCATCGGAAAAATCGAACTTATGGACAATAATTGAATTCACATGATTGTTGGATAATAAATAATCTGAAAAATAATATATTATTAAGTAATGGTGTCTTATTTAATGTGGTAGATAAGCAGGTCGCTGGACATCTAAGCATACTCACAAAGGGATGTTTCATTTCTTATGTTTTCAAACAATATGTTTAACGTCTGCAAAAGCTGTACACATACAAAGCTTGAACCTCCACTTCGCTGTCTCATTATCCTCAAGAAAAAGGATAACATGTTTTTCTCAAGGAAAAAACTGGAAAAAGATTAAATTTTTCATCAGAAAAGCAATAACAAGATATCTTTGGAAAAATGTGTAGGATGTTATAATAGAAACAGAATTGTTTTCAGGACTTTCATTCCTTTCCATGCAGTGTGTGTAACGTGTTACACGTTTTAGAACTTATATAAAATACTATATAATGACAATACGGGACACTCCCATGCTTTAGCATTGGTGAAACTTGTGACAAGTACACTAGCGCCACCTCGTGTGAAGTAAAGACAACTGTGCGAGTAATTTGAATTGTATATTTACCTGCATGTTCTTAATTTAGACAATTGGTTTATTATAGATGAATATAAAAACTTGTACATGACAAAACAGTGAAAATTTTCTGATTATATAGTTATAAATAGAATTTGTATCAACAATCAGCTTGAAACCTAAATGAATTCAGCATGACTAATTCTGCAAATTTCTCTTACCCATAATCATAATATAAACTACTACATTAAAACCGTCATTAAACTACTATTTCAAGGGTAGATATAGGAATATACTGAAAGCTGTTTCTGAGGATATTAAGTTACAATCTGTACTTACCTATAAATAATTGTTCTAGGTATAAATGGTAGCACAGTACTCAATCTGCTATATCTCTACATGAAAACTGTCTTATTAATCTAATATTTTAAAATATGTAACTGATATACTTAGTACATAATTAAAAAGTTGTGCAGATGAAAGGTGAGACTAACTCTTGCTTCCGTGAATAAATCTATTATAGGGCTGAATCTGCTATTTCTACTTCTCTTTGAAAACTTGTCTTGGGAAGATAATTAAAAGCCTTTACCAAGTAAAATAATTGTAAATGTGAAAAAATGTGACAATTTATGCCATACTGAAATAAAAAAGGACACAGAAGGAAATAGAAAAACAGTTTTCTTATACCATTTATTATTAATGCAAAACTTTTTATGCCTTCATTTTTTTTTATGCACAAGACAAGTTATGATTGAAGCCTTTCAACCATCTGTTTACGAAGTTTATCTATAAATACATGATGGTAAATATTACACAATAAATTATCTTCTGCGAACTGTACATATTGGCATAAAAGTGATTCTGAATTTGTCTTCTGCTTCAAATCATATTCACGTTTCGACACCCTTTGGAAACCTATGAAATGTCTTTGATAGATTTAGCACGTTATAATTCGAACAATTATAGATTGCACACACCCAACCACTAACATTCATTGTAAAAAAACACAGCTCAAACTTAATCATACACATTTAAACACCAGCAATTGCTAGTGTTAAACGTTCTCGAACGACGTAACATCAGTACTATCCGCTAGGGGCGCTGATATTTTTGTAACACGAAATCAGCCGGAGTGTCCTGTATTGTCATTATATAGTATTTGCTTATATCCACATTATAACATTCATTAGTACATAATTATATTATTTACTCAGTCAATGATCACATTATTTTGTTAGTCGATGAAATCTGTTACTTTCAATAGTAAATGACAAGTTGCTGATTTCATCAATCACTTTTTTTTCAATATTCTTTATTTACGAACTCAAAACATTTGCACTGGTAACAAGTTCTACAATTAATAACATAAAATTACATATGATTTTGAGGTTAACTTAACTAATCTTAAACTATATCAATGTCAAGTAGGTACTTTAGAAACTATATACTCTATAACTCGAAACTATTTTGTCCGTTTAATAAATATCTTTTTAAGTTCATTGTGAATCTTTGCATCTGATGTATATTTCTGAGTTCTGGAATAGTCTTAAATGATCTTATGCTAATCACACTGTTGAGTTTTATGTTGGTTCTTGATGTTAGTAGTAGTAGCAGTGGTGGGGAGGCCAACGCCAAGCAAGTAGGCCACAATGGGCCCTTTTTGCCAACCCCAACCATGCTCTACTCTTCCTCAGGTCCGTCGCCAAACCGCCTCTACCTCGAGATGAAGGCTGTGACGATCTTCAATTGGACGGTACTTACCTGATTCCTCTGCAGAGTCCTCGATCCGAACAATTCTGCTCGAAGACTTGCAAAAGCCTCACATTCACACGGGTAGTGGTAGGACGTTTCTTCATCCTCGCCGCATTCCTGGCAATATGAGGTGTCTTCTAAGGGCGCAGTGGCCTGTCAGCACTCCAAGGATGCGGCGAAGTGTAGGTCGACTCCTTCCGAGTAGCCAGACAGCTTTATCTCTGTCCGGCCCCTCCACGAAGTCCCTCGCCTGCCTGCAGCCACCAACCGACCCCCAGTGCCTCACCATTGCTTCCTCGGTCCACCTGTCTAAGGCGACAGAGACTGTCTTCCTACTTATGCCTATCGGAGGCTCCGGACCATAGAACGGCCGCTGGGAACCGAGTCTTGCGAGATTATTCGCCACCTCATTTCCCGCTACGCCAGTGTCCCGGAATCCACACCAGTTGCACCTCCCTCGTCCTGGCTAGTCCTCTGAGGACGTCAGCGCACTCCTGAACCAGTGTTGACCTGATTCTGGCCCCGCAGACTGCCCGGAGGACCGCCTGGCTATCCGGGCAGATGTACAGACATTTCTCGGGACTCCTCTTCACATCCTGTCTATTGGCCACAGGCAGGATAGCATACACTTTCGAATGCCGTGGTATATGCACCAAAGGCATAGCTCTCGTGCACCCCCAGGCCCTCGATGTATATTCCTGCCCCGGAGGATAGTTGGTCCTCCGGCCGTGATCCGTCGGTGAAACAGACCAGGCTTGAGGGCTGGAATGCAACCTCATTTTCCCTCCACTGATCCCTACTTGGGATCCTGAGGGTGTATGACCTAGTCAACCTAATATCGTCCTCAGCATTCCGCACCTTTATGGCGGAAATCGGAATTTCCTTTTCCACCTCCTTGGCGACTCTTGCATGCCCTTTTACTGCTCCCTCTCCGCACCAGTTTCCTGAATCTCACATTCTAAGATGCGACGTCATAGCCTCCCTTCTGATACAGATGGGAAGCGGTGGCAGCATCAACAGGACCTCTAGCGCGGCTGAGGGTGTCGTCCTCATAGCGCCTGTGATACCCAGGATTGCCAGCCTTTGGAGTTTGACCAGCTTCCTGCTGGTAGTTTGGTTCACACCACACCACCAGATCAACGCCACATAGAGGATTCTCGGCCTGACGATCGCAGTGTAGATCCAATGAAGGATCCAAGGATTAAGTGGTCCTCCCTTGCACACGACGTAGCTGCCAGAGGGTCGCTACTCCCTTACTCACTACTCGTTCTATTTGCGACCCCCATGTTAGTTTGGGGTCCAGGATCACCCCCAGTTTTGACCTGCTGCACTACAGCGAAAGGTTTTACAAACATCACTAATTTTTTCAGAAACATGCCCCCCACCCCCACCCCACAGGTGCAGAAACCACAAAAAAATTCCTGTTCCACCCCCCAAGGAAGTTACAGGATCAGGTGTGAATAGGTGTGCTCGGCGGGCAGAAGATGAAAAGGAAATATAAGCAGAGAATGCGAAGAAAACAGCTTAATCGGACCTTAAAAAGCTGCCTTTTTCACACACACTCGCACAGCACCCCTATTCGCCCCAGGTCCCATAACTTTCTTGAGAGTTGCTCACAGGAAATTTGTCTTGTTTTTTGCAACGAGGGTGAGGGTGCCTGTAGACTGCAAGAGGGGAAGGAAACCCCCACGACGAACCAACATAATTAATAGAAAGAAATACTAAACTTTACACTTACTCAAATACTGAAGAATCATTCTGATCACCCCATATCAAAATTTCAGCGATGGATCTTAGTGTTTCTACCAATAAACCACGGTTACTTTCAGACACTGTCTGATTTCTGTAAAGAACATTATACAAATATTTGAGGTGTTCCAGCGAATGGGGGTTTTTTGGACGACCCCAGCCGACACCAAACCAACTTCTACTCCTAAACATTGTGAATAATTATTATATTACTATTATAGGGCTGCCCCCTGTAATGTCACGTATATTCCATCACTTTCTTTAAAAAAATCAACAGCCACGTTTGTATGACTTTGGAATGATGTAGTTAACCAAATACCCCTAATGACATATAAATTATTGTACTTTAAACAGGATTGCTACGTTGTTTGTAAATCATAATATTTATTTTAGAAATGAAAAATCAACACAACACCATTGATTGCTGAACCATTTTTTGTCTACTTTAAGAATTGTCAATTTGCATGCATGACATATGACAGATAAATAATATTTTTGACAGACGTCAAAGAAAAAAATATGGTAGATCATTTGTTCTTTAGTAAAGCCGTAGACAAATAAACATCATTCGCATGGGAAATTAAAATTTTTACAGTTTCCATTAGGCAGGTTTTTCTCTAACTTAGAAACTACTTTAGAAGCAGAGTTTTTAGAAATTAAGTTACAATTCAATTCATGCCGAGAAAAATGTTTAGATTAAAAATATTTATAAAAATAAAAGTAGTTCATTTGTCCCACGTCACACGCATCCGTGTACGACCTTTAGTCTATTTATATTAATTTTATCATTTAAATTTAATATTTAATCTTTTTTGGTTATTTTGTTATTTTGTAATGATTTTGCAATATGTATATGATCTTCCTGAACTTAAAGCTCACGTTAAATAACAACATATTGCGATTAACTTAAAAACATTAGTTATTTGATGATCTAATTTGGTAATTGGCAACCTCCTATCTGTAAAAATCGTGTGCATCTAAACAATTCGTACCCATATCTATTTACAAAATGCGATTAGTAAAGGGTTTAAGTTTTAAAGTGAATATATTCATTAACTACTATTGTCGATGTTATTGTACAAATCCAATGAAAGAGGAAAAGGTCAAGAAATATGTGTACATTTCAAAATCAACTGACATTTTTACAAATCTAGCATTAGAAAATTGGATATACAACAAATTTGATTTTACTAATCAAGAAATTCTCATGCTATGGCAAAGTGGACCTTGTGTCGTCACAGGCAGACACCAGAATCCCTGGTTAGAAGCAAATGTTGATAAACTGAAAGACATTACCGGAGATGGTGTGAAGCTTGCTCGTAGAGACAGTGGTGGAGGCACAGTTTATCATGACGAAGGAAATTTAAACATGACGTTCTTCACATCTAAAGAAAATTACAACCGTAAGCATAACTTACAGATAATTACAAAAGCTTTATTTAGGGAATATAAATTAAAGATAGACATCACAGAAAAGTACGATCTTGCACTTAGGGGTTACAAAGTTTCTGGAACAGCGTCGAAATTAGCTAGACCAAATGCATATCATCACTGTACTCTATTAATTAATGTAAATAAGAAACATTTACATAATGCACTGGATGTACCAGATAATAAAATAGAAACACGAGCAACTAAATCCATAAAGTCACCAGTTTTAAATTTGAAAGATGAAATTCCAAGCATCAGCATTGAAAATGTGTTGAAAGCAGTTGGTTTTGAATTCTTGCATAGTCCGTGTTCAGGCCTAAATAAACACAAAAAGATTGCAGTTGCTGAAAATGGTTTTCAGTTAATTAATCCAACTGAAACTTGGTTTCCTGGAATTGATGAAATATGTACAAGGTTCAAAGACTGGGACTGGGTTTTTGGGATGTGCCCTGAATTCTCAGAGTTACATTCAATTGAAATCCCAGAATGTAATCAAATCAGAATATATAATGTTAATATTACAGTTGAAAAAGGGAGGTTAAAAGAAATCAAGTTAGAATCGTTAGAAGAAAATATAGAAAAGCTAATTTATTTTGAAGAACATATTTTAGCAGGCTATAAAGATAAACAATATAGCACCGAAACTATAAACAACGTTTTAAAACTGGTTCGTGATTTGCTTAGTAAAAATTTAAAGAAGGAAGCATTTAATAGCTGATATTTTCTGTGAAAATAAATTTTGGGCAGTGAATTTGCCGTTTAGTCCCCGGACAGTTTTATATAAATCGACTGCTGATAGATAAAGCATTTTACATGCATCTTGACAGTATTTTTACCTTCTGCTTCCTTGTCTTTGCTGTGTTATTTACATTTAAACTTGGTGCGGTAAGTTAAAAATTGAATTTTATTTTCATAATATCTTTTTTGTTTGCTATAGGCATGCTCCTGCTACGCCCCTTCCCTTGCAGTTACCTATCACTATATATTTCTCAGATTGCACTCAGTTGTATTTTTTACTGAGGGGGAAGCTGGCGGGCAGGGGATTAGGGCCGATGCTTTTTCGTGGGGGGTTTTCCTTCCCTTCCTGCATGCCTATAACCACCCTCAATGCGCAAACAAGAAAAATTTCTTGAGAACAACCCCCAAGACAGTTACACGACCTGAGACAAATAGGGTGCTACAGGGTAGATAGGGTTTAAAGGAGGTATGGCTACAAGATGTGAAAAAAGCAGCTGTTCAAGGTCCGACTAAGCTGTTTTTTCGCATTTTCTACTCATACTTCCTTTTTATTCTTCCCCGCCCATCACCCCTATTCGCTCCTGGTCCCGTAACTTTTCTGGGGGGTCGTTTGCAAGATATTTTTCTTGTGGTTTGTGCATCCAGGGCAGGTTCTAAGCATATTTCTGAATCAAAAATATTTTAAAATCCTCCGTGGACTAAACTGCAAATTTACCTTTTGTGCTTATTGGGCTAGTAAATTTATTGATCAGTGTGATTGTTTTTAATGTTTACTAGCTTTATATCCAAAATTAGATCTTGAATCATCACATTAGCAATAAAGAAGTCATCGTTTATAAATTATCAAATTCAGTGATTATTTGGAAAAATTAAGCACTTTGGAGGCAATGGGGAATTTGCAGAATGCTTCTTATGTTTTCTGTCTTCACTAAGTGAAGAGTGGAACCTGTGATGAGCACTGATAAGTACACTTGAAGAACCCAAATCACCACAACACATCTTTTTAAAGACCTGACGATCGTTTCACTAACAAAGTTAGTTTCATCAGAGGATGCAAAATTATAATTACTTACTACTAACACATCACCTTTGATACTGAGTCTTAGGTGAAGAACGATACCGAGAGGGAGATTAAATCGCATGGAAATTTTCTGTGTATTGTACTTTTATTGAACAAGGTTGTCACAACTCACAAAACTATTTTTTACCTCTTTAATCATTTTTTGTAGCGGGTTGTTATTTAGTTTTCTATATGGTCCTGTCTCTATTGCATTACTTACTCTCTTTAATCCTTTTTGTCCAGGATTACAACCTTATTGCCTTTATCTGCTTTAACATAAAAACAATCCTTCTCCTGCAATCGTATAACTATTTTCATTTGATTAGAATTTTTGTTTTTAGTGGACTTATTTGCATTCATATTTTTAGAGATTTTCTCTTTACATGCCTCGGAATAAAGTTTTTTTGAAGATTCAGGTAATTTTTTATTTCCTGCTTCAATACTAGCAATGGCATGTAAAATTTCGTCTTTTTGTGACTACAAACTGAATCTTAATCTCTTGGTTAAGATGTCAATCTCATTTTTATTAAACGACTGTGAAGGAAGATTTTCTATGAGGTCAATTTTCCGAGGAACTGGTTTTTCGTTTTTAATCTGATACTCTTTAATTTTTTATTCTGTATATTGATTTTGCTTAATTAATTTGCGTTAATGACTACAAATATGTTCCTCTGAAGATTGCTAAACACAAACCCGGTCAGGTACATTTTCTTCATTTTTCTTTGGTCTACCTCTACGTCATTTTGGTAAAATATTTTCTACCTCTACCTCTTAAATAATTTCTTCTTCGTTTGTTGTTTTAACAATACTATTTTCTTCAAATTCAACTTGTCTCTTTCGTTCTTTTTTTGGCTGTCCATGTCTCTCTTGAGCCTCTAGCATTTCCGGTACATTTTCTTCATTTTTCTTTGGTCTACCTCAACGTCGTTTTGGTAAAATATTTTCTGCCTCTACCGCTTTAATACTTTCTTCTTCGTTTGTTGTTTCAACCCTACTATTTTCTTCAGATTCGACTTGTCTCTTTGGTCTTCCCATTCTCACTTCATTTCCAAGTTTTACTGGCTTATCAGTTTTTTTACTTGTTGTTCTTTTAGGCAACACCTTTTCTTTTTCCGTATCTTTTGTCTCCACATCATCTGTAATTTTATTCTCTTTAGCGTTATCATTGGAGGATTCTGTGGTTTCATCAATTTTAATAATTCTTTGACTCCGTTTCTTTGTAGTGACAGTTTTGTTGTTGATTGTATCATGTGCAGCAGTTTCTGACTGAGCAGGTACCTACCTCTTCTATATTTGCTTTGTTCCCGATACCCCTACCTATTTTCTGTGGTATTTTCACCTCAACATTTTGCTCTTTAACAACATCATTCACTAACTCAGCTTCTGGAAGTTTACTCCACATGGACGGTCTACTATGACCGCAATCTCTTTTCTTCGTCCGCGTGTTTTTTTAAATTTCTTAACACCGCTTACATCATACAGGTTATTAAGTGGAGATTTCTGTTCTTTTGGTGTTGTCATTAGTGGTTTTACACCTTTGACATCAGTGACGTAATTTAAAGGTTGTTTTTATATCTTTGGTCTTTTTAATATTTTTTTCACCTCTTACATCAGACAAATCATTCAATGGTGATTTCTGATTTTTGACAGTGGGAGTTTTTAATAATTTCTTAACTCCTCGTACTTCAGATAAGTCATTCAATGGAGATTTATGTTGTTTTGGAGTGTTCATTAGTTTTTTAACGCCTTTAATTTCTGTTAAATCGTTCAGAGGAAATTTCTGAGCTGTAGATGTTCTCAAAAGTTTCTTTACACCTGCTACATTAGATAAATAATTGACAGGTGATCTCTGTTTATTTGGAGTTTTCATAAAAAATTTTTACACCATAAATATTGGTCAGATCAGTAAGTGGCGAACTGTTTGGTCTTGGAGTTTTCTTGATGACTTTTACATTAGCAGGTGATTTCTTAGATCCAGTTACATTTAGATCATTCTTTGGTGACTTGTATAATGATCATCTTGTCCTTACGGCTATTTCCCCTGTTGTGGTGTTTTTAGCTTTTCAAGTCCAGAAATATTAAGCGACCCATTTGAAAACTATGTCTGTCATTCCAATGATTCTTGTTTCTCAGATTCCGAAGAGCTCTCCAAGTGGACAAAAGTTGTATATTCAGAGGAATCTGGTAATGATCCAATGCTGCTTGACACACTGGATGAGTTAATTGATAAGGTTTTCTCTTCCGGGCTCGCAAATACTTTTCACTAGCTAATCTCTATACCTTACATACTTCACAAATAAGGCCAAACCTTGAATACTGCTCCCACATCTGAGGTGCCGCTGCCGCTTCTACACTCGCTATCCTGGACTCCATTCAGAAGATAGCTATGAGTCTCATCGGTGACCCTACCGTCACCCAAAGGCTGCCATCCCTTGCCCACCGAGGTGCCCTTGGTGACCTATCTCCGTTTTATAGATATCTGCACGGGCACTGCTCAGAGGAGCTTTCTTCCATAGTTCCTCCACCTGCTGCCCCCAACAGATCTACCAGGGGAACAGGGCGAATGCACCCTTTTACTGTCCAGGTCACCAGACACAGAACATCTTATGTCCGCTCTTTTGTCCCGAGAACTTCCAAGTTGTGGAATTCCTTGCCGGCACATGTTTTTCCTTCTCCGTACCTCCAAACCTTCAAGTCCAGAATTAACAAGTTGCCTCTTTTCTGCTTGTCGACACCCAAGGTACGATAGTATTTAGGCTGTAAGCCCTGGTGGAGTGTTGTTGAAATATAAAAAAATATTTGGGTTCCTTTACTCTAGAGTTGTTAGCATGATATTGTGCACGATCATTGAGAGTGTTTCTATTTTTGTGTGCATACGGTTTCTTGAAGCGATAAGCGGGTACTAACAGACCTTTGTTTTTTCTGCTGAATTAAAGTTAAACGATTTCTTGAAACCTGTACAGGTTTACTTGTGGAGCTTTGGCTGATATTAAGTGATTCATCTTGACTAGATTAATATGATTCCGAGATTGATGATTCAACTGACGACTGATCTGATAAGATCTTTTCAAAACCGCCTTGGAACAACTCTTTGAACTTGCAGCGATAGCAGAAAATCTTTTCTGCAATCGTGTAATTCGAGGAGCCTTTTTGCTAAAGGACGGCTGTCTGTTTGGAGTGGCCTCCTTTGTGGAACTGCTAGCAAATACAGTATATCTTTTATTGGCAGATTTTGTTACTGATTTTGGATAAGACTACTTTCTCTGCTGATATTCACCACAAAGATGAAAGGTTTCCAGCTTAAAAAAGTGAATATATAATTAACGTTGGTTGTGAGTTGCATTTGGTGTGCTGAAACTTCTTCTCATTAACATCAAAGAAATCATAGTTTTTTTAGGATTTGTTCACCCCTGACCACAACACCATTTACTTTAACAGGATGTTTGTGTGATTTATTTGTTATTCAAGCCTTTCCTTTGCTATCGACGTTAATAATACAATATATCAGCTCCAAAAATGGTTAACGAAGTAAAAATAAGTTTAAAGAGTTGTCACAAGCTTGTAACAAAAGACTTAGGAAGACGGTTACAAGTTGCAAATCCCAAAGTCCCCAAAAAATATTGTCTCCCAAAATTTCATAAACCGGGAAAATCAATGAGACCTATTATTTCGGCGATAGATTCTCCGACATATAATCTAACGAAGTGGCTGTCAAATGAGTTCAAAAGCTTGCCTGTTAAACAAAAAGTTATTCAATGTCAAATTCACTTGAATTAATTAATAAAGTTAAATATGTTAAATTGGTGGAAGGCGAGGTTTTGATATCATTTGATGTAGCGTCTTTATTTCCTAGTGTGCCAACGAAGCAAACAGCAATAGTTCAGTCGACAGGTAGTCTTATAGAAAAAGGTCGGAAGTTAATGAAACCTTGGGAAGTTTTTTAAGGATGGTTAATAAACGTTTTCTCAAGTTTTGGACCTCGAGGACCCTGTGCAAAAAAAAGAGGGGGGGGGGGGGGGGGGGGGGGGCTGCAGAATTATCGACCTTTCTCCGGTTTTTCCTTAATAACTTTTTTCCCTTACATACTACGGCAAAAACATTACAAACATTTTTGTAGAGGGTTACATTTCCTATTACTTTAATTAGTCAAACATGTTTGTATGTCAAATCGTTACCGAGATATGGCGCTTCGAAAAAAAATTATATTATCAAAATCTGCTAAAAAATGCCGAAGAGTGCAGAATTCCACCTTATTTCCTCTGTTATACCCGAATTATTGTGAAATGTTGTTGTCATTATGATTTCTGGTTACAACCGCCAACTTCGGAAACCCCCGCTAAAGATAACGCGGATATTCGGATTGCTTAGTGGAAAAATTCATTAATAGACACAGACCAAAGAAAATGTTAGCGGAATGCACGAGATTCAGGAAAGATAAAATAGAGAAAAAAATTGTTTGCCTACCTTTTGAACCGTGTATCATAAGGCGTCGCAAGAGTATTTTTAAGAAAGCCGTTTGCAACTAACTTTTTCGACCTAAAATAATTGAAGAAATTTGTTAGGTAATACAAAAGATAAAGATGAAGCCACTGAAATGTCGGGTATCTATCAGATAGGTTGTAAAGATTGTAATCTATACGTTGGGCAGACTAAGAGAACCACTGAGACTAGATTTTGTGAACGTCTGGGATGGGCAGTGTAGACAGGTCATGCGTGGCAAAACATATTTGGGATAATAACCACCACATTGATAAAGAAAATCTGAAACTTATCAAAAATGTTAAACAGCCAGCGAAGCTAGATGCGTACGAAAGTATTTATATTTCTAGGGCAATAAAAAAGTTCCTTAAACAGAGCCCTGCCACTGGTTTGTAGTCCTCTGTTTTCGCTCTGTCTTTGATGCGGATAAACATTCCGAAACCTGTCAGGTGGAGTGCCAAAGGAGGACCTCGTCCAGCAATAAAAGTACACTACACAGAAAATTTGCCTGCGATTTAATCTCCCTCTCAGTATCGTTCGTTACCTAAGACTCAGTATAAAACCTGATGTTTTACTAGTATGTAGTTAGAATTTTTCATCCGCTGATGACGCTAACTTTGTTAGTGAAACGATCGTCAGGTCTTTAAAAAGATGTGTTGTGGTAATTTGGGTTCTCCAAGTGTACCTACTTTTGTTTTCTATCTTATTGTAGTACGCAATAAAAGGAACATTTTGATATATCACAAGTGCGTAAGAGAGATTGTTTAACTTTAGAAAATAAATATCTGAAAGTTAATACATGCAACAAGTTTGATACGCGCGCGCATGCAGAAACGTCACTTGTTCCAAAACAAAGGGCTGCCTGTCAAATGGTACGCCCAACGTATATGATAAATAGTAGTTATTAGCGGTTTTGTGTGTATATGAAACTGTTTAATATTGTTTATTTTACGTTTTTCTTGACTCTATGTCATTAATTTGATAATAGCACCGATTTTCAATTGAAAAACGTGCACTTCTAACCTTGCTTCTGCGTGACTAGTTGGAACATCTGACGTCACAACAATAGCTGGAGCGTTTACGGTCACGTGACAAAATTTAAAAAGCAAGTATTTTCAAACACGTATAAAAGTTTTAAAATCAAATATTCTAATTTATTTTTGATTATTATTGTTGTTCACTATAACATTTAAGCTTTCAAAAAAATGGAGATAGATGTGGATTAAATTGTATGCAAATTCTCTATTGTACAAATGCCTATAAGTAATCGACTAATTCCTAAAAAAAAACTAAAAAAATATCAGTAGCTAACAATGATTTTATTTGTAATTAAAATGCCTACTTTAATAATAATAATAAGACTATTTTGATTAAAACTCTTTAAATTTAATAGTGGAAGTTTTGGAGCTTCCTGCAGAATTATGTAAATGTAATGTTCTTTTTACCTTAGCTTAATATATGGTTGTGAACAAAAAAATTATATCATGTACCTAGTCTTTGATGTGTAAAATATGTTTATAAAAAATATAGTTTCAAAAATTATTATATTTTGTTATTGACTTTTTAATTATACAAAATATCCTTGTATTAATGTGTAAAAAAATTAGTTACTTATGGTTTTTGCATTGATAAGATATACCCCTAATATAACTATAGGTATTCATTTTGTATATGTGCGAAAATCAGATTAATGAAGTTAATCAATATTCTACATGGCCAAAGTTTGGACGTGTAGTCAATTTGGGGATCCAGTCATGAGAATCATTAAAGTTAAAAACAAAATACGGTTTACAGTCTTTTTCAATTCATGCTATAATAACTAGGGTTGGGGGAGTGGTAAGAAGAGATATTCAAACATCTGAGTATCTCGGGTTATAGCAAAATTAGGTATCCCATATGTATTATATATATATATATATATATATATATATATATATATATATATATATATATATATATATATATATATGAATATATATATATATATATATATATATATATATATATATATATATATATATATATATATATATATATATATATATATATATATATATATATATATATATAAGGGTGATCCATTTTGAGTTTCCTATGTTCGCAGCACCGTAAATCAAGAAGTTGTCAAAAAGCACATGTTTTTCAAGTGTTAACTATAAGTCTGACACTATACATTTACGAAATGGATCGCTGAACCACCGCTCAGCGCGTTAAAATTGTTCAATTGTTTTACAGAAATAACAATTCTGTAGGCACTGTGTACAGACATTTACGGGAAAAGTATGGTCAATTTAATCGTTATACTGAGCGAACAATTCGCAACGTAGTGCAAAAATTTCAAGAGACTGGAAGCATTGGAGATAGGGTAAGTCATGTGCATCATCATGGCATCCGATCAGCAGAAAATATTGCTGCTGTAAGTGAAAGTGCGGCCGAAGACCCAGAAGTGTCGATTCGTCGGCGTTCACAGCTTTTAGGCTTATCTTACGGCGAATTTTGCACCAGGACTTGCATCTAAAGCCGTATAAGATTCAGTTAACACAAGAACTGAAGCCGAGAGACTATCGACAGCGAAGAATTTACGCAGATTGGGTTTAGAGCAGCAGGAAGTTGATGCTGACTTTTCAACAACAAAATTCTTCTCTGATGAGGCACATTTTCATGTGTCTGGCAATGTCAATAAACAAAATTGTTGAATATGGGGCGAAGAAAATCCTCATGTGATCCAGGAAACTCCATTACATGGCCAAAAAGTATCTGTTTGGTGTGCATTGTGGTCAGGTGGCGTTATTGGGGCTTATACTTTTTTGAAAACAATGTAACGGTCAATGGTGAGCGCTATAGGCGCATGATAGCCGATTATTTCTGGCATGAAATCGAAGATATTGACATGTGACGGCGCAACTTGTCACACAGCGGGCGCAACGTTGGATGTTTTGCGTGAAAAGTTCCCACGTCTCATTATTTCACGTTTTGGTGAAGTCAACTGGCCGCCAAGATCATACGACTTGACGCCACTTGACTTTTTTTTGTGGGGCTACGTTAAAAGTCGTGTCTACCCCTAACAAACCTGAAACATTGGAGCACCTAAAAGCCAACACCCGCCAAATTATAGCCGAAATGCCGCCCGAAACCTTCGACAAAGTAATCGGAAATTACCTTAAAAGAATCGGTTTCTTCAGAAGGTCCAGAGGCGATATTATTTTTCATCATTAATGAAATACATAATATTTTTGATTAATAAAAACAAATCCGAATATTTCTTTAAATTTGTGTGTATATATATATATATATATATATATATATATATATATATATATATATATATATATATATATATATATATATATATATATATATATATAGCAGTAGATATACCAAATAATTAAAAAGACTGTCAATTTTAATGATAAATGTTTTATGATGTTCACTTGAATTGAGTTCCACATTTTAATTGTACATATTTATACACCTTTTATGACATTGTTTGTGTTTTCTTTGTGTGGGTTTGCTATTTGGATTGTGTTTTGTTTGATTTTCTGAGATGTTCCATGATTGCTGCAGGACATTATATTGTATATGGAACTAGATAAAGTCATTGTTGTGGTTGTTACTTTGAGAGTATATGTATCATAGTATGAGTATTTATAGTTTATAGCTTATATTTTATAGAATATTCTGTTGTAGTTGCATTTCTATTTTATTGTGTGTTATCTTTTATTTTCTTACATGAATGTTTGCTGAGGAGACTATTGTATTGTATACCTATGACGTGTTCTACATCCATCTAGGTACTTAAGGAATCAATAAAGATTATTATTATTATTATTAATTTAATTATATTAAGAACGAGGCGAGAATATAACGGATACACTCCTTGCTTAGTGGAAAAATTAATCAACAAACAGAAAACAAAGAAAATGTTGACGGGGTCAACGACGTTTAGAAGAGAGAAATCTGAAAAAACTTTGCTTACCATTTGGACCTCGAATCACGAGTGGTCTAGAGAGCATTTTTAAAAAAGTCAACTTGCAGCTAATATTTTAGACAAAAAATACCTTACAAAACTTGCTAGGTAACCCAGAAGACAAGGATAACACGGACAAAATGTCGGGAATTCATTAGATAAGGTGTAAATTGTAATCTTAAGTACGTCGGACAAACAAAAAGATTGATTGGATTTAGATTCAAAGAACACTTAGCCCAATTACGATACGGTACTATAGATAGATCTTCCGTCGCCCGAAATATTTGGGATAATAATCATCACTTTAATGAACATAATCTAAAATTAATAAAAAATGTTAGACAACCAGGACAGCTAAACGCGTTCGAGAGTGCATATATTGCGAAATATAGTTACAACGAAAAATGTATGAACGTTTCACCACCGCCAATTACGAGTCACCTGATTGATTACTTTGTAAAATAAATCCCAACGTTTCAACACGTCCTAGAGATAACATAAGAATACAGATATTTCCGCCAAACGAAACTATGTTAATTTAGTTGTCGTTGAACCTTCCCAAAATTATTAGAGATGGACACCTTTTAGATAAGTTAATAAAGACAGTTCAAAGACCTCGCCCGACGATAAAAATACAATACACTGCAGAATTTGCCCGCGACTAGTTCCCCTCTCGGTTACATCTCTTTACCTAAGATCCGGTATATAAGGTGATGTTAGTTTTTAAAGTAGTTAAAATTTTCATCATCTGATGACGCTAACTTGGTTAGTGAAACGATCGTCAGGTATTTTAAAATGTGTTGTGGTGATTTGGGTTCTCCAAGTGTACTTGTCAGTTTGATTTTTTTAAATTCAGTCACTATTTGAGAACGCGCTGTGCATGGCATCTCGATTTTTTTCATGAAATAATGTAAACGAAAACCTCTCTTAATGCGTCATTTGCATTAGACTCAGATTTTTGTTGGTAAAAATGCAGTATCACAATTTTTGATATGTGCAAGAAATATAAACAGGTGCAAAACAATGGAAATAACTCGAAAACAAACATGCGTAACAATTAGTGGAAAATGCAAAAATGCAATAACATAAGGGGTGTTCGATTTAAAAAAAGAAAAGATGCAGCTTAAATTGCAGGCAGTCAAATTTGAAGTACTTAATGAAAATTCCCTACCATAACGCCATTGCTACGTCCCGAATTTATTTTCTTACAAACGCATTATATTTCGATGAAAAATGCAAAAATGCAATAATATAAGGCATGTTCGATAAAAAAAAAGAAAAGAAAATTTGTATCACCAACAACTTATGGGCCAGCCTGTGATGGTAGAAATATTATTTTAAGATGTAGCTCAAGACCCCCTATAATTAACGTATACAATTGTTTCTCGTATCTTGTATAATAAAAGTAATATTGAGCTTTACCGTAGAAATGCGTCACCCTGTATATACGAAACCAGATAAAAACTGACAGTAACCCCGGATATGGGTCCTAGGGGACCTACTTCGCGGTCATTTGAAAAAATCTTTTTAAAATTCAAAAGTCGCAGTCTTCTTCTAAGAGCGAATTTCTTGTGCGAAAATTTGTTAAAAAAATTCGGCACGCAGCAAGTGCGTTATGGTAGTGAATTTTTATTAAATGCTTCAAATTTTCCATAAATTCAGAAGGTTAAATTTTGGTGTGTAGTAAGGTCTTTTCCAAGGCAACATATCCACCAAATTTCATTACAATAACTTTGTAATTTACGGAGAAAAAATTTTTTTTTGAAAGAAAATTCGAAATTTGAATAACTCAATTTTCTATAAACTTAGAAAGTTGAATTTTGGTATGTGGTAAGGCTTATCCCAAGGCAACATATCCATCAAATTTAATTAAAACAGCTTTGTAATTTTCAGAGAAAAAAATTTTTTTCGAAATAAAACTCAAAATTTTCTCGGAAAACTTTGTCCGATTTTCCTGGCTAACGAACTCATCCAAGCCATTAATAAAAGAAAGGCACTTGCCGAGTTTCATCGAAATCGGGTAATTATTGAATTATCGGTTAGATACATATATATATATATATATATATATATATATATATATATATATATATATATATATATATATATATATATATATATATATATATATATATATATATATATATATATATATATATATATATATATATATGGTGACGCATTTCTACGGTAAAGCTCAATATATCAGTTATTATTCAAGATATGAGAAAAAAGTATTTACGTTAAATATAGGGTATCTCGAGCTGCATCTTATAAACCTATTTTGACAATCACAGGCTGGCCCATAAGTCGTTGGTAATACACACTTTCTTTTTTAATAGAACACCTTGTTATGTTATTGAATTTTTGTGTTTTCCATCGAATTATAATGCATGTTTGTGAGAAAAAAATTGATATCGTTGATCGTTTTTGAGTTATTTCAATTGTTTTGCAACTTTTCACGTTTCGGCACATATTTCAAACACATCACAAACTGTGATACGGCGTTTTTTCAATAGATAGCGGAGCCCCATGGAAATAAGCAATCAGAGAGCTTTTTGTTTGTATTACTCGTCAAACAAATCGAGCTGCCGTATACAGGCGCTCTTAATCAGTGGCTGAATTTTAAAAGTGTTCGCAGAAATGTTTTTAGTGTTTCTGTAGAAATTATTTTTGTAAGATTTTTGTGATATGGCAATTAATAATAAATGTTTAGTAGGTTATTGTGGCGGTGGTTCCGACCGCAGTGTTTCCGCCAACAGTACTCTGTGTTTCTGCGTAAATACTCTTGACAGTTGAAAGTTATGTTCTGCGACAGCCAGCTGTCAAGAGCTACGGCAACTAAGAAACACCAGGCGATTTCTCTCTTCTCAGAGTTAACCTGATCAAAACAACTCAGTGGCAAGCTTTATCTGTTCACACTCTTTTCGAGTCATGCATAGTGTATCACGTGTAGATATTTAGTGCATAAAGTTTAATCAATTTGTGAAATAATAAATAAATAAATGTTTACCTTTGGATTTAATATCACCATCCCAGGTAATCAAGATCAACAAATGCGAGATGTAATTAACATCCATAGTTATTGTAAAAAAAAGTTGTCGAATCTTTGTGAAAAATATAATTTAGTATAATATAACTGAAGGCAATTTCTGTAAAAAAAAAGGTGTTTTTTTTTGTAAAAGAAATTTTTGCCAAATTTTCATATATTTTTTTGTTTGGTCTTTAAGTTGCTTGTGAATAATCATATCTTGGCAGGTGAGTAAATAGCTTAAAAAGGTTCGTTGGCCAGGAAAATCGGACTAGTTTTTTTCTGGAACTTTTTAAATTTATTTTCGGAAAAGCACATGAGCTAGGTCGGGCTCTTGCTGTACACAACCTGCGACCTCGCATTTTCCCCATTACATAAACAATGTAGGAAACAAATAATATGTAACGGATCACGAAGTCGCGACACATACATGCTCCAACCACTGCAACACTAGGTATAATGGTGATGATAAGAAACAAGGTGAACAATGCACAATTTCAGAAAGAAGGCCTCGGCATACATGAATAACTAGGAACTCGATCATCGCGATATGCGTACTAAAAGCGATCTGGCAATACAATATAAGAGCCTCGGTAGTCTAGGGGTAAGAACTTGTGCCTCTGAACCGAAGGGTACTTGCTTCGATTCCAAGGGTTCCCCTTTCACTTTTTCAGTACATACTGTACAATTAACATCAACCGAGGATGTGACAGTGTATTTCAGTAAGTTGAATGTCTGCACGCTCCGCCATTAGGAGGGGGCAAAAAGCAGTCGGTCCCGTGTTCATGCGATGTTGGGCACGTTAAAGATCCCTACCCTACTTATAGAAAGACATAGTGGCGTGCGGTCCATGGAAGAAAGGGAAGCATTGCTTTCCTTAAAATAACGACCACATACCTACTTAAAAATAATTTGTATTAAACCGCATTATTTAAAATACATTTTGTATTTTAAATATTAAATTTCAAATTCTAAAACTAATTTATCTATTACAATTTTTAATTCGCAAGCTCACACAATTATTTATTATGCATAATACTGTACTTGTATATGCGCTCTGCGCTCTTAGTAAGGACGTCGTCCCAGTAAACGCGACCGGCAACCAACAGCATGAACCTGATACTAGAGTGAATGCAAATTGCAATGACTTCAGTTAAATACACGTAGTCAGCAGGCCACATGATTAAAAACCCTTGCTCGATGCATTGTACGTGTATTTCAACATGTAGTACGTGTTTGAAGACCCGATGCACGTACAACGTGAATGTGTCTGATTATTTCGTAGATATAAGCAGTTGACTAAGTTAAATACATTGGCATTTTATGATTATTAATATGGCTGCAACTAGATCAGCTTTTAACAGCGGCGTTGGTGGGGGTGGGAATTTACAAACTTTACGAACAAGTGGTAATAATAACTGTGAATGTGTCGTGTGTTTTTTGATAACCAAAGGATTTTCAGCTTTATCGTTTGCTGAAAAACTTGCTATTATTAATAAAGGTCGGCCGAAACCTACTCTAAAAAACTTAAATACAAGAATTAAAAGACGTATTCGACATTTCAACGCGGAAAAAACTTATAAACAATATGAATGGTTAACAGGAATAAACTGTTTTGTTGGCCTGGTAGTCTATTTGTGACTGAAAAGGGGGTGTGGAATAAATGTGGGTTTTCCGACTTGAATAATCTACATAAAGTAGTAAAAAGACATGTTATGTCCAAAGCGCATTTACAGACCATTTTAAAATTAAGTGTCTTTGGAAAAAACGTGAATTGAACACGCCGTTGACAATCAGATAGAAATTAGTCATCGCCAACACAATGAACTGGTTGATAAAAACAGAAACATATTAAAAAGACTTATTGATGTTGTGTGTTTTCTTGGTCAGCATGAATTGGGGTTCAGGGGTCATGACGAAACAACTACATCTGCAAATAGAGGAAACTTTCAAGACCTAGTTTCTTTAATAGCTAAATACGACATTTGTTTAAAAAATCACTTGGAACAGTGTAATGTTTTTCGCGGGACATCAAATCGCATTCAGAATGACTTAATTGCGGCTGCTGCCACTATTATTTAGAACAGAATTAAATTTGAAATTAAACAGATTCGTTTCATTGCTATTGTTCTAGATGAAACAACCGACGTAACTAATTTAAGTCAACTATCTGTAGTAATACGCTATGTAAAAATTGATGGGAGCAAGAAAGATTTTTAGGCTTTAAAAATGTGAGAGAAGATCGTACCGCAAACGCTCTATATAACATTGTGCTTAATATTATGAAAGATATTGAGGAGACTGATAATAAATTAATTGCCCAAAGCTATGTTGGGGTTGCTGTTATAGCCGGACATTTAGGAGGTCTTCAAGCTAAAGTGCGGGAAACGTTTTCCAGTGCTCTATTTGTACACTGTTGTGCTCATAAATTAAATTTAATTTTATCCCATAAATCATATTAAAGAATGTAAGGTGTTTTTTGCTACCCTAAGTGAAATGGTTGCTTTTTTCCAAATCTATGCAGCGCACACACGCCTTAGACTCAATTGTTAAAAAACGTTTACCCAAAATAGCTGCAACCCGATGGAACTACAACGGCAGACTTGTGTGAACTATATTTGAACACCGTGAATCCTTATATGAACTTTCTGAAAACATAATAGAAAATAGCAAAAATTGAGATGCAGAAACAATAAATAGTTCTAGAGGATTTTTGGATGGTTTGAAAAAAGACTTTTTTTACTTAATATATTTTCGGAAATATTTCCGTTTTCAGATAATGTATTTAACATATTGCAATGTAAAACAAATGACATTGGTTTTTGTCTGAAGAAAATTAGTGAGTTTAAATCCATTATAATTCAAAAAAGGAATGAATTTGATAAGTTCTGGAAAAAATAATGGAATTGGGAAAAGTGGAGCCACGAAGAAAGCGTCTGCGCACTGATAATGTGGGAGACCTTCAAACTTCTCATCGCCGCCTTTTCTACAAAATCATAGATCAACAGCAAATTAACTGCAGATTTGATCATCTCAGTGACCTGAAATTTCTTGAATTGTGTAATTTTGGAGGATTTGTAGGGATACTTTTCCCAGAAGATTCATTCAAATCATTATTCCACCACTATGGACATTATTTTGACAAAGCCTTATTACGATCAGAACTTACAGTCATTTATGTAACCGATGTTATTGACACAAAAACTAATGCGAGTGAACCTTTAACTTTCTTAAAAGAATCAAAATTGGAAAATGCATATTCTGAAGCGTTCAAATTATGTGAATTAGTATTAACAATTCCTGCTACTAGTGCGTCTGTAGACGAAATTGTTCTACATTGAAACGTATCAAGAGTTTTGTCAGGAATTCAACAGGACAGGAAAGACGTTCCCAAATTTCAATTTTGTCAATTGAAAATAACTTCGTCGAGGAAATGTCCCAGAATCCACAGTTTTATGACATTATTAACGAATTTGCCAAAAACGACAGAAGAATTGAGTTACACTACAAATAGGTAAGTTTCTGAAAATTGCTTCCCTTATTTAAAATGTCACCGCACGCCCCTGGAAAGACAGGGTTTCTGCACAATTTCCTGGATAGTGGGGTGAAACTGTTCGTTGGCGTCGGTGATTGGCCATATAGTCGCGGAAATAGACCGACGTTAAAGTACAAAAAGAAAACAAGTACATGTTAATATAGTTCAAAGAAAAAGAACTGCCGGGTCTGGAATATTCCAGTTAATCCCATTGCTGTTACGTTTTTACGTCAAATCTTAATATATAGTATGGGCGAAGTTGTGTCACGGAACAGAATCGTACTGGGAAACTGTTGAAAATGCGTGAAATGCTTAAAAAGTTGTAAGTAATGTAAATAAATCAGCAAATAAGGTAAAAATACGAGCATGTAAGATGGTAAGATGTCAAACTATTATGTATCCATCAGCAGTCGGTTTATCTAAAACTGTCCTTAGACTAAACTGCAAATTCACCGAAATTTCATTGAAGCCACATATGTTTCAGATATCATTTACCATCACATTCTCTGGTGAATCATAATACTTCTTTATTTCTTCATCTGGATTGGTGGAACGTGAAAAAATAGAAAAGAATTTGTAACAAAACTAACATTAAGGTTCAATTGAGGTGTTTTGAGTTTTTTCTTATAAATAAATAAATATGCAGAATAATCGAAATACTGAGTTAATTCCATTTGGCTGTTTCATACTTTATGTAATTGGATACCAGTGGTACTTCTACTCATCGAGAAACTCTTAACATCTCTATGGGTTCTATTATTCAGATTTCTTTTTCTACATGTGGTTAAACTGATTCTTTAAGTCTCCTCGTCTTTTGACTTTGACACTTGCCAGTTTTTATCTTTTATATTTGACAGGTGACAGGCAAATGAGCGGCGGCAGCAGCATTTCTTTTGTTTTTACTTAAGTTTCAGTATGAGTTTTTCATTTTTTCCTTCGTTATTTATATTTTTTATATTATAACAACGTTATGTTCCGTTTCAAACAGAAAGTTAAGAGAAATAATCACAACTATTTTTATGATTTAAACTAACTTCAGGTTAGAAAATATAGTATATAATTCTAGTATCCATTCAAGGCATAGATACTAATAAAAATAGTTTATATTATGCAAATTTGAAGAAATGGAAGATGTTATCACTTTATCTTCGGATGAAGAAAATTTTGAGCCCCCCAAGAAAAGAATTAAACCCACAAAAGTAGAAGCAAAAGTAAATAATGACGCTGTTATTATTTCCTCTGATGATGATTCCAATAGTGGAGCAGAAAACAATCATACAAACAATAAGGTTAAAGAAAGTGAAAACAGGCTTGAAGAAGATGTACTGAATCTGACAGAGGATAGTGAAGTCGTAGAACATGTGGAAGTGCCTGAAGAGTCAAATGGCAATACACTAGTAAGCAGCATTGAAATGTCTACTTTTGAGCTAAATGACGTTTCATCTTCATCCAGTAGTGATGTAGAGACGGTGGAAGTATCAAATGCTGGCATTGATGAACCGGAAGAGAGCAAAACAAGTGAACCAATTGATCATGAAGAATCGTCAACTAGTAGTGAATCCCAAAATTCTTTAGCTAGGCAAGATTTGGAAGAATTTCTCAAAGTGTGTAAAGAAAGTATAACAAATTCCAAATACGAGGTGCTAAAAGATAGGTTTCCTGTTATAACAAATTTGTTTAAGAAGTATCTG
The DNA here is from genome assembly GCA_964006375.1 of Tillus elongatus. Taxonomy (NCBI): domain Eukaryota; kingdom Metazoa; phylum Arthropoda; class Insecta; order Coleoptera; family Cleridae; genus Tillus; species Tillus elongatus. The sequence continues at coordinate 128,272,599 of OZ023268.1, forward strand.
CATAGCAATAATTATTCTGATGAAATAAATAAACTCCTCAAAGAAAATACTGAAAAAGCCAAAGAATCGGCAGTTGAAGCTGTGTTGGCTTTCAATGCAATAGTAGAATATATAAATGCCACAGTAGTTTTTGAAGATATTGAGGTTAAACCAGAACACAGGAGAAAGGTAAAGCTGTTAATGAAAACGATGTTGAAAATAATTAAGAGGATTAAGCAATTAGAGACTGCGGAAGTTGACTGGGACGATGATTCTGATTCTGCTTACATGCAAGAAGATAGATACAAGCAGCGACTTGCTAAACTTTTCAGTTGCTATTGTAAGTATGTGAAAATGAATCCGCATGCTGGTCGCCTAACTCACAGAAAACTGGACTTTGTTTCTTCAAGATTTGATGAAATAAATGTGGCAGTTAATAAGAAATTTAGTTATTCAAAATTTCCAACTTACGCTGACATGGAAAAACTGTTGAGACAGTGTGTTGAAGATCACGGGTTACTTTTATCAGAAAATGCCATTAAAAAAGAAAGTGAAATGTGCTTTAAAGCTTTAGGTGAATTGTTGCAAAAACGGAGAAAACATGAACTCTATGAATCACATTACAATTTTATACGAGATGGTCAAGATCCGGCTTCTTGTGATGGTCAGTTAGACAATATACTCAAACGGAATTTTTCAGAAGGAATGAAAAAAATTGAAGATATTTGTGAAAAGTATGTGCAAAAACAAAATGAAGGAGCCGAAGTACACTTAAGTGCAGATTCAGATGATAGCAATCATGCAGATAGTGATGATGAAAAAAAATAAGTTTTTTTCTTGTGTAAAGCAATGTTTATATTGTTTTGTCTGTTAATAAAATTTTGATATACTTAAGTCAACTTAGGTTTCCTAATTTGGTAGGCGAACCCTTATATAGCCAGGACAGGAATTATTTGTCTATTCAAGTGTAAACTAAATGGGAGAGTTTACTTTTATTTTAAAAGGTTGTCACATATAGAATATAATTTTATATTTAATCCGGTGCTAAAATAAAATTTTATAAAGATGCAAATCAATGGAGGAATTCAGGGGACTCAACAGTTGACTTGTTTAGTCCACTGAATGCTAAGTTGACTTGCAGTGAGTAGTGAGGAACTGTTGCAGCTTAAAGCTAGGTTCATACACTCGCGAATTGCGAAACTAATTCATATGGGTCCCTTCCGTTTTAAGTAATATTACCAAGTACTATATAATGACAATACGGGACACTCCTATGCTTTAGCATTGGTGAAATTTGTGACAAGTACACTAGCGCCACCTCGTGTGAAGTACTGAGAACTGTGCGAGTAATTTGAATTGTATATTTACCTGCATATTCTTAATTTAGACAATTGGTTTATTATAGATGAATATAAAAACCTGTACATGACAAAACAGTGAAAATTTTCTGATTATATAGTTATAAGTAGAAGTTGTATCAACAATCAGCTTGAAACCTAAATGAATTCAGCATGAATAATTCTACAAATTTCTCTTACCCATAATCATGATTTAAAGTACTACATTAAAACCGTCGTTAAACTACTAGTTCAAGGGTATGTATAGGAATATACTGAAAGCTGTTTCTGAGGATATTAAGTTACAATCTGTACTTACCTATAAATAATTGTTCTAGGTATAAATGGTAGCACAGTACTCAATTTGCTATATCTCTACATGAAAACTGTCTTATTAATCTAATATTTTAAAATATGTAACTGATATACTTAGTACATAATTAAGAAATTGTGCAGATGAAAGGTGAGACTAACTCTTAATTCGGTGAATAAATCTATTATAGGGCTGAATCTGCTATTTCTACTTGTCTCTTTAAAAACTTGTCTTGGGATGATAATTAAAAGCCTTTACCAAGTAAAATAATTGTAAATGTGACAATTTATGCCATACTGAAATAAAAAAAGACACAGAAGAAAATAGAAATACAGTTTTCTTATACCATTTATTATTAATGCAAAACTTTTTATGCACTGGAAGGCAAGTTATGATTGAAGCATTTCAACCATCCGTTTACGAAGTTTATCTATAAATAGGTACATGAATTTGTCTTCTGCTTCAAATCATATTCATGTTTCGCCATCCTTTGGAAACCTATGAAATGTCTTTGATAGATTTAGCACGTTATAATTCGAACAATTATAGATTGCACACACCCAACCACTAACATTCATTGTAAAAAACACTGCTCAAACTTAATCATACACATTTAAACACCAGCAATAGCTAGTGTTAAACGTTCTCGAACGACGTAACATCAGTACTATCCGCTAGGGGCGCTGATATTTTTGTAACATGAAATCAGCCGGGTGTCCTGTATTGTCATTATATAGTATTTGATATTACGATATTATTGGAAATAAACCAATAGGGATAGGTTTCAGTGTGATTTCGCAATTAGAGAGTGTATGAACCAGTTTAACACACTCGCAATTGCGACACTATTGGTTCATTTTAAATAATATCAGGATATTATTTAAAATAAACCAATAGGAATAAGTCATTCGCAAGTGTAAGAGCCTAGCTTTAGGCACCAAATTAAATAATGGGAAATGGCGAGTAGACCATGCGCCAGGGGCTGAATTGTCAAAAACAACAAATGTCAACAGTTTTTTACATTGGCCGAGTTCACCAGGCCCCAGTAGCTGTCAGCAAATGAATTGTCAACATTTTTTGACATAATGCAGCTGCTGGTGAACCTGCCAATAACAATGGAGCTGCACCCAGCCCATTTGTCAACATATTTTGACGTGCCAATTCAGCTGTTGGCACCTGGTGAACTAGTCTTTTTCTTATTTACCATTGACTTATGAAACCGTAACATATAGAACAACTCTATATTCTAAAGTTTGGTTCATACACTCGCTGCAAAACGTATCCCGATTGGTTAATTTGAAGTTATATATTAATATTATTGTAGGAATTGGTTTCGCAATTAGCAATTCGCGAGTGTGTGAACCCATGATATATTGGACGAGTTCACCAGGCTCCAGTAGCTGCATTGTTAAGCCAAAAAATGTTGACATAATCAGCATTTTTTGACATGAAATCGCCCAATGACTTATAAGATATGATAATAATGAGTATGTGCCCCGCCCCCTCCTATGACGTCACGTGGGGAGTGATGTTATAGAAGTCCAGCTGCACGCTTAAAAACAAAGTTCTTCGCAATCAAAACATTTCTATACGTCAATTTGATGCGGTTGAAATTACATTCCATTTCGTCGCCTGTAAGTAGACAAGACGCTCGCAGAAATTCGAGGGCGTTAATATTCATAAATGTGATTTGATTATTATCATGTCACATATTCACAGTAGTATTCTGATCATAAAAAATCCTTCCAGCTCTATGGACACAGATATTGGTAAAATACGTAATTTGTTAAGAGGTTATAAAGCTAGGTTCATGCACACGCGAATTGCGAAATCGCAGCGAAACGTATGGTTTATTTTAAATAATATCGTAATAAATAATATTTTAAATAATATCGTAATATTATTTAAAATGGACCAATGGGAATAGTCTCGCAATTCGAGACTGTATGAAGCTAGCTAAAAATGCGAAACTAATTTCTATTGATCCATTTAAAATAATATAACGATATTATTTAAAATAAACCAACAGGGATATGTTTCGCTGCCATTTAGCAATTCGCGAATGTATGAACTAGGCGGTAGATGTGGCGAAACGTCAAACCACTGTACGACAGCATATTATTGAGGCATTGAACTCTTCACATGACGTCATGCGCGTGACAGGTCTAAAAATAGTTAGCCGCATTATCATATCGCTAGTTACTTGTATCATGTATGAACCTAGCTTAAAGCCATCTGGCGTCATTCTTTTCATGCCAGAGGCACAAAAATGAGGTTATAGGGGAACCAGCAGTTGAAATTTTCAAAAAATATTTTCTGTATACGAAAGAAAGCAGTATTTTCTAAGGGAAAAAATGTTAATGTCAACGAATTTTCGTAGAAAAAATGGCTTACTAGATCACGATGGATATGCGTACCCATGATATAATGACTTACAAGATATAATAATAATGAGTATGTGCCCCGCCCCCTCCTATGACGTCACGTGGTGAGTAACGTTATAGAAGTCCAAATACACATTTAAAACAAAGTCATTCGTAATCAAACAGTTTCTATACGTCAGTTTAATGTGGTTGAAGTTACGCCTATATTGTCTTTTTCAGATAATATAAATTGCAGCACTAAATTTAATCATTTTCATGTTTATTACTTCCAACTGTATGCACTTAAATATTAATAAAATACGTAATTTGTTAAGAGGTTGTGAGGAAACATCAAATCTTATTGCACGACAGCATATTATTGTTGCATTGGACTCACCACTTGACACCATGCGCGTAAAAATAGGTAGTCTGAATATCATATCTCTGGTTATTTGTATCATGATGCGTACCCTAATATATCCACTGTATAGAAAACAGTAATTGGCGAATCTCAATCACCAGCAGAAGGTTCATATACGCGCGAATAGCGAAATTTAATAATAAATAATTCAAATTTATGGTTACAGCCTACTTGTTTTAGATTTTTTGGCGGACGAGGTCTAGTTTTTTTTTGGCAGTGGTTTTCCACTATGGTTATTATTTTCGATATGGAATAACTATTTTTCAAGCACCTGTATTTATCAACTAACTAAATCAAAGGTATTTAGATTTTAAATACAGTTATTGTCAAGTGCAATTAAAAAATATCATTACCACTGCGATTTCTTGAAATGAAGAAAATATTCCATACAACAGTTTATATATTTTGAAACCGGTTTTCAACATCTTAAAATAATATTTTGTACCATTGTTAATTTTTTAAGAAATACGTAATGCTTCGAAACATATGAGGTGTATTAAAAAACTGAACAAAACCTGTTGCTTTTGCCTAGTTATTAGGAAAATCGATTTAGGAACTCTTTCACTCTATATATGTAAACAATAATACTTTGTAAAGTTTTATCCATTTTTTAATAGTTAACAACCCACGACCAGATATGAGCCAGGTTGTAAATTTCCGAAACTCTTTTCTATGTTGTGATCTGTGATTTTACATTCAAAAGATAAGTTCATATACAAGCGAATTACTAAGCCTATTTCTATTGGTTAATTTTAAATATTATTACGATATTTTTTGAAATGAACCTACGGGAATAGATTTCGCAATTTTCATTGTCCAATTCGCGTCTATTGTAAGCTTTAACCCAGGTTCATGAACACCCGAATTGCTAAGCTTATTCCTATTGGTTCAGTTTAAATAATATTACGATATTATTTAAAATAAACCAAAAGGGAAGTATTTTGCGCGATTTCGCAATCGCAGCCTAGGCTCATTAGGACGTGAATTGCTAAACATATTCTTATTGATTCATTTACAATATTATGACGAATATATTTTAATGACCCAATACGAATAGGTTTAAAGCTACGTTCATACCATGATATAATGACTTTTTGCATCATGCGTTCATACAGTCGCGAATTGCGGAATATATCCCATTGGTTCATCTTAATGTCGTAATATTATTTAAAATAAACCAATAGGGATAAGTTTTACATTTCCCGTCTGTAATGAACTTAGCTGTCATGATTACTTAAAATTCTAATATACAGCATTTTTATTTTTTGTGATAAAAAATCATAGACTCTAGACAAATGTTTCGCTATCTATCTTTCTCTATGAACCAGATGAAAACGTATTTAGTATTGTAAGAGGATATGGCTGAATTTCCATTATATTATTATTTTATTTAAGAAAACGAAGATTAACATGACTTGCAAAAATAATATGTTGACCTGACACTCGATATTTGCTTTGTACTTAAATATTTGAGATTTATTGTGGATCTTATTTTGAACAAAAACAGAATGCCCCACGAACAGAAAAAGGACCGCAAGGGATTTGTAAGTAATGCCTAGTCTGTGGTGAAGGTGACACTTCTTGTGGTTTTTATTAAAGTTCCGTGTTAAAGAACCCAATTTTGTTTCTTGTGGCACCATGTCAGTGTTATTCATGCTTAAGCATTTAGAGGGCATACAGGTTCTGTAAATTCATGTAGTGATCTATCTACGAATTTAAATTTGCGAGGAGTACTGTTTAGATAACTGCATTCATAAAAAAAATTAGTCCCGATCGTTGGCTTTAACGCTGGTCAAAATGAACTAGATAAGCTAATCTTGTCGGGGGGAAACGACATTGTTGTTCTTCAAAATGTAGTTAAGGAATAAGGTTTAAGGAATAATGTTTAAAAGATAAATAACTTGAGCTGTTAGTGATTTTCATTTGTCAACATGAAATGACAGGATTCTTTTTTAAATGGATTAATTTTGCAACCTCTAATAGTCTTTATAAATAGCATTCTTAGAATGGCTTAAGTCTAGAAATCTTAAAATTGCATAAATTCTGTGGAAATATTACGCCCTTATTCTCAAAAATTTACTTTCTGCAGTGTACACCATATAATTTTTTTTATGTAAGCGTCCCTTATTCCTTACAGCGCCCTTTTAGTTTTGTAATGTCTATTGTACCTACATACTTTGTGCCTTGCTATATGTATGTTTGTCCCTGAAGTGTTTAACTGGATATTATAACTTTCCAGGCCCCTTTATCCCCATCACCGATTGTTGATATTTCCGATGATGAATTGGTTAGTATATCAGTTCGAGACTTGAACCGACAGCTCAAGCTGCGTGGATTATCAAGGGAGGAAATCGTTCGTATGAAACAAAGACGAAGAACCTTAAAAAATAGAGGATATGCTGCCTCATGTCGCATCAAGAGAATTGAACAGAAGGACGAGTTAGAATGTGAAAAAACTCAAGAGTGGAGAGACATGGAAGCCGTTGAGGAAAACAGTAAGCAGGTTAAAGAAGAAATCATTGGTTTAAGACAAAGGTATGAAGCCTTAAAAAAGTTCGCAATTAATAATAAGATACCTATACCGCCCGAACTCGAGAATCCTTGATAATATTTGCTTGTCAATTTAATATAATAGCCCAAATTTCTTTGGAACAGTTTCGGTAAAATTCAATTTTGTTTAGTTATACCAATATCAGTTTTTATATGCTGGTAAAAACTTAAAAAAATTAGGTTGCTGTTTGAACCTATACATTTGCCTACCTCTCAGGTGCATACCGTATCTGTGCATGAAGAAAAAGCAAACTCTGCAACCCTAGTTAAAACTTATCATTATTAATGTATTTTTTTCATTCTTTCTTCAGTTGAGAGCTATGTAGTAGTGCCTTAAAAAAAGGTAAAAATTTTTCATCGAAAAACAATTTAATTAGTTATATGGTAAGATATATAAGGCTAGATGTATTCTCACCACAATCAGAACCATAGACCGGTTTCGCTCTAATTAGAGCTCGTCAGTACGGTATACAAATTGAAGCCAGAAAACACCTATAAAGTAATATGGCTATGGTAGCCAACCTCACAGCACATAGTGAGATGTAAAATAGGAGTCGCCATCTTGTTGCAGAAGCAAGCAGTATGTTGTCAAGACAGCTCCAAATAAGACAAAATGCATATGTAGGCTGTAGCTTTTTATACATATTTTTTTTCCTCCCTCTGGGCTCGTCCGCAGCTTTGCCGCCCCAATAGCACTGCAACCCTTGGCTTATTGTGCATGCTCTAAGTCTTTTCACTCCACTCATTCCAAAATCACTGTGCCTTGAACCAGTCTGCACAGCGATTGGTAGGGTGAAGTTTTATAATGCTCTGTCTCCGGTCTAGACTGACCATACATCAGTTGTCTTTTGCTGTCTAGAGCTTTACACTCGCACAAGATGTGCTGATTCCTCCCCCTCGCCGCAGAGTCTGCATGCGAGGTCCCCCTCAAACCGCCCCATTTTATGCAGGTGTTTCTTGACGGCCATGTGTCCCGTCAAGAGACCTGTTATATTTCTGAACTGTCCTCTGCTTAAATTTAGCAGCTCCACAGCTCTCTTTGAACTGGGTTCGTCAATTATTGACTTCCCATGTCTGAGCCCTGGACAGTCTGCCCAGTACACCTTGTGTTGGTTTCTGAACCAGTACTTAATGGCCCCCTAGCAGTGCTCTTTGTCACGCCCAGAGCCGGTTCTGCTCCTATAAATGGTTCTGCTGACCTTCTCTTCACGAGACTGTCAGCTTCTTCATTGCCTTTGACCCCCGAGTGACTCGGCACCCAGATGAGGGTGACCTCATTCTGCCCAGCCAGGTCGCTCTTCTCGTCTCGGCACTCACTCACCAGCCAGGAATTTACCCGTGGGCTACTTAGGGCTGCCTGGCTGTCTCTGGCTATGAGAATCCGCTTGTTGGTGTAGCCCCTCCTCTTGTTCTCCTGCACACAGTGCAGGATCGCGTACATTTCAGCCTGAAAGACCATTGCATGGGCTCAGATGGAAATACTATGACTTACCCTCGGTCCTTCCCAGTAAACACCTGTCCCCACCGGATCCGTCCTGCGCGTCCCGTGCTTGCCCGGCGTCTCGACCTGCCATGCCTCGCGGCCGGAGATTTGCACTGTAAAGTTGTTTTACCAGCAGATTCGCGGGCTCATGAAGTCTGACCTCATTTCAAGCATGGGCTCCTTTACGATCTCCTGAATTTTGTAGTGGCCCCTGAAGCCTGGGTTGATCTTCATTGCAGGCTAGTCTGTATAGTCCTAGCCTGGTCTCCCCCATAATAACTAAGTGAAAAAATGTGCATATAAATAGTAAACAAAAGCGGACCAAGGACTGAACCCTGGGGTTCACCTCTACTCACGTTAATCACAGCGGAAACATTGACACACTAACTAGACAGAAGACCTGACGATCGTTTCACTAACCAAGTTAGCGTCATCAGAGGATGAAACATGTTTCATCATAATAACTATAGGAAGTATAAGTACACTTGGAGAACCCAAATCACCACAACACATTTTAAAAGACCTGACGATCGTTTCACTAACCAAGTTAGCGTCATCAGATGAAACATGTTTCTGATGACGCTAACTTGGTTAGTGAAACGATCGTCAGGTCTTTTAAAATGTGTTGTGGTAATTTGGGTTCTCCAAGTGTACTTATACTTCCTATAGTTATTATTAGGTAAACATGTTATAATGCTCGGGAATTTTTATACTCTGCTCTACTTGATATAGATAAATATCAGAATATATCAAATTCTAATTTGAAGAACTAGTGAAAACAACTTGACAATGACGCAAGATAGATACACACCTCTACTCACGTTAATCACAGCGGAAACATTGACACACTAACTAGACAGAAGACCTGACGATCGTTTCACTAACCAAGTTAGCGTCATCAGAGGATGAAACATGTTTCATCATAATAACTATAGGAAGTATAAGTACACTTGGAGAACCCAAATCACCACAACACATTTTAAAAGACCTGACGATCGTTTCACTAACCAAGTTAGCGTCATCAGATGAAACATGTTTCTGATGACGCTAACTTGGTTAGTGAAACGATCGTCAGGTCTTTTAAAATGTGTTGTGGTAATTTGGGTTCTCCAAGTGTACTTATACTTCCTATAGTTATTATTAGGTAAACATGTTATAATGCTCGGGAATTTTTATACTCTGCTCTACTTGATATAGATAAATATCAGAATATATCAAATTCTAATTTGAAGAACTAGTGAAAACAACTTGACAATGACGCAAGATAGTATAGTGTATTACAAATGCATTTATATGGGAATTTAATGTAAATTTAAATTCCTCTTTTTTTGTTTTTAAAGATTTTTCTGATTAAATACCTTAACCGCAAGTGATTTTTATTTATAATTGTCATGAATACGTATAAATAAATTACATTTTCTCCTGCCTGATTGTTCCTTAAAAGACGAAACTGGTTGCAGAGAAGAACATAATCGTTTGTGAAGCCAGAGAAGATGGCTCTATATCTGTATTGAAAATAATCAGTCTGTGATTAACTTTTTCCAGAAAAATGAAAGGACTTTACACTTTGCTACTTTGGCGGTGTATAATAATTGTACCAACTTGCTTTTGACCAAAGATTTTTGCTGGAGCATTTGTTCAAACACTATTAATTTTCAAACACCAACGCCAGGATCAGAGGAAGTTGTCAATTTAAATTGGCATAACATCTTAATTCAGTAAATCAATTAGCAAGTTTACTATTTATATCTATAATAATCATGTGTTCTGAATTGAAAAAGATAATTGTTGCCTTTAGTGTTCTAATTGATGTATCAAGGGTAGAAGTCTAAGCTTAGTTTCAGTGGAGCCACTCTTTTCCCTCACTGGTTTGCATTCGCTAGATAGTTTATTTGTAAGGTGTCTCCCTTGATGTAAAACTTTTTATCAGGCAGATGTTATTCAATAATAATAGACACTAACTAAAAAAGTAAGTTTTACCACGGAAGAACCATATTTTAACATTGTCGCGATAGTTTCCGATATTGTAATTTATGATGAACTTCAGTATTTACAATTATCATAGCATATGATACTCTATGCTATGTATCTATCATCTATGTAATATATTATTATAATTCATGTTTAAAATACTTAAATTAAAAACGGACTAGCTTTTCAAATTAGTTAGGTTAGGAATTATAACAGTTCTAATGCACAACTCTCGATTTGGTGCATAAAAAAGCTGGTCGAGCGCTTGTTTGAGCAGTTAGAACAGTTATTAAACGGAAGAGAGTGGATGTTCGAACAGTCTTTACAAATGCAATTCTGTGTTGAAGTACACGAATCACTGACCGTGTTAAGTATTAAATGCACCCATCAAGAGATATTAAATTCTCTTTACTCCATAAAGGAAGGTAGCCAAGGACAAACTGAAGCCGAGTCCAGTCCTCTAAACTTCCAATGACAGAAAGTAAAAGTAATTTTAGATCATCAGCGTAAAGCTGTGACACAGCAGCAGATCTATAAGGCACATCGTTGATTAAAATACTAAATAGAAATTTAAACAGGTAAAAGCTGGTATTTAAAAATCATTTAAGTGATGCAAAATGTACAGGTGCAAACGGCAGGATTTCTATTAAACAATTCAGTTTTAAATTGTTTTATTTATGTAAAATCTACTTTTAGTTAGTTAAAGTAGTTATGAAAACATACATTTATGTTATTAATTTAATTATAAGCCACCACACCAACAAAAATGTATTATAGGAAATATTCTTAAATTTTTATTTCATTAATTGTCCCTACCCCCTACCTAAATACCTCTTTTGAAAGCGAACCTGGTATTTATTGAACCTGATGTGTTTATTGTGAACTATTTTAATTGCTTTATTTTTGATAAACATTTTTGTAAGAATTCCCCGTCACATTAGAAGTGTTTTAAAAAATGTCAACAGGATTTTAAAATTTTTTGCTTGTACCATGTTATGTCGTTATATATTTTACAGTACCCTCAATAAATATTATTTTTTTACTTATAAAGTAGTTTCATTTAATCTCAAACTTTTGCTTGTCGTTATTACTTTAGTAAATCAAGAAGGCGGTGGTTTCCTGATACCTTCTGCCGCCTTTATGTGACAAACAGATTGTGAAATGAAAAGAAAGGCAGACAATGTAAAAATTATTAAATTTGTATTTTTGAAGCTTTTAGGATCTTGGAGAAATGGTTGAGTGCAAACGGGTTAAAATTAAATTTCACAAAAAGATTTTTAATACACTTGGCTAATAAGGTTTCCCTAATTTCATTGCTTAATATAAATTACAAAGATAAGAACTTACCTAAAGTAAGAATTCAAAGTATTTAGGTGTCTGGATCCTATTTTCTTAGCTGCAAGTCACACGTGAATGCCTGGCTGGTTTTATTGCCTTGTTTGCATTCGAACTGCATAGAGTGAATGGCGTAGTGAGCGACAGTGTCAGTACTTACAGTCTATCATGGATTTATCAAGTCCATTCCCTGGTGACTAATGATATCTCTAGCAATATTACATAGGATTTATTTGTTTGCATTCGAACTGCATAGAGTGAATAGTGTAGTGAGCGACAGTGACAGTACTTACAGTCTATCATGGATTTATCAAGTCCATTCCCTGGTGACTAATAATATCTCTAGCAATATTACATAGGATTTATTTGTTTGCATTCGAACTGCATATAGTGAATGGTGTAGTGAGAGACAGTGACAGTACTTACAGTCTATCATGGATTTATCAAGTCCATTCCCTGGTGACTAATAATATCTCTAGCAATATTACATAGGATTTATTTGTTTGCATTCGAACTGCATAGAGTGAATGGTGTAGTGAGAGACAGTGACAGTACTTACAGTCTATCATGGATTTATCAAGTCCATTCCATGGTAACTAATGATATCTCTAGCAATATTACATAGGATTTATATGTTTGCATTCGAACTGCATAGAGTGAATGGTGTAGCGAGCGACAGTACTTACAGTCTATCATGGATTTATCAAGTCCATTCCCTGGTGACTAATGATATCTCTAGCAATATTACATAGGATTTATTTGTTTGCATTCGAACTGCATAGAGTGAATAGTGTAGTGAGCGACAGTGACAGTACTTACAGTCTATCATGGATTTATCAAGTCCATTCCCTGGTGACTAATAATATCTCTAGCAATATTACATAGGATTTATTTGTTTGCATTCGAACTGCATAGAGTGAATGGTGTAGTGAGAGACAGTGACAGTACTTACAGTCTATCATGGATTTATCAAGTCCATTCCCTGGTGACTAATAATATCTCTAGCAATATTACATAGGATTTATTTGTTTGCATTCGAACTGCATAGAGTGAATGGTGTAGTGAGAGACAGTGACAGTACTTACAGTCTATCATGGATTTATCAAGTCCATTCCCTGGTGACTAATGATATCTCTAGCAATATTACATTGGATTTATTTGTTTGCATTCGAACTGCATAGAGTGAATGGCGTAGTGAGCGACAGTGTCAGTACTTACAGTCTATCATGGATTTATCAAGTCCATTCCCTGGTGACTAATGATATCTCTAGCAATATTACATAGGATTTATTTGTTTGCATTCGAACTGCATAGAGTGAATAGTGTAGTGAGCGACAGTGACAGTACTTACAGTCTATCATGGATTTATCAAGTCCATTCCCTGGTGACTAATAATATCTCTAGCAATATTACATAGGATTTATTTGTTTGCATTCGAACTGCATAGAGTGAATGGCGTAGTGAGCGACAGTGACAGTACTTACAGTCTATCATGGATTTATCAAGTCCATTCCCTGGTGACTAATGATATCTCTAGCAATATTACATTGGATTTATTTGTTTGCATTCGAACTGCATAGAGTGAATGGCGTAGTGAGCGACAGTGACAGTACTTACAGTCTATCATGGATTTATCAAGTCCATTCCCTGGTGACTAATGATATCTCTAGCAATATTACATAGGATTTATTTGTTTGAATTTGAACTGCATAGAGTGAATGGCGTAGTGAGCGACAGTGACAGTACTTACAGTCTATCATGGATTTATCAAGTCTATTCCTTGGTGACTAATGATATCTCTAGCAATATTACATAGGATTTATTTGTTTGCATTCGAACTGCATAGAGTGAATGGCGTTGTGAGCGACAGTGACAGTACTTACAGTCTATCATGGATTTATCAAGTCCATTCCCTGGTGACTAATGATATCTCTAGCAATATTACATAGGATTTATTTGTTTGCATTTGAACTGCATAGAGTGAATGGCGTAGTGAGCGACAGTGACAGTACTTACAGTCTATCATGGATTTATCAAGTCTATTCCTTGGTGACTAATGATATCTCTAGCAATATTACATAGGATTTATTTGTTTGCATTCGAACTGCATAGAGTGAATGGCGTAGTGAGCGACAGTGACAGTACTTACAGTCTATCATGGATTTATCAAGTCCATTCCCTGGTGACTAATGATATCTCTAGCAATATTACATAGGATTTATTTGTTTGCATTCGAACTGCATAGAGTGAATGGTGTAGTGAGCGACAGTGACAGTACTTACAGTCTATCATGGATTTATCAAGTCAATTCCCTGGTGACTAATGATATCTCTAGCAATATTACATAGGACTTATTTGTTTGCATTCGAATTGCATAGAGTGAATGGTGTAGTGAGCGACAGTGACAGTACTTACAGTCTATCATGGATTTATCAAGTCCATTCCCTGGTGACTAATGATATCTCTAGCAATATTACATAGGATTTATTTTCGCTATAAAATAAATAAATATATTTGCGATGAGAGGGGCATAAGAAATAACACTCCCATCGGTCTGCGGGAAAGCTTCACAGTCAGACGAATACTGCAAAAAATGCTATTCCTGCCTGTACAGCATCCCCTATTGTAATGTCGCTAAAATAAACTGTCACGCTCAAGGGCAACCTCGGATGTATTCAGTTTCGCATAAGGTATTCGCTTATCTTTTGGGGCACCTTGGTAGAAGCGTTGAGAACATTTAAGCTGCAGAAAATGTGTATATAAGCTGTTTCCCAACTTGAAGAAAAAAGATAGCTGTGTTGAAATCTTTAAAAATTATAGGATTGGTACTTTCTTTCCCTCGTCTTTATATACAAGAGTGTGAGCGCTTTGGTCACAAGCATTATGGAGAAACATGAACTTATTCATGTTGGTTACCGACAACATGTGTTGCTGAATCACTGCATCAATCCCAGAGCAGGTCATAAGGATGTATAATCATGTGTGTAAAGTATTGTCCAAAAGCTGCCATCTTCCGAATTTAAATACATTGTAAAGAAACATCTTCGGGATAAAGCTTAGAATGACCACCAGCTTCATCAAGCTTAACATAATTTGGCTTGTTTGTCGGACTTGTAGCATTTTGACTTTTATTCATATTGTGACGTGCCCTAAGCATTGTGTAGATTTTGTTAAAATAAATATTATAAGCCCCTCCATTCGGATCTCCGGGAGAGGGGTGTGCAGGGATCAAGATTTAGCATTTCCTTTTCGAATATATGTGGCCTAAATTCCAAGCTCAACTCCGTCCACCATTTCCTCCAACACCTCTTCCTCACCAAAACCCAAATCAGTGCCAAAACAGCCACTAATCACCTTAATTTCCCGGGGTATGAGTTCCTTAAGATTGCATGGAGGCCTGTACGCATAGGTCCGTAGCAATCTATCCTGCACCAGAATACCAAATTTAGAAGCTGGAAGAAAAGACATACTTTGGATGAAACTCTCTCAGGGCTGCAACTAAATTCATCTTTTGCATTTACCGGTCACCTTCTGACAACAACTTGTCCAGCTCTGTGACTACCTTTCTGAAAAAACCGACCATCTGATTTCTGAATATCCTTCCTCTGAGGTCACTATTCTTGGTGACTTCAATGTCCATAATAAGGAATGGCTAGGATCTTCAAAAACCGATCCACAAGGGAGAGCAGCGGAGGCCTTTGCAGTTAGCAATTCTTTAGCCAATATGGTTCAGCAACCTACTTACTTTCCTCGCATCCCAACACAGCTCAAATCCCTTGGATCTCCTTTTCAATACAAAACGTGAATGCTATAAGACATCAGTCACTGCCCCCCTTGGTCGCTCAGACCAAGGCATGGTCACTGCTTCCTGCGCAATGCAACCAGAGGTCACACAGTCATCACACCCACGTATCGTTTGGCACTACAACTCCGCAAACTGGGACGAAATGCGGGATTACTTTTCCTCATTTCCATGAGCGTCTGTCTGCTTCTCTCATCCTGACCCCTCTGATATCTCACGAAACATCACCGAAATTATCTAAGCTAGCATATAATTATTTATTCCACGTACACAGAAAACCTCTTCAGCCACTCAAAAGCCCTGGTTCTTTAAATCCTGTGACAAGGTCAGACTTGAAAAGGTCAAAGCGCACAAAATGCTTCTACACCATCCCAGTCAAGAAAACCGTCAAGCATTTAACAACGCAAGAAACCGCTATGTCCGCATTCTTTCCGAGGCAAAAAACTCGTTTAATAACCAAAAAAAAAAGTCCTCTCAAGCTCCAACAGCAAGCAAACTATTCTGGACTCTTGCTAAATCTATTCGGAACAATTTCTGCAAGAGCATGTTCCCACATCTTGTTTCAGGGGATGAAATTGTTTCTACCACCCTGGGCAAGGCTGAACTTTTTGCCTCGTTGTTCACCGCAATTCTACTCTCAACCCACCTCCAAATGTTCAACAACCAACAGTCCCCAATGTCGCGCATAAAATGACCGATATCATTTTCAAAACTAACAAGGTACGAAATATGATCTCTTCTCTTAACACCAGGAAAGCCTTTGGCCTTGACGAGATCCCAGCAATTGTTCTCAAAAAATGCGCACCAGAAGTTGCTCCTGTCCTGACTCGTCTGTTTCAGACATCTTACAATAGAGACATATTCCCTAGTAACTGGAAAACTGCTTGAGTACAACCCGTCCCCAAGAAAGGATCCAAAGGGCTTCCTAGCAACTACAGGCCCATTTCTCTCATTTCAGTTGTCTCTGAAGTGATGGAAAAGTATATAAACACCGAATTACTAAAATTTCTTGAAAAACACAGTCTAACGCACGACAGGCAGTATGGATTCCGTCAGCGCAGATGAACTGCCGACCTCTTTTCCTTTGTCACCCATTCTTGGAACAAGTCTACGGAACTACACGGTGAATCCCAGATTGTCGCTCTAGACTATCCAAGGCATTCGACCAGGTCTCGCACGCAGTGCTGCTTAATAAACTTCTGGCCTATGGCCTAACCCCAAAACTCTGTATCTGGACAGCAAATTTCTTCTCCAACCGGAGCATTTCTGTTGTCCTAGATGCCCATTTCTCTAAACTGTATCCAATTAATGCAGGAGTCCCTGAAGGTTCAGCTTTAGCCCCTACTTTGTTTCTTCTCCACATCAATGACCTTCTCTCTAGCACATCCAACGCAGTTCACAGTTACGCGGACGACAGCACCCTCCACTCAAATATACAATATTCTAAGCCTGTCTCTTTAGCCCAATTAGATGGCGATTGCAGATTCATGGAGGGTTCTGTCTTTGTGGATCTACAACAAATATTAGACTGGATAAGTAGAAATCTTGTACAATTCAACTCCACCAAATCTCAGTCTTGCTTTCTATCTCAAAGAGATACACCAGCCATAGACCCATCACAATGAACAACCAAGTTATTCAAAGTAATGAGTCCTTTTCACTTGTTGGCATTTCTGTGGATTAAAATCTCAATTGGTACCAACATGTCACACCAATTGCAGAAACGGCTGCTAAGAAATTAGGTTTCCTCTTCCGGGCTCGCAAATACTTTTCACCAGCTAATCTCTATACCTTATGTACTTCACAAATAAGACCAAACCTCGAATACTGCTCCCACATCAGGGGTGCTGCTGCCGCTTCTATACTCGCTATCCTGGACTCCATTGAGAAGAGAGCTATACGTCTAATTGGTGACCCTACCCTCACACAAATGCTGCCATCCCTTGCCCACCGACGTGTCGTTGGTGACCTCTCTCTCTTTTATAGATATCTGCACGGGCACTGCTCCGAGGAGCTTTCTTCCATAGTTCCTCCACCTGCTGTCCCCAATAGATCTACCAGGGAAACAGAGCGAATGCACCCTTTTACTCTCCAGGTCACCAGACATAGAATATCTTGTTATACCCGCTCTTTTGTCCTGAGGACTTCTAAGTTGTGGAATTCTTTGCCGGCACATGTTTTTCCTTCTCCTCTTAACCTTCAAGTCCAGAATTAATAAGTTGCCTCTTTTCTCCTTGTCGACACCCACGGTACGATAGTATTTAGGCTGTAAGCCTTCGTGGTGTGTTGTTTAAATATAAAAGAAAGTCAGTCAGTGGCCTACTTAATGGTAAGCGCGCCATCTTTTGCTTTTTAGGAGACATTAGTAATCCATTTTATATGACCGGAATGTTGTGAGCATGTTCTATTTATTATTATAGGAATTGTTTTGAGACTGAGTGCACCCTTAAATGCTGGTTATATAACAACGCAACATCATGAACTCTACTGAGTATCAAAACTAACGATCTTGGTAGTCCTAGGTTACTCCGTCTTTAAATAAACAACAATAAGAAAAAGCATTTAATTCTAAAATCTTAAAAACAAAACATTACAAATAATATGCATTAATGTATAAACTTATCAGATTAAATAGAAATATAAAAAAACATAATATATTAAAATATTGTTGGTTGGCAACAAATAAACATGGAAAAATGTTAGTGCATGAGTATAAATATAATTAATAAAAATAAACACAAAACTATTAAAACACAATGTTATCAATAACGAAAGGATAAACTATAAACATTGACTTACATATTTTGTACAAATTAGCCAATAACAAGCAAATTAAATCTAATTGCTTCAATAACCACAGTGTTTAAAACTGGTTACCACAAAAGTTCAATATATAACCTCAATTTTGTTGGCGTAGGATTAACAATCTTTCCTTAAAATTGCATTTTCGGTTTATTCCACCAATTTTCCGTCTAATACTGTCTCTTAATTCTTGCCTTGTTGCTGTAAACAATTTTTTTTTAAAATACCACACCCAATCATTTACCGGATTAAGATCAGGTGGTTTTGGCGGTTATAACTTTAGGAAATGTATGTTCGAAACGTGATCTTAAAGATAATTAACTTTTTTTTTACTGATTTATAAATATACGGGGGTACTCCAGCCCGTATAAAAGCTAGGTTTGCAATTCCCTCATTGCAGCTGTGGAACTACATCATCTCTTAAGATTTGCAAGTATCGGTTACATATACATCTTCTTCATTCTGTATTTCCTTGTAGAAATATGGATAAACGATCAAATCAGCTGAAAAGATGCACTGAACAACCAACAATTTTAAAATTTTGAATCAATTTACTGCACACTTTTAATTTTGGCAAAGCATTGCTATCAAATCCAATTCCATGCACACTTTTTGTAATCCAGCAGTATAACTTCTATCTCATTCATAATAACATTGAATTAAACAAATTCTTATTTGTAGATCAGTGTTCTTAAAGTTTGGATCATTTGAATTTTACATTCACCTCAGTTTTATTTATTTTATTACATTTATTTAGGATAATTCTCTATATTGAGATGATCTAGGTACATGTGTTAACAGTTTTTATGAAAACAATTTTATTTTCCATAGATAGAATAAAATATTATCACTAAAGCATCTAAATTTCATTGACATATTGTCAGTAACTTGCTTTGTTAAAAGTATATAAAAAGTAAATAAACGTCACACAAAGATAGGCTAGCTCAAGCCATTTCCGAAAAACCCTATCTTATCAAAAAGTTTACGATTTTCGAGATATAGACAATTTGATGAAAAAAATGAAAACTGTCAAATTTTAAAGTATTTTGTCACCCCCACATGCAGAAAAAACATTTCCTGAATGTTATTTTTGTGCAAGTTAATCTTCAATATTGGCGTTATCGATTCAATCTGAAATATTTTGTGTTATTATTTATAAAATTGAAAAAAAAAAAACAACATCGGAATTTTCTCTACACACACCCCCCACTCCCCTTAAATTTAAAAAACATCTCCATACTGAACAAAAATTTAGTAAAATTTACTGGCTCATAATTTAAAAAACATCCCTGTTTTATGGAGATTCTAAAATGGTATAAAATATTAGCAATATCCCTAAAAGTAATTCACTGTCGACGATTGAAAGTAAATTTGGAAGTGAAATCAGGTAGCTAATAAACAAAAACAAACAGATTTTGACATTCATAAAAATTATTTCTGCCAGTGTCAGTGAGATTACTGATTCGTACTTGCTACACACGTGCTCACTTCTCAGTAAATCAATTCACTAACGGACTTTCTTTTCCTCTGGATTTTTGATACAATGGAAAAATGCAAAATCAAGTGAATTACACCCATCAAGAGTATGCGGACATGCATCTTATTTATGGAGAGACCTGATACATGCCCTTCAGAGGTGGTGTGGCTTACAACTCCAGACGAGCGGCAAGGATATATGCGCAGCGCTAGCCAGGCCGACAACAACCATATTACAGCGTGTTCATAAGAACCCATAATGCCTATAGCGCTGGTAGAATGCCTGGCATCGATGGTGTTGATCGAACTGGACGACCGCGAACTGCACACGAGAATGCTATTATCAAAGAACCTGGTACCTCGACGCAGAAAGTACAGAGATGAACTGGCGTCCCAAGGTCTACTACTCATAGAATTATATAAATGTATGGGTACGATCCTTACCACATTTAGAGGGTCCAAGTTTTGGAACCGCGTGACTACGCAAGACGCACTCGGTTTTGCAAAATTATAAGAAAAATCAGACAAGATCAAAATTTCTTCGATAAAGTTCTATGGAGTGAAGAGTCAGCATGTAAAAATGATGGAAACATGAACCTTCACAACTTTCATAGTTGGAAAATTGAAAATCCACATGAGTTCAGAGTGGATTGGTCCAAGCATCAATGTAAGATGAGCCTCTGAGCCGGTATTTTTAACGGAACACTTTTGGGACCCGTGGAATTGCCTCATATGTTAAATGTCCAAAGATATTTGGAGTTTTTACAAAGTAATTTGCCAGAACTGCTGGAAGACACCATATTAGAACTTCGGAGGGCAATGTGAACAGCAGCTCAAGAAATTTGACGAAGCAGCCTAAGAAGACCAAGAGGATCGTTCATAAGACGATGTTGCGTATGCATAAGAGAAAATGGCTGTTGATTTGCGCATCTGTTAATAAAATAATTTTTCTAAATGTCAAAATCGGTTTGTTTTTGTTTTTTAGCTACCTGATTTCATTTCCAAATTTACTTTCAATCGTCGACAGTGAATTACTTTTTTAGACATATTGATGTTTTATACCATTTTAGAATCTCCATAAAACAGGGATACTTTTGAAATTATGAACTAGTAAATTTTACTATAATTTGTTTTTTCCGTACGGAGGTTTATTCTACTAACACAACACTTGGAAACATTCATAGAAAGACCACTCCGACAACACCATTCATCAAGGATCTGAAGGCAGTTCTGGAGCTGCAAACAGTCATCAACACTCGAAATGTTTGCAAAAATCTTAATATCATCTGCATACATTAAAAAAGGAACATCTAAAACATGTTTAACTGGGTCGATAAATATATTAAACAGTAGTGGACGGAGTATGGGACCCTGCGGCACTTCCAAAGTAATATAAATATATTAAACAGTAGTGGACCGAGTATGGAACCCTGAGGTACTCCCGAAGTAATGTGATAGGTGTCAGACCTGAAGCCCCCAACCTCAACAAATTGCCTCCTTCCATCCAGGTAAGATCTGAACAAGCCAAGCAAGCTCTCAGAGAATCCGATAGCCCTCATCCTGTCAATCAGAACAACATGATCCAGACAATCAAAGGCCTTAGATAGATCAGTATACACAACATCAACCTGTGGGCAGCGGTCGAGAGCGGACGCGATGAACTGTGTAACATCAACTAAATTCGTCACAGTCGATCTCCCTGGAATGAAACCATGCTGAGAAATAAAGTCTGTTTTTGATGTGAAACAGTATTTGCTGAAAAAGGCAGGCCTCAAAAATCTTACACATAGTATAGCTATTGGTCGTTAGTTTGATGGAACACAACTATCCCCTGCCTTGAAGACAGACAAAACTCGTGACAGCTTCCAAATTGCGGGGAATGTTCCAGATCTAAGAATCAATTTGAAAATTTTCTTAAGTGGAGTCAAGAAAACATGTTAGATTTCATGCCATTAGTGACTGCATTTAAATAAGTTGAATATGTCATCTTTCAAAATAAGTAAAAATATGCAGGCATTCTATTTGTTTGTTGTTTTTCTGATTTCACTCAACCCAGCGAAATTAGAAAGTGTTAAATTAGAACACTTGAGTGATTTTTCGCTGGCTCAAATTCTACACCACTGGTATGTTTTGGAAACTGCTAATTGAAACAGGAAGAAACAGCTTTTGAGTTGTAACCAATATGTAAAATTTGGTTCTCAAATACTCGAGCGTTTTTGAGATATTAGCGAAAAATGACAACAAAAAAAAATTAAAACTTAAGCACCCTGCATCTCGAAAACTAAAGGTTTCAAGACAGATGTTTATATGAAAAAAAGTCTTATTTTGACCACAGGAATATGCCCTTAAAATATTTGTATTGAATTTTGTAGTCTCCTTGTCTAATTTTTTCACATTGTCTTATTTTTTAACCAGCCTGTATAGTATTTCAAAATTTGAAAGATAGCTACGGACTTTTCAGACTAACCAGACTTTTTTAATAAAGAATGACTTTTTCTCTAATATGCAAAATTACAAGTATAGTTAAGTCCATCCATGGACACACTGTATATAAATAAAATAGTAAAAATAAGATTAATCTGTATAACAATTATGGAAATCAGGATCTTCAGCTGTCACTTTCAGGTGTAGGGAAGCCTAATAAAGATGGATCAGGATATGACTAATTCAAAAATGCAAAAATATATTGGTACGGTGTTTCATTTTAAATTTGAAAAAAGTCAATATTATTGGCCCACACTGTAGAAATACAGTGGCAAAGTTCACATTTGTAACTTTTTGTTATATACCCAGTCAAATTTTCAACAAAATAGGTCAAATGGTCTCTTAGATATCAACATGATTCCATATTTATTGGACACCTGTACAAATTTAAAATCTCAACGTACCAAATATTTGTCATACCATTCTTAAATCTAAAATCCTTAAAAATTGTTTGGCTCTATCATCTTCCGAACAGTTATATTTGGTTTTGAATACAGTGATTATATCTTCACCGTTTTTATTTTTTATAGACACATCCACAGAAGGTTGATTTAACAGTAGCTCTAACAAATCTAGATCACCTACTTTAACAGTCCAATGCAGTGCAGTCATACCATCGTTATTTTGTAAGTTAACATTTGCTCCGAAATCTAGAAGGACCTTTGAGACATCATACAACTTGTTTTCTATTGCCCACATTAATGGTGTATCACCTTCACTATCTTTCTCATTTATATAGTCTTCGTTACCTTTCTGTTTAATTTCTTCCAGCAACAACTTCAGAACATCAACGTTACCACACACAGTGGCCTGATGCAAAACAGTGTCATGAGAATCTCGCACATAAACGTCACTGCCGTTATTAAGGAGCAGTTTTACACACTCAAAATGTCCATTTGTTACAGCTGCACCAAGAGGTGTCCGTGATTTATTTATTAAATTTACGTTTGCACCATTATTTAGAAGTATCTCAACAATCTGGCTGAATCCTAAATCAGCAGCCAATACTAATGGCGAATTAACACGTCCATTCTGATAATTGACGTCAGCTCCATTGGAAATAAGTAGAGAAACCATTTTTTCATTACAGTTATATACAGCAAAATCTAAAAGGGAAAGGCCATCTAGATTAGAGTTTGCATCAACTCCAGAATCCAGTAAATTTTTGGCAGCTTCGATATCAGTGCCATGTCCGAAAATCTTAACTGCTTTATAAATATCTTTTAGGGAATCTAAATGCGCTAGTCTCAGATTCGACAATTTACTTTCTTTTTCCTCGTGAAACGACATAAGAACTTCTTCACGGTCATGCTGTGACGCCAGCTCCTCTGCAGTCAATCCACCTTGAGTTTTTAGATCGACGTCTGCTCCCGCATCTAATAGTAGTTCAACTGCATCTTTATTACCATACTGTGCGGCAATATGTAGCGGAGTATAACCCTCTGATTCAATTTCATCAACAGCTGCTCCCTTTTCTAATAAGAATCGAATCACATGTTTAGAACCACCTTCTGCTGCCATGTGAAGCGGAGTTACACCACTTGATGATTTAGAATTAACCGATATTCCGGATTGTATCAATGAGGAGGCGACCTTTTCATGTCCTTTCTGAGCAGCTACATGTAAAGGATTAAAACCTTCTAAATCAGTTACATTATTTTTAGCAGCATTTCTCAATAAGAACAATACCAAACTCGATGACCCACTTTCTGCAGCTAAGTGTAGTGGTGTTTCACCTGTATCAGACGGCAAGTTGATATCCATACCTGCCTCTATAAATAATTCAACTATATCCAAGTGCCCATGCAGGCAAGCTAAGTGTAAGGGGGTAGCTCCGCCATCATCTAATGCAGAAATATCAGCACCATTTTCTATAACCAATTCAACCACATCCGTATAACCATTTCGACAAGCAAAATGTAAAGGTGTTACGCCATCATTGTCACATTTATTAATATCGGCCCCCTTTTCTATGAGGTACCTTACGAGTCTGTAATTGCCATTCTTCGCGGCAGAATATAGTGGTGTTATGCCCGTTGTTGTAACAGCATTTACTAAGCCGCCTGCTTCTACAAGCTCTTTCACTATTTCTTCTTGACCGTACGAAGAAGCAATATGCAGAGGTGTGATGTGATCTTTTCTGCGAACATTTATATCAGCTCCTTTATTTATTAGCACCTTGACTACATCCTTTTCTCCATTTCTTGTTGCTAAATGCAATGGTGTATTTTCATCCACATCCACTGCTTGTACGTCTGCTCCAGAAAGTATAAGCCTGTTAACAATATCTGTGTGGTTGTGTTCTATGGCGAAATATAGAGGTGTCTGTTTATTATGGTTCGTTTTGTTGACTTCGGCCTTATGCGCTAGCAACATCTCTATTATTTTAATGTTACCAGATTCACATGCCACATGTATCGGAGCAATTCCTTCATGGTTGCTTAAATTTACATACAGTATATCACCTATTTCTACTTTATCATTGGAAGCAGACGTTTTACTGCTATGTCCAAGCAAATATTTAACAATGTCTTCCTGACCAGCTTCTACAGCTACATGAAGTGGTGTATTGCCAGAAAAGGTTTGCAAAGTGACATCTACACCGATTTGTAATAGTTTGTCTAACACGCTGACCATACCGTACTGGCAAGCAAGATGTAAAGCTGTAAATCCCTCTTTATTGATATGATTAATATCAGCCCCTTCGTCTATTAAGTACTCTGTCAAATCAAGATGATTATTTTCAATTGCTAATCTCATAAGGGATATACCATTCGGTGCCAATGTCTTATCCATTTCATATGTACGTAACAGTTCTACGATATTTTTATGTCCGAACGCTGTAGCAAAATGGATGGGAGTGAATGAATTTTTAAAAGGATAATCGAGTTTAGCACCATGCCTTATCAATATTTCAACTATATCTTTAAAACCAAACATACAAGCCAAGTGTAGATGTGGTATAGGGGCTGATTTTTCAAGATCAGTATCCGACTCGTCTAAATTTAGATCTTTTGGTGGTATACCAAGTACGTCACAGATAAAAGTATCTGCTACATCTATACGTTGACCGGCTGCATGATTGGTATTTACTTTAGAAAAAAGTTGGGCAAGATTCGATAATCCTATCCTATCCCTAATACTAGATGCACTTGAACTTTGATCTGTTGGACAAAAATCAATTTCAGCAAAATGGGATAATAATACAAAAGCTTTTTGAGCAGTATCAGCTTCCAATTCATCTGTTATGTCACCACTTTCAGTTAAATGAGACAGTGATGTAGAGCTTGGTTTATTTGGATTAGTTTCTGATTCATCCAAATTTCGATCTGGTATGTTGTCACCAATTTCAGCTAACTGAGAGGGTGATTTAGATGCTGCTTCATCGTCATGAGTTTCCGATTTAACTAACTTCTGCTTCGTAGTATCACTAATTTTTGTAAAATGAAAGGGCAATATAGAGGCTGGTTTATCACTTGATTTACTTGAATTTAAGTTTGCTGTATCAATATCAACTTTCGCACCGCTTTCTAATAAGAGCTGAACTATGTTTGCATGATCATTTTGAATAGCACAGTGTAGAGGCGTCAACCCTTCATCTAAAACTGAATTCACTTTAAAACCATAAGACAGTAAGATATTGGCAACATCTAAATGTCCAAATAGAGCTGCAAAATGCAGACATTTTGTATAATTATCATTTTTAACCAGTTTATGTTGATTTTCCAAAAGTATTGCCACAGTTTCTTTGTAGTTACCTTTAGTAGCTTCCAAAAGTGCGTCGCCAGGTACTTTACTACATATATCTAAAAGTTTTTTTACCATCTGTATTTGTCCATGCTTTGCTGCAGTACATATGAGTTTTTGGTAATCTATAGGAAATTCAATTTGCTGCAAACAGAAGTCAAATATTTTATTACTACCCCTCATAATAGCAACATCTAGCGGGTTTTGTTTCAATTTGTTTTCAGTTAAACAATCTAAGTTACAAGACATAAAAAACATATAGGCTTCTAGATTATCCGTTGATGCCGCATGATGTAAAACAGTGAACCCATTGATGTCTTTGCCTTTAATATTTGCACCTTTTTCAATTAGTGCCTGAATATCAAACAAATTGTGATGAGAAACAGCTGAATATAGTGCATTTTGTACTTCCACATGTTCCATTTCTTGAAAAATGTTCTTTGATTTGAATACATCGCTCGATAAGTTCTTACCGATTAAAATATTCTGCTTATCAAATATGTTTTCACCTTCTTGTATTAGCCTGAAAGCATTAGAAACGACGGATGTTAAAATATCAAAGGGTAAAATCTCTATCAGGATATTGCCATGGGCTAAATAATTACGCAATGACTTTCCTAATAATAAGGGTGAAAAATCGTCTAGATATAGTTTATCATCGATAAATAAGGCAGCACTTTCCAATACATTCATCAGATCCAAAACTATCAGTTCGGTTATTATTCGCACTTTCTGGTCGCTGTTGAACTTCTTCATTACTTCTAAAACATTTGCTTCTTCACCAACTGAGAGAGTTGTTTTGAGAAGTTTTAAACGATATGTAAAAAAATTCTTTATTTCTTGCTTGGCGCCCGTGGTAAAGTTATTTATTACCATATCCAATGGGAACTTTTTCAATTTTAATGAAGTCAAAAAAGTCTTGAAAGCAATCTCTTGTTTTCGATATGCAAATATGTTTGTTTCGCTGAATTTCTTCATTAGGTTTCCATAGGAATCATCAACTTTGCTTACTATATCTTTGCACACAGTCATATTACCAGAAACGCAGTTCTGTATAAATGTATTTTCATTTTGCTCTTTTATTTTCAACTTCTTGAGCAAATCCCGATATTTTGGGGAATCTGAATTGGAAATTTCACCATTATTAATTAAGTTGAGGAGCTTCATCTTCGTCTTGTAGATGCTTCTTTTAGAATCACATGCCTTCACTAAGATTTCTTTATCTTTATTACATTCCAAACATTTTACTGCATTCTCGATGAGTTCGTTAACATAAACTTCTTTGTTTGATACACACACTGTTTCGAGCTTTGTCTTAAATCTGTTAATATCACCTACTTTGTCTGATTTTAACACTATGAGATCTAGAATTTCATTAATGGTGGTGCCAACCTTTTCAATATTTTTGAAGGACAACCGTGCATCTATGCTAGATTTAAGTGACTGAATAATATATCTTGCTTTTTTAAAATCACCGGTATTTAAATAAATAGACAACAAGTTCGAGACTATTCTGAATGAATTTTTTACATTTTCAAGAGTATTGGTTTCTTGTATTTCATTCAAGCATGTTAAGAGATGCATTGAGAGCTTTTGATAAGCCAGCATTGTTTCAGACGCTTTGTTTTTCTTCATCATAATTTCTTGTCGGAGCTTTTGGAACAGGCACTCTTCTTGTTCCGTCAGGCTTCCAATTTCACTTTCTAGCTGTTTAATTAAATCTACAACTGTTTCGATCTCTTTTAGCCAGATAATGTTTAAATCATCCTCAATTGTAACTTGGGACATGTTATCTTTCAAAGCTAATATTTCACTCATGCTAGTACAATCGAGTATTTTGTTTGTAAATAATTGCAGTGCTGCCAGCTTTCTTTTAAATAATATATTACGTATTTCAACATGAACTTTTTTCAGGTCATTTTGTAAGTCTCTAAAAAATCTCCTAGGCTGATTGTCTTCAATTTCCTGTTTTTGAAGCAGTGTGTCGACATGTGAGAGTGAATCACGGAGTGAAGTAACTATTTCTTTTAATCTATTTGGAGAAGAATATACTAACATTTTATGTACATTTTCTGAGACATTTGGTGACTCTGGGGTACTTTTTAAATATTCACCAATTACCTGTAATGCCCTTTCAAGCATAAGCGTATCGATATCAGAATCATAAAAGAAAATTAAATCAGTACATGCATTTATATAATAGTCGATACGTCTTAGCGATGCAACATCTCTAATAATATCATAGTGGTAATATAAGGTTTTGAATTTACTATTAGTTTGGTTTACTGATTCTATGATTTGGGTTCGATTACCCAATCTTAATTTTTGATTGATGGTTTTGTTGTTCAATTCAATTTTAGAGAGTCCACTACTAAAAGCATCTAAATAGTCTATTAAACTTTTTTTATCAATTATCAAATGAAAAATATCGTCTGCTTGGTCTGGTTTCGTGATTGTAATAATATAAGCAACAAGATAAAATTCCATTTCCTCCCATGGGAGCTTATGGTAAGTGGACCTCATTTGGTGTTTTAGAACATGCAAATTTATAGCCAGCTTTCTACAAATAAAGACAAATATATCATCGACTTGACTTACGAGAGAATATTTTTTCAACAAAAAATCAATCAAATTTACAATTATATCGATTCTTTTGGTGATGTCTTCCAAGGAAACTTTCTGATCTTTATTTTCTTCAGTACATTCTGTGAAAAATCTTGCGTTGACTAAAAAGTTTATGATGTAATTTTCAACGTCTTCATTTAAAGATACGTTGATTTGCTTTAACTCTTCATAGATTGGTGCCAAATAGGTGTCCACAGTTGAGGACTCTAAATTAGAGGTCAGCTTGGTCAATTCATCAAAATCACCAGACATTATAACATTGCGAAGTTGACACAGAATATCCGGTTCCTCACACAGGTCTGCCATGTTTTGTAATCAGCTATTACCTAAAATAATCAATAATTAATGGCTCACACCTTGGCGAAAACTGTGAAACATTTAAATGAAAGAAAGTGAAATTACACTTGGGTCTTGATAAAGCACTTCGTTTAGAACAAAATGTAAAACAAAACCACCTGGAAAAGCTTTACAGGTAATATGAGGTAAGCGCCAAAATTTTGTCGCCTGACAGATCCAGAGTATCGCAGCGTGTCTAAATTTGGTAAGGCAAGTCTTATTCGCCTTGGAAAAAACAAAAATGGATATGATGTCAATTAGTTTTCTTCAACGCCAACAGGAAATCCTGGCCCTACAAGTCTGGAGGTTGAATCGACGTGCCAGAAACTCGTAATTCGTAAGAATAACATAAAACCCCAAAAAACGCTAAGAAAACAGACTCAGAAATCGGCAACATGGAATGTACAAGGTTTGGGAATGAATCACGTAGAGGTCTTCCAAGAATTAAAAGAGCTGAAAATCGATATCTGCATTCTCACTGAAACCAAGAAGAAAGAAAGAGAAAATGAAGTCATCGGGGAATACATACATCTGTATAGTGGTGTACCAAAAAATGCTACAGCTAAGAGCGGAGTCTGAGTAGCCATCCACGAGAGCGTTAAAAGGTATATCAAAAGCTGTGAGGAAATAGACGAACAGATAAGAACTGTGGAGTTAAATAAAAACGGCCACCAAATTGTAATAGTTGGAGTATACGCACCCAGCGATGATGCTGATATGACCTCGAAAGATATACTCTACAGAAAACACAACTGTACTGACCAACAACAAGGACAATAAAGAGGTAGTTATACTAGGAGACCTAAATGGAAGAAATGGAATAGAAAATGACAGTGATGTGGTAGTAAGGTATGGAGAACCTGCAACCAATGATAATGGAATGCGCTTTGCATGTCCATATCTCTAAAAATTATGAATGGATATTACCCTCATAAAGATATCCATAAATTTACTTGGATACAAGCATCTAGAAGGTTGCATTCTATAACTGGTATGTAATCCAAAAACAGTATTCAACACTGAAGACAACGCATGTGGGGTACACCGTGCACCAGAATGCAGATCAGATCACCATCTAGTCGTAGTCAACACAATAGTGAACTACAGAAAGACAAACACCATCTTTTTTTCCCTTAGGGCTCGTCTGTGTCTTCGCTACCTCGATAGCACCGCAGCCTTTCGTTTACTGTGCATGCCCTTTGTCTTTTCTACTCCACACATTCCAAAATCACTGTGCCTTGAATTAGTCTCCACAGCAATAGGTAGGGTGAAGTTTTATATTGCTCTGTCTCCGGTCTAGGCTGTCCATAGATCAGTTGTCTTTTGCGGTCCAGAGCTTTACACTCGCACAAGATATGCTGGGCTGATTCCTCCCCCTCGCCGCAGCGTCTGCATGCCAGGTCATCCTCGAGCTGTCCCATTTTATGCAGGTGTTTCTTGACGGCCATATGTTCCGTCAAGAGACCTGTTATGTTCCTGAGCTGTCCTCTGCTAAGATTTAGCAGCTTCACAGCTCTCTTTGAACTGGGTTCCACACTTACTGACTTCCCATGTCTGAGCCCTGGACATTTGCCCAGTACACCTTGTGTTCGTTTCTGACCCAGGACTTAATGGCTCCCCTGGCAGTGCTCTTTGTCACGCCCAGAGCCGGTCCTGGTCCCATAAATTGTTCTGTTGACCCTCTCTTCGCGAGACTATCAGTTCTTCATTGCCTTAGTAACTCTAGCGTTTCTATTATTTTGGTAATACATTTTTATCATGCCTGAACTGTCAATATTAAAATCATTAAAACAAATTTATTAGCGCCCCTTAGCACTCTTCGCAGAAAGGCTTTTTTCAAATTTTTGATAGCAGGTAAGATGTGATCGTATGGTTTGCTATATTATTGTAAGCTTAAAAATGCAAAAATTCAATCTGGTGCCCACACTAAAAATCAAAGTTAAGTATTGTAATGGAAAACATGATGGCAGATTTAGATTGCCCATAAAAAAGTGTCCTAATAATGTCATAGATGAAAAAAGTCTAGTTCTTTCAGTATTTGTTTGAAAACAAAAATTGAAAATTTCCGTTTTTTTCGAATAATTAAACAATTAAAAATGACATCTCAAATTTTCTTTCAGATAATTGATCACCATATAAACATGCAACTTTGCCCCAATTTAACCATCCTTGCATCTCTCACTGTTTACAAGATACCATGAGGCTTGAATTTGAACTACCATGTATATACAGGTACATCTATATATATATATATGACAAAATATTAATAGAAACAAGATTCAAGGAATATATAACAATAGATAAAATCCACACACCTAGCTACAAAACAAATGTAGCTATACACATTCACAACAGAAAACACCAAAAACCAGACATCACCCAATTACAACTAATAAAACATACTATAAAGACAAAAAAAGTGGAAATCTGGGAACAATACTACATTCAACAAACAAACAATAAGAAACAATTAATCCCAGAACAAATCCAAGTACAAACATTTAAACAAAATTTAATAAAGGCCATACAAATAGACAAATTATCAAACCACAGTGATCAAGACGGGAGATCGATACACACGACACAGTCCGAAGGCACAACCAATCAGAGAACTGTAAACCAACCAATAGAAGCTCAACACGCATACGTCACATACAATTTCAGACCTAGACCGCACAGGAACGAGCAGAGTCAGTAGCCTGCTGATGATTAACCAGGAAGGTTCGAAACTGCAGTCCACGTAATCAAATAAAAATCACAAAAAGTACCCCAAACATATATATATATATATATATATATATATATATATATATATATATATATATATATATATATATATATATATATATATATATATATATATATATATATATATATATATATATATATATATATATATATCTATATATATATATATATATATATATATATATATATATATATATATATACAGTGTATACAAGATAAGGAGGGGATATCATGGGGAAATCGGAAACTGTAAGAGATACACAGTGGGTTAAATTAGAAAAAAGTTGCCCATTTTAGAGCTCAATTAAATGGTATTTTGAAAATTCCGATTCGTTCTGGAGATATTCGAAAAAAACCGAAATTCACCAATTTCGGTTTTATTTTTTTCTGACGTTATTTGAGAAGATATTGAAAAACAGAAAACACTTTCTCACGTACACTTTTTAAGCTCCAGATTTTTTATTCGACGTTTCGTCTCTGAGAAACCATCATCAGCTTTAATTTTTTAAATACGGCCCTGCAATGTTTATTTCAAAACTTAAAACCATTTTCAAATCTTAATTAGAGGATGTATCATTTGTAACGGTTTTAATTATGTTTTCAGCTTGTTTCAGTCAAAAAACAAAATTATTCAAGAAAAATCTTCTGAATACGGCTCTGAATACTCGAAAAGCATTTATTTCGGTAAGGTCGTACCTTGTAAAATGTCAATGAAGCACAACATTTTCAGTAAGATTCTTCAGACTTATTAATGAAAAAGATACATATTTGTAATAAATAAACCAATAAAATAAGTTGAATTCATGAAATGTATGTACCTTATTAACTAATGAATATTATATGTAAATAGATTATCTGCCTTAATTATAAGAGATGTTCAAACAAATCATCATTATTTTTTAGGCATAGGTAACATCGTCTAATTGTGGAATCCAAAACATTGTTTACTGAATCTGGTGTAATGGTTTGCAATGCTTGCAAAACTAGTTGACGTAATCGTACCTCCGTGTGAAAACTTCGTTGGTATACGTAGTTTTTGACATACTCCCAAAGATGGAAATCAAGAGGTGTCAGATCCGGCGATCGTGGAGGACAAGAAACTGCTGAATGCGTACCTATACATTTGTCAGGAAACCTGTTTGATAGGTATTCTTGAACAGTTCTAGAATTATGAGCCGGGGCCCCGTCTTGTTGAAATCAGATGTCATTAACTTCTGCTAATGATAAGTGAGCATCGAACCATTCTTCCAAATTATTCTGCAGAAAATTTCGATACCGGTCGGAAGTTAGTGATCCATGATAAAAAAAAATGGCCCAATTATCCTTGTCCCCAACCACATGTTGAAACCAAAATGGTGTTAGTGCTTAGACGTTTTGTATAAACCGGATTTCTTCTGCACCAGAAATGTGTATTTCGCCTGTTGAAGATTCTGTTGTTAGTCACCATACTCTCATCAGATAATAATATTTTATTAACAAAATGTTCATTAACTTGACATTTTCTAGTGTGCCACTCACAAAATGCCCTTCGTTTTATATCGTCCCCAAGCTGTAATCCTTGGCAGATTCAAAATTTGTAAGGATAGTATTTGTTCTTACGCAAAATAAAATTTCTTACATTTTCCCATCCTATCACCTCCTTATCTTGGACACACTGTATATATGTAGGTATACAATATATAAATGGCCCATAAAAATATATATTTATTTTTATTTATTTTTTAAAGTGTCCATAACAGCCGCTACGATTTTTTTTAGTGTCTACTACAAATGATTAAAATCTCATGCTCGCAAAGTTCATAAACAAGTTAACAAAAAATCAAGGAAATACAAGAAAAATAAAAGATGCAGTTTAAATAAGAAAGCAATAAATCAACAATACGGGGAAAGACAATAGGCGGTTTAAAGGCAGCCGCACAAAAGTACTGGGCAATAAGAAACTAGAACCAAGAGAAGGACTGTGTATTACACTACAATATTAGGAACGAAGAGGGGGTCTAGCTAATTTGCAGGTTAGCGGGTTGACTACAGGTTAGCAGGTCATAATGTAAAAACTTTGCAGGTCAGTGCAATTTCCTGCAGGTCAGACCATTTCCTACCTATACATGATATGTTGATATTATAAAAACCATGGACGCAGCAAGTGCGTTATGGTAGTGAATTTTTATTAAATGCTTCAAATTTGAATAACCCAGTCTTCTATAAACTTAGAAAGTTTAATTTTGGTATGCAGTAAGGTATTTTCTAGTGCAAGATATCCAGCAAATTTCATTAAAATAACTTGG
Organism: Tillus elongatus; assembly: GCA_964006375.1. NCBI lineage: Eukaryota > Metazoa > Arthropoda > Insecta > Coleoptera > Cleridae > Tillus > Tillus elongatus. The sequence goes on from OZ023268.1 coordinate 128,306,656, forward strand.
AGAAAAAATTTTTTTCGAAAGAAAATTTAAAATTTGAATAATTCAATTTTCTATAAACCGAGAAAGTTTAATTTTGGTACTTAGTAAGGTCTCTCTCAAGGCAACATATATAACAAATTTCATTAAAACAGCTTTATTTTCGAAGAAAAATTTTTTTTTAAAGAAAACTCAAAAGTTTCCTGAAAAAACCTGTCCGATTTTCCTGGCTAACGAACTCATTGAAATCGGTTAATTCTTTTTTTAGTTATCAGACGTTTTCTTTCAAAAAAAAATTTTTTCTTCGAAAATAAAGCTGTTTTAATGAAATTTGCTATATATGTTGCCTTGAGAGAGACCTTACTAAGTACCAAAATTAAACTTTCTCGGTTTATAGAAAATTGAGTTATTCAAATTTTAAATTTTCTTTCGAAAAAAATTTTTTCTCCAAGTTATTTTAATGAAATTTGCTGGATATCTTGCACTAGAAAATACCTTACTGCATACCAAAATTAAACTTTCTAAGTTTATAGAAGACTGGGTTATTCAAATTTGAAGCATTTAATAAAAATTCACTACCATAACGCACTTGCTGCGTCCATGGTTTTTATAATATCAACATATCATGTATAGGTAGGAAATGGTCTGACCTGCAGGAAATTGCACTGACCTGCAAAGTTTTTACATTATGACCTGCTAACCTGTAGTCAACCCGCTAACCTGCAAATTAGCTAGACCCCCTCTTCGTTCCTAATATTGTAGTGTAATACACAGTCCTTCTCTTGGTTCTAGTTTCTTATTGCCCAGTACTTTTGTGCGGCTGCCTTTAAACCGCCTATTGTCTTTCCCCGTATTGTTGATTTATTGCTTTCTTATTTAAACTGCATCTTTTATTTTTCTTGTATTTCCTTGATTTTTTGTTAACTTGTTTATGAACTTTGCGAGCATGAGATTTTAATCATTTGTAGTAGACACTAAAAAAAATCGTAGCGGCTGTTATGGACACTTTAAAAAATAAATAAAAATAAATATATATTTTTATGGGCCACTTATATATTGTATACCTACATATATACAGTGTGTCCAAGATAAGGAGGTGATAGGATGGGAAAATGTAAGAAATTTTATTTTGCGTAAGAACAAATACCATCCTTACAAATTTTGAATCTGCCAAGGATTACAGCTTGGGGACGATATAAAACGAAGGGCATTTTGTGAGTGGTACACTAGAAAATGTCAAGTTAATGAACATTTTGTTAATAAAATATTATTATCTGATGAGAGTATGGTGACTAACAACAGAATCTTCAACAGGCGAAATACACATTTCTGGTGCAGAAGAAATCCGGTTTATACAAAACGTCTAAGCACTAACACCATTTTGGTTTCAACATGTGGTTGGGGACAAGGATAATTGGGCCATTTTTTTTAATCATGGATCACTAACTTCCGACTGGTATCGAAATTTTCTGCAGAATAATTTGGAAGAATGGTTCGATGCTCACTTATCATTAGCAGAAGTTAATGACATCTGATTTCAACAAGACGGGGCCCCGGCTCATAATTCTAGAACTGTTCAAGAATACCTATCAAACAGGTTTCCTGACAAATGTATAGGTACGCATTCAGCAGTTTCTTGTCCTCCACGATCGCCGGATCTGACACCTCTTGATTTCCATCTTTGGGAGTATGTCAAAAACTACGTATACCAACGAAGTTTTCACACGGAGGTACGATTACGTCAACTAGTTTTGCAAGCATTGCAAACCATTACACCAGATTCAGTAAACAATGTTTTGGATTCCACAATTAGACGATGTTACCTATGCCTAAAAAATAATGATGATTTGTTTGAACATCTCTTATAATTAAGGCAGATAATCTATTTACATATAATATTCATTAGTTAATAAGGTACATACATTTCATGAATTCAACTTATTTTATTGGTTTATTTATTACAAATATGTATCTTTTTCATTAATAAGTCTGAAGAATCTTACTGAAAATGTTGTGCTTCATTGACATTTTACAAGGTACGACCTTACCGAAATAAATGCTTTTCGAGTATTCAGAGCCGTATTCAGAAGATTTTTCTTGAATAATTTTGTTTTTTGACTGAAACAAGCTGAAAACATAATTAAAACCGTTACAAATGATACATCCTCTAATTAAGATTTGAAAATGGTTTTAAGTTTTGAAATAAACATTGCAGGGCCGTATTTAAAAAATTAAAGCTGATGATGGTTTCTCGTAGACGAAACGTCGAATAGAAAATCTGTAAACACCAACATGTAGAGCTTAAAAAGTGTACGTGAGAAAGTGTTTTCTGTTTTTCAATATCTTCTCAAATAACGTCAGAAAAAAATAAAACCGAAATTGGTGAATTTCGGTTTTTTCGAATATCTCCGGAACGAATCGGAATTTTCAAAATACCATTTAATTGAGCTCTAAAATGGACAACTTTTTTCTAATTTAACCCACTGTGTATCTCTTACAGTTTCCGATTTCCCCATGCTATCCCCTCCTTATTTTAGACACACTGTATATATATATATATATATATATATATATATATATATATATATATATATTTGTTTGGGGTACTTTTTGTGATTTTTATTGGTTTACGTGGACTGCAGTTTCGAACCTTCCTGGTTAATCATCAGCAGGCTACTGACTCTGCTCGTTCCTGTGTGGTCTAGGTCTGAAATTATACGTGACGTCTACGTGTGAGCTTCTATTGGTTAGTTAACAGTTCTCTGATTGGTTGTGTTTTTGGTCTGTGTCGATTGTATCAGTTTCCTATTTTGATTATTGTGGTTTGATAAATTATCTATTTGGTTGACTTTTATTAAGTTTTGTTTAAATGTTTGTACTTGGATTTGTTCTGGGATTAATTGTTTCTTATTGTTTGTTTGTTGAATGAAGTATTGTTCCCAGATTTCCACTTTTTTTTGCCGTCTAGTATGTTTTATTAGTTGTAATTGGTTGATATCTGGTTTTTTGTGTTTTCTGTTGTGAATGTGTGTAGCTACATTTGTTTTGTAGCTAAGTGTGTGGATTTTATCTAATGTTATATATTCCTTGAATCTTGTTTCTATTGATTTTTTTGTTATATATAGATGTACGTTTATATACATGGTAGTTCAAATTCGAGCCTCTTGGGATCTTGTAAACAGTAAGAGATGAGAGGATGGTTAAATTGGGGCAAATTTGCATGTTTATATGGTGATCAATTAGCTGAAAGAAAATTGGAGGCGTAATTTTTAGTTTAATTATTCCAAAAAAAAAAGGGAAATTTTCAATTTTTGTCTTTTTGTTTTCAAATGAATACTTGAAAGAACTAGACTTTTTTCATCTATGACATTATTGGACACTTTTATGGGCAATCTAAATCTGCCATTATGTTTTCCATTACAATACTTAACTTTGATTTTTCGTGTGGGCACCAGATTGAATTTTTGCATTTTTAAGCTTACAATTATATATCACACGATACGATCACATCTTACCTGCTATCAAAAATTTGAAAAAAGCGTTTTTGCGAAGAGTGCTAAGGGACGCTAATAAATTTGTTTTAACGATTTTAATATTGACAGTTCAGTTATGATAAAAATTTATTACCCAAATAATAGAAACGCTAGAGTTACTAAGGCAATGAAGAAGCTGATAGTCTCACGAAGAGAGGGCCAGCAGAACAATTTATGGGACCAGAACCGGCTCTGCGTGTGACAAAGAGCACTGCCAGGGGAGCCATTAAGTCCTGGGTCAGAAACAAACACAAGGTGTACTGGGCAAATGTCCAGGGCTCAGACATGGGAAGTCAGTAAGTGAGGAACCCAGTTCAAAGAGAGCTGTGGAGCTGCTAAATCTTAGCAGAGGACAGCTCAGGAACATAACAGGACTCTTGACTCTCTCAAGGCAACATATATAGCAAATTTCATTAAAACAGCTTTATTTTCGAAGAAAAATTTTTTTTTGAAAGAAAACTCAAAAGTTTCCTGAAAAAACCTGTCCGATTTTCCTGGCTAACGAACTCATTGAAATCGGTTAATTCTTTTTTGAGTTATCAGACGGATACATACATACATATATATACATATACATATATATATATATATACATATATACATATATACATATATATATATATATATATATATATATATATATATATATATATATATATATATATATAGTATTAAATTTTTGTGACGGTAATAGTGTTATTTATCAAAAAATTGTGGGAACGCCGTCAGTTGTAGAATAAAACTCTTTATTATAGGCCGAGCTTTCGAAAAATTTAATTCTTTTATCAAGGATATATCATGAGTTTTACTAAACTATTTATCTAATAACAAACAAAAAGGTTTTCTTTTTATGTTTGTTATTAGATAAATAGTTTAGTAAAACTCATGTTATATCCTTGATAAAAGAATTAAATTTTTCCGAAAGCTCGTCCTATAATAAAGAGTTTTATTCTACAACTGACGGCGTTCCCACAATTTTTTGATATATATATATATATATATATATATATATATATATATATATATATATATATATATATATATATATAAACATATAAAAATTGAAACTGACCCCGGATATGGGTTCTAGGGGTCCTAAATCGCGCTCATTTGAATTTTTTTTGCAAAGTCTCACCATCGATACCTCTCTATTAGTAAATTTTTTTAAATAAAAATTCACTAAAAGTACACCAACCAACCCCTACCCCCGTAATTCACGTAATTAGCTGCAGGTTGATATGGTACAGCTTAAAATTGCACTGACCTGCAGAGCTTTGAAACTAAAGCATATCAACATGCAGCCAATTATGTGGGGGGTGGGGGTTGGTTGCTATATTTTTATAAAATCAGCATATTATATGTAGGAAGAAAATGCTCTGACCTGCAGGAAATTGCACTGACCTGCAGAATTTTTAAAGTGAAACATATCAACCTGCAGCCACTTATGTCAAGTACAAGGGTGGGGGTTGGTTGCTGTAGTTGTATAATATCAGCATATCCTGTATGGGTAGAAAGTGGTCTGATTTGCAGGAAATTGCACTGATCTGCACAGTTTTTAAAATAAAACTGATCAACCTGCAGTCGCTTACTTATGTGAAGTATGGGGGTAGGGGTTGGTTGGTGTAGTTTTATAATATTAGTATGTCGTGTATAGATAGAACATAGTCTGCCCTGCAAGAAATTGCACTGACCTGCAGAGTTTTTAAAGTAAAACATATCAACCTAGTGCCTATTATGTGAAGTATGGGGGTGGAGGTTGGCTGGTATAGTTTAATAATATCAGCATATCATGTGTAGGTAGAAAATCGTCTGATTTGCAGGAAAATGCTCTGACTTGCACAGTTTTTAAAGTAATACCATATCAACCTGCAGCCACTTATGTGAAGTATGGGGTGGGGGTTGATTGGTATAGTTTTATAATATCAGCTTATCATGTGTAGGTAAAAAATCGCCTGACCTGCAGGAAATTGCACTGACCTGCAGAGTTTTTTAAGTAAAACGTATCAACCTGCAGCTACTAATGTTAAATATGAGGGTGGCGGTTGATTGGTGTAGTTTTATAATATCAGCATATCGCGTATAGATAGAACATATTCCACCTTGCAAGAAATTGCACTGACCTGCAGAGTTTTTACATGATAACATGCTGACCTACAGTCAAGCTGCTGTCCTGCAAATTAGAAACCCCCACGAAGAGGCACCAATATCAAATATAAACAAATTAACATATAACCAAAAAAAAAAAGTTGGAAGCAATAGAAGTATGGATACAAAGAAATAGTACAGAAATCGAAAATAAATTACAATATTAGATTGAACAGGATACACTGTTTTACTAAGAGATGTTCCGCTGTCATTTAATTTTGATATACATTTATGTATCAACAGTTATAATAGTGCCTCACTGTTAATAAAACATCTGTATACAAAGGTCAGGCCCTGATAACAATTAAGTTACACAGAAACAACATGGTTATCAGGAAGGGTGCCAGTACGTTGAAATATAAAGAAAAATACTGATTTACAATGTGTAATTTATTTATAAAGTGTTTCCATTAACTCTTGCATGTATATTCGAAATCAAAAATGAGAATAGGATTGCGCACTAAAAATATCACATAAATGACAAAAAAAAACAAGGAATTTTCAATAAATGGGCTTAAGAAAACATTTAAACTGAAAGAGTGCGCGTAATTTTTAAACCAAAAACAACATAACCTCTACCATTCAAACTTAAATTCTTTGTTAGCTGCATATGTCAAATGTTAACATTAATATTTATCTAAAAAAGATTCGCCTACTCGAATGTTCCACCAATAAATAACTAGTCTTGCCCATCCTCAAAACGTAATTTATAAAACTTAATAGGAACATAAAAATGCGAAAAACAATCTTGCTGTAGTATAAGTTTAAAAAAAATGTATACTTACTTGTAAATTGTAATTGTAAAACATATAAAGGGTTTTGCTTTTGTATGGCGTGGTTGTTGAATTGCTAAATCATAATATATCCAGTATCACACCCTCGTCGATTTTAAAGCAGATAGGATATTTATAGTTTAAAGTAACATATTTTCGGCCTTATTAAGACTGAGTTTTCAACTCACAATTCACGTTTCTTTACATTGTAAAACGAAAATTCTTATACTAATATTTCTTCGACGGCTAACTAGTTAAACAACTTTAAATGCATTATAGACAATAAAAATAAAATGCTTAGATAAACATATTTAAGACTACAAGGAAACCCCAGACAGCAGTGCCAACCTGTAATATTTTACATGGTTCTATTAATCATAGAAATTATTGTAGCTGAATGACGTCATTTGTGGCGGTCACCAGGCGCAAGCAACTGAGTTTAAGTGCATATCTGTTGACTACTGTTAGATTTCAGCAGTTGGAGACTGATGAAGGCAATGAGGCCTTCAAGCACGATTTTGTGACGTCTGTCTGTTATTCCTCTTTGACAAATTGGCACGCAATTATTCAACTGTTGGCGCTTGATGAACTCGACTCGGTTCTGTCCATTGACTCACTTTCTACTTCGTGGCTCGATACAGCAAATGCTTGAAATCTTATCTTAAAATCAATTTGGAGTCTGAATGACAAAGGGCATTTGTCTTTGAAGACTATTATATATATATATATATATATATATATATATATATATATATATATATATATATATATATATATATATATATATATATATATATACAAATAGCGTGGGAATGAAGATAACCGAATTAGGGAAGAGGGATATATATATATATATATATATATATATATATATATATATATATATATATATATATATATATATATATATATACAGGGTGGTCCTCCGGGAGGTCCCACGATCGATTGCAGGAAAACTATCAATAGGAAAAACCTGAAAATTGGATATTACACTAACGTCGTTGGGGGCCACAGGTTAAAAATATTTTCAAGATGGCGGCACTTCCGGTTATACCGGAAGTAGATGTCAATTCGCTTATTTTAAATAGAACACTCTATATTTTATTGCAGTTTCGGATTTTATAATACACTATGAACACTTTTTGTAAATAATGTTCTATACCTATCTTCAACCGTCCAGAAGATATTTAGACTTTAAGATAAAATTTGACATTTATGGCCAGTCATAAAGATACCGATATTTTTATAATAAGAACATATTTCGTTATGATTTTTAGAATTCTTCTGAAAGATATTTCACTTCATCTATTTCCACATCGAGACTAACGATAGAGTATACAGAGTGCCCAAAAAAAAATTCTTGAATTTTGCAATGACAAATTGCAAAAATCTCGCGATTTTCAAATTGGAACACCCTTTTTTTATAACACTATCCTGTTAAGCTCAAAAAATCACTGATACTTTGTATGTAATTACCTATACCTAAATCAAACGGTTTTCATTTAATTTTGAAAAACTCATTTCAAAGCATGATATTTTGATAAATTTCCTACCATAGGCGTTAGCCATGGAAAATAAATTGCCGAGTGTGTCTCTATGGAAACTTCAACAGTTTGTTGATTAACTAGCTAATAATGGCACGGTTAAATTACACACAGGAAGATTATTTTAATTTATTTACTATTTAAGGAGAATGTAATACAGTAATTTCGCGAACGTGTGATACATTTGCTGATATATATCCAGATAAAGAGAAACCGTCACGTAAAACCGTCAAACGAATAGTAGACAATTTCAAAACTGCGGATCTGTCAAGAAAATGTTGCAGAGGACTAAACCCGTTATTGACAACGAACAAATTGAGACAGCAAGCAGATATTTTGCCGCATACCCTACAAAATCAACGAGGCAAGTAGCACTGGAGTTAGGATTGTCAAAAACATCCGTTCTGCGAAGCTTACGAAAAGATAAGTTCCATCCTTATGCTTGTTCAGTTGTGCAACATTTAAAGGAAACTGATTTTTCAAGAAAGGTTGAATTCTGTGAATTTATTTTAATGCGATTCCAAGAAAAATAGCTGTTTTTAGATAACATCATATGGACGAATTCAGCAACATTTTCAAAAATGGACTTTTCAATCGTCGTAATTCTATTGGAGTGACACCAATGTTCATCCTTCTAGGGAAGGACATTTTGAAGAAAGCTGGCAGTTTAATGTTTATTGTGCTATAAGGAATGACGGCGTTGTTGCCCTAGAAGTGTACGACGATAATTTGAATGGTGACAATTAATCCGAAATTCATAAAATACTTTATTTATTTACTTGTAGGTGAGCGTTAGTTAGAAATTTTGCAAAATTTGGAAGTAACTTATTTGGGCAACCTTTCATTGAATGAATATTTGAATATTTTACCAACATGATGGGGCCCCTCCTCATAATAGTCACCTGGTTAACAATATTTTACAATCTCTATTTGCTGACCAATGGATTGCCAACAATGGGCCACACCTTTGGCCGCCTCAATCGCCTGACTTATCTGTTCTCGATTTTTTTATATGGGGTACTATAAAAAATAAAATCTACAAAACTGCAGTTTCTACTAAAGAAGATTGCATGCAGCGGGTTCGAGAATCATTTCGTGAATTGGATCCGGATTAAATAAGAAGGGCCACACTTGAGGGATTGACACGTAAGTGTGAAAAATGTCTTCACGCCAGAGGTCGTCAATTTGAACACTTAGGACGTTAATTTTTGTTTCATTTATTCAGTCCATGTTGTGTGTGAATTGTTTTTTTAATTTTCTATTATCTGTTTGATGGGTTTATATAAGGTTATATGGCAAGATACCTAAAAATTGCTGTCTCGATTTGTTCGTTGTCAACAACGGGTTTAGCCCCCTGCACCTTTTTCTTGACAGATCCGCAGTTTTTGAAATTGTCTACTATTCGTTTGACGGTTTCTGTTTATCTGGATATCTATCAGCAAATGTATCACACGTTCGCGAAATTACTTTATTACATTGTCCATAAATAGTAAATAAAATTTAAATAATCTTCGTGTGTGTCGTTTAACCGTGCCATTATTAGCTAGTTAATCAACAAACTGTCAAAGTTTCCATAGAAACACACTCGGCAATTTATTTTCCATGTCTAACGCTTATGGTAGGAAATTTATCAAATTATCAGGCTTTGAAATGAGTTTTTTCAAAATTAAATGAAAACCGTTTGATTTAGGTATAGGTAATTACATACAAAGTATCAGTGATTTTTTGAGCTTAACACGATAGTGTTATAAAAAAAGGGTGTTCCAATTTGAAAATCGCGAGATTTTTGCAATTTGTCATTGCAAAATTCAAGAATTTTTTTGGACACTCTGTATACTCTATCGTTAGTCTCGATGTGGAAATAGATGAAGTGAAATATCTTTCAGAAGAATTCTAAAAGTCATAACGAAATATGTTCTTATTATAAAAATATCGGTATCTTTATGACTGGCCATAAATGTCAAATTTTATCTTAAAGTCTAAATATCTTCTGGACGGTTGAAGATAGGTATAGAACATTATTTACAAAAAGTGTTCAGAGTGTATTATAAAATCCGAAACTGCAATAAAATATAGGGTGTTCCATTTAAAATAAGCGAATTGACATCTACTTCCGGTATAACCGGAAGTGCCGCCATCTTGAAAATATTTTTAACCTGTGGCTCCTAACGACTTTAGTGTAATATCCAATTTTCAGGTTTTTCCTATTGATAGTTTTCCCGCAATCGATCGTGGGACCTCCCGGAGGACCACCCTGTATATATATATATATATATATATATATATATATATATATATATATATATATATATATATATATATATATATATATATATATATATATATATATATCCCTCTTCCCGAATTCGGTTATCTTCATTCCCACGCTATTTGTCGGAATCTCTCGTAAAGTTGTCAATCAATAAACTGCTCACAGGCGGCGGTGTACTTTCGAAAGCGTTTAGCTGTCCTCGTTGCCTAACATTTTTGATTAATTTCAGGTTCTCTTTATCTACGTGGTAATTATTATCCCAAATATGTTGCGCCACGCATGATATATCTATAATACCGTATCTTAGTTAGGCTTAGTCTTCTTTAAATCTCATTTCAATAGGTCTTTTAGTTTGCCCGACGTATTTAAGATGCACAATCTTTAAAACTTATTTCATAGATCCCTAACATTTTAGCGATACACTCCTCGCCTTGTGGGTTACCCAGCAATTTTTTTAAGTATGCCTTGCATCCGCGATATGCTGGCATAGTGGAGAAATTAATAAACAAACAAAAAGCAAGCAAAATGTTAGCGGAGTCAACGACCTTTGAAAAGAGAAAGAGGAAAAAACTTTGTTTCCCTACCATTTAAACCGCGAATCACGAGGGATCTAGCATTTTTAAGAAAGCCAATTTGCATCTAACATTTTCGACAAAAAATACTTAAAAAATCTGTCAGGTAAAAACCCAAAAGACAAGAAGTGTACGGCTGATGTGTATTCTACTGATTTTTGCCGAACAGTGGAGCAAAGGTAAAATTGGTAACAAATTACGCAACAACTATACCTACAATATTTTATTAAGTTTGTACATAATCCTTTTATCGAGTCTTCAAAAGTTAGGTGGCAGATTCTGTTTTATATACCTATTCTTTACACAAAACTGTAATGGCTTTCTGCTAAATTACTTTCTTCTAAACTAGAATATCCTTGACTAGATCCATTGAAATTAAAATAATTTTTTCTTCTTGGTGGTGGAGGAGATTGCAGAAAATTTGGTGAAATTCGATACTGTACAGGACTGTAATGATCAGAGGCTCTGAAATATGCTGTATCTGGAAATTGAAAAGTAACCTGTAAAACTGCAGAAAAGACGGCGAGAATTCAAATAACATACAGCCACATAAGTACACTTGGAGAAATCCAAATCATCACAACACTTATTTCAGAGACCTTACGATCGTTTCATTGACAATGTCAACATCTTCAGAGGAAGAAATTTCTAAACTAAACAACTAGATACCGTGTATTTATATCGCGTCAAGGTAAACGAACTAGTCCGAAGTAAAATTGTCGTCCAAGAACGATCGTTTGTTTATTGTGTAGTCAAACTACGAGGTCAAAGACCTGCTTTAATCTTCTGGTTGACAAATTTATGAGCCCTTATCTAATATACGGATAGTAGGTTTAAAGGAACCGAGTTATTTAAGGAGTCTGCATCCTTTCGATCTAGAAATTTACTATGTGGATATTGGATCAAGCCGACAAACCATCTGGCAAGATAAACAACATCAACTCCGCTCATCTTTTACAAAAAGAAAACTAAAACCGGGTGTTTGGCTTACCATGTTAACTCTAACAAAGGATAAATAGTTCAACTAAAATGCTACATAACAACTATATTTATATTGATTTTAATTCTTCGTGACAGTATTTATATTGACTTCATAGATACAAACAAAACGGACGGGTCTTTGAGCCGAGACAAACGTAGAGATTAGTATATGTATAAACCGACCGAGTTACTGACAGTAATTTATTATTCTACCAGACAAATTAAAAGTGTTTAAGCAGTCAAATGCAAAGTGAAAATAAAGGGCTTGAAATTAAAGGTGCCGCACGATTCTATGAAGTTTTGTTCTTAATAAACCATGATATAAAAATACTTTCTAATGAATCAAGCATAGTTGGATGTCTAACGTTTTTGACAAGTTTCAAATTTTCTTTGTCAATGTGATGATTATGATCCCATATATGTTGTGCCACACATGATTTGTCCACCGTACCATATCGTAACTGTGCGAGATGTTCACGAAATCTGGTGGCTATGTTTCTCCTAGTTTGACCCACGTATTTAAGATCGCAATCTTTGCAACCAATCTCATAGATACCGGACTTTGTCTTTGAACTTTGAAAATTTATCAATCTGTTTACTAAGAAATTTAAACTAGTCGTTTTTTGTGCAAACGTATGATGTGAGTCGTTAGAAATATAATTAATAGTAGCCGTTTCCTTCCTATAGACATCGAATTCAAGCGAGCCATTATTTTTATTTTTAATAACTAGTACATCTAGTAACGAAAGTTTATTGTTGATTTCTATTTCGTGTGTAAATTTTATTGAATTAAATTGACTATTTAGTTTTTCAATAAATTCGTCAACCTTACATATATTTGTGTCAAACATTGCAATTATCAATTATCCCCTCATTATCTACCACCTGCATTTATATCATTGTTATATTGGTGGAAAATGCATGCTTCCTGTCGAATCTATAACTCTTCATCTCTTTTAGAGTGAATGCCAGTACAGCTCTTGAAGACAAATGACCTGTGCAAAAATCGCAAATTATTTTTTATCACATCAAAAATTTTATTTTCGTAATTTTTATTTATCTAGGGCTTTTGATGCATATCATCTAATATCATTTTGATATTTGGAATTCCAGGGGGAATGTGGCGGTGCGTTGCCCCGTCTTTACCCCACCTCTAAACGACGACCATGTTGAGGAATATAATAAACATGGGAGGTCCCCGAATAGATACTTGCGGGACTCTATGTGTAAGACTCTATATTTGACTCAATAATTTGAAAACCAGTTTGCAACATTATTTTTTCTAAGACTTACACATTTAGCAGAACCTCCGTAAAGGAGTTTTAAGCCCTTGAAAATATTGTTCTTGGTTTTCAAACCACTTCACTTCGTTATTTGTCAAAAATCGTAGTTCTTAGAGCTCTGGGAATAAATAGTAGCCTGATGGTGCTAAATCCGGAAGGCCGATTGCCAACCAATTTAGAAACCAATTAAATCAATTTGTTGCAGTACAATCAACGGCTTGTGAGCAGAGGCGTTGTCTTGCAAAAAAGCCAACTTTTGGAAACTTTTGCGCTGTGTTTCCTACATTTTCTCGCGTAATTTAGTTCTCAACTCACTATAGTATATTCTCCTGACAGTTATACCTGGTTACAGAAAATATAAGCAGAAGTATCCCATCTTTGTCCCAGGAAACTGAAGCAAGAGCCTTGCCATTCAACTTTTAAACACGGAATTTTTTGCGTTGTGGGTAACAGGAATGCTTCCACTCTTCCTATTGCTCTTTAGTCTCTGTATCATGATGATGGACCATAGCTACAAGGCAGCCCACAAAGTTTGAGGAATATTTTTCAAAACGGCGGCATATTTCCTTTGACATTGTCAAACGACCGCGGTTCTGCTCAGCGTTCAAGCATTTCGGAATCAATTTTGTCGAAAGCTTTCTCATTCCCAAGTCGTAATAACCAATGTGAAACACACATTCATAGGAATCTGTCTTAAAATATTTAAACTACATAAATAAAAACAAGAGAAAGATGCACATAGTTCCTAAATGTTTTATTAACATTCTGATAATGGCACTTATTGATTGATACGACATGTTTGTGTACAATAAACACACATAAAATAAATAAAACTCTCAAACTTCTCATAAAAATAAGGTATTAGTACACGTAGACCTAAATATAGCGTAACATACAAGACAAATTGTCATGTTCCTTAATAATATCACAATACTGTTGACATAGAGAGACTTTAAGAATACAACTGTTAAATACATGTAGCAAAGAACATAAAGCTACCACATAAAGTTAGTTAAAGAGTTTAAAATAAAACGGAAACACTATTGCACATTGCAGACAAAAGCTGATTCAAGCTGCTGTTTCAAGAATCGGAATGTCACTTTCACCAGAATCTAGAAAGATAAACACAGTTTAGTAAATAAAACAAACAGGAACAACACAAAGAGGTTAAAGTAATGTAAATGAAAAACAAAGAATAGAAAAGTAAATGTCTCAAATAAAAAGAAAAACATTTCCTGTTCAGAAATATTTATTATAAGCCCACACAGCAGAGGATATCCAATGGATATCCATTGGATATACATAATATCTATTTTACGTGCATGATCATGATGGATATCAGGTGGACATCCAATGGATATCGTTAGAGCAGAAAAATGTTAATAAAATTTAAATAATATGAACATATGAGCAGTTCTTATTCATTAAAATCTAATTAGGAATGCAGTAGAATTTCTGGGTGTTTATACTTTATTCATGTATGTATATATCCATTAGACATCCAATGGATGTCCATTCAATATCCCATGGATATACAGAAGAGATCTATTAGATGTCCACTGGACATCCAGCTGATGTTCCCTTAATATGTTCACACTAGCAGGAAGCAACATTGATAAATTATTGAAACCGTTGTTAATGTTTGTAAAAGATAAGGGCAGAAAAATAACCCGTTTTAGCACAAGAATTACTGGAAAGCGTTAAAACTAGCGCTAACAATAAATTTCCATTCAAATTCTCATTGCGATTATAACATTATAGTAAAACTATTTTTATTTCAATACAGAGAGTATTACCGTTTATGTCTGTTATTTCGTGAGAAGAATCTATTATCATATTGTTATTCATTAATGCTCTCCCAAACAATAAACGCGGGATCATTTAATAACTCACCTAGGGACATTGGATGCTTGAATTGTTGGCTACAATGACGAAAATCCGTTCGCAATTGTTTAGTTTGAAGTAGTTTGGACTAAAATTGAGGTTATAAAATTTAGAATTGCATCTTGCCATTTTGCATCAACTGCTAAATAAAAAATGAACAACAACCAACAACTAGAGTCAGAGGGTTGAGATCTTTCTCCAAATAAAGTTTGTGCTCTTTTTATTAATAAGTTTTGTTGTGATTTCCAGTCAGTAAATAATTTACAGGTGAGTAGGTACATAACCTTAAATTTGTTAGTTAGGAATATATATTTTATACTTATATACGTAAATACAAATATTATTTATAGCTGTAAAGAGAACGTGGGTTGATGATAATATGGCTAGTGAACGTGAACTAGAAAACAAATATCTTCTTGATTTAAGTAAATATTTTTTACTTTGTATTGAAATCAGCAAAAATTGTTTAGTTATATAACGAAAGTTTATGTGTATGTAAAATTGTTCATTTTACTGGTGGATATTCCTCGTCTTTACATAGCAGTAGATCACTTCCGGTAGATTATGAAAGTAGATCACTTAAGGGCAATTAAAACTATTGTATATATAGTCAGTTCCGTCGTGATACTCACATTAACAATAATTACCTATTATTTTGAAATAACCACTAAACTGTTATAGTTATAGCTATAATAATTAAAGTAATGTTTATAAACATTTGTTCATATTATATTATTTATTGGATTGTCTGATGAGTTTGATTATAAGCAGCATCTCTTTTTTTTACAGCAAGAATGCAGACCTGAGCCAGATCATAGATCAAGAAAATAAAGTTATTTAAATGATTTTAGAACACAATAAAATATTTGTTTGCTTATATTAGCGTTTAATTGAGGGGATGGGGTTAGAAAGAGAATGGTGATGGGTTAGCATCAAATATCTATTTTATGTAAAAGTGATATCCATTTGATGACCACATGTATATCCATACAATATCCATTAGATGTAAATGGATATCCATTTCGTGACCCCATGATATATCCATACAACATCCACTATATTTCCACATGGATATCCAGATTGAGGGATATTGGTAAGACATCTGTATCTCCATTAGATATCCATTGGATATCCATGTATATCCATTGGATGTCCTGGATATCCATCGTGGATATCAATTGGATATCTAATGGACGTCCATGTGCTGTGTGGGAATACGCCTGTCACTTAAAATTATGAGAAAATTCTCTGGATCAATGTAATTTTATTTACTTAGAAGATTTTTAAAGGTGTATATTATACAATGACCGACTAGAAGAGCCCCTAAAGATTATCTTAACGGCCAGCAAACAACCCGATGTCGGTCTTAGGCAAATATCTGGTAATTTTTGTGTCGCCAAATTGTAACGCTACAGTGACGTGAGTTTTCAGACGAATATATTACCAAATTCAGGTTACGTTACGTTGACATTGATATCAAGTATTTTCCGATTAATTGAGATTAGGACATTCTACTGCACGCCTCTATGACGTAATATTTCTAGTGACCTGAAAACTGAGATAAAAATATATGTATAATACTTTTACATTTTCAATAGTTGTCTGGGGTTTTGTATTTTTAACACATATATTGCCATTAAATCACAAATTCAATGTTCCAAAATCCATTTTTGTCGAATAATTGCAATCCAAGTTTTCCGCATTCAAACTGAATTTGAAAAACGCGGAATTATATTACCTGCTATTAGAAAAAAAAAAACAATACTTTCTATTATAAAGTTCAGTAGAATAAACAAAGATGGATATATTACATCTTTTAGTTGTCAATAGTTTCTGTAATCAACTTGTCACATCATTAAAGTGTTCTATTATATTGACAGAAAAAGTTAACATGCTTTCGAGTAAATTGTTTATAAGAATCAGCTACTTGAATTTAATAGTTTTGTTTGTGCAGCAACAGATGTCACTGGAAGGTTATCCATCATCCACACACTAAATTTAACATAAATAAATTGAAACACGTACAATCGAATGCTTAGCAGATAAAGTAAGTTACATTTCTTTTTACAAAACTTATTAAAATTCGCTACTAAAACGCACTTGCCGCGTCAAGACTTTTATAGGTTCCACTTACCCCGGTGAAAATAATGCTCGGAAAATAATCACAGCCTTGGCGATAGAGTGTGCTGTTAAACATTTCCAGCCATTCAAGGCGCCAGGGGAGGATGGATTGATTCCGGTTCTGCTGCAAAATGGACTGGAGTCTCTCCACCCATTCCTCATCAGGCTGTATAGAGCCAGTCTGGCTTTAAATTATATTCCATCCAGCTGGACGGTGACCGGAGGGTGTATATATGCACAAATTTGGACGTAATGACCTTCTACCCTACTCGTTGAGACCTCTCAGGAATTCATTTCTCCTAAAGGGTTTGGAAACAATACTCGAAGGACACATTAGGCGGGGGATGTCTTAAACAATAACCCCCTCAATACCCAACTGGCAAATCTATTGAGTTAGCAATCAATAACCTTGTGGAGAAAATTACACACCCGCTGGATAACAGCGAGGTAGTGGTGGCTGCATTTCTCGACATTGAAGTGACATTTAACAATGCACTTCCTAACTTTTCTAGGAAGGTGCTGTCGTTAGAGTGGTGGAACCTACCATTTGTGGTTGGATCGGTAGCATGTTGCAGGATAGGATCACTATTACCTCGTTGCAGGGAGAGGTGATCAGCTTCAAGTCAGCGAAGGGTGCCCGTAGGGAGGAGTATTATCCCCTCTGCTGTGGTTCCTCTTTGTAGACAATCTGCTGTCAATTTTTGGAACAGACAAAGTTTCTAGGGGTTACCCTAGATAAGACACTCAACTGGAAGGTACAGTTAGAGAATGTAATCCGCAGGGTCAAACTGCTCCTGTGGACACGCCGAAGAATCTGTAGAAATAACTGGGGAACAAACCCAAAACAGATGTACTGTCTCTATGTAGTGGTTATCAGACCAATGGTAACCCATGGAGCTATTGTTTGGTGGCCTAAGGCACTTCGTCGTACCGCGAGTGCCAAACTGGTTCAGCTACAAAGACAAGCTTGTCTGATGATAACGGGCGCGATGAGCACTGCTCCATCAGCCCCTCTGAAAGCCCTCCTAAACATTGCACGTCTTCACATTTGGCTGGAGAGGAAGGCTAGGTGGACAACGTACAGACTAACACAAACGGCTGACAGCATGCCGAAGGCAATAGGTTTGGGAGGGACCAGACCCCTCGATGACATTGAGAGTCAGGAGGTTATGGAAATAGTCTCAGACCTGATGCCTACTAAGATCAGTAGAGATCTGTCTTTCAAGACCGTCCTTCCAGAAAGGGAGGACTGGCAACGAAACCAAACGACCCTATTGAGGGCAGAACTCTGCCGGTACAACGATGGCTCCAAAATAATCGTGGGGGGTCGGGTGTGGTCAGGAGCTGGCGCATATGGGAGCAGTACCGATGTAAGAGTATCATCTAACCTCAGAAAGTATGCAACCATACACCAGGTAGAAGTAAATGCCATCGAGATGTGTGTGAGAGAGATTATACAAAACCATTGCACACACAAATCGATACAGATATATTAAGTTATCAGATCGCCAAGCTGCAATAAAGGCACTTGGTTCTTACAGTTGGAATTCAAAAACGGTATGGAGCTGTAAGTCTGCCCTCAACGAACTGGGCAATTGCAGTGAGGTATCGCTGGTCTGGATACCGACGAGCTTGCCGGGGTGTGGGTGTGCCCGGGAGGGGTTTATCGGACCAGAACCTGTGCTGGCGATATCCTCCTACACAGCAAAAAAAAACCCTTTAAGACCCGGACAGATAGGAGGACAACCTAACAATTGAAAAATCTGCCAGGATTAGCATACGCTAAGACCTTCATAAATCGCCTTTCAGAGTCAAGGGCTAAAAAACTTCTAGAGCCAAACAGCCAACAACTGAAAACTCTGGTCGGCCTGTATAGAGGACACTGCCGCTTGTGCCACCACATGCATCGAATTAGGCTCGGACAATTAACCAAGTGTTTATCAATTAGCCGGCTGTGTTTAATTGTGACGATACAGCAGAGCACATGCTATGTGTCTGTCCGGTTGCGGACAGGACAAGACACTTGCTCTTTGGCAAGACCCAACTTGCACCAAAACATCTGGATCAACTTTCGACCACAAAAATTGTCGACCTCTGTAGGGGACTGGATTTGTTGGGTGAAATATAAATCAATTAGACGTGAGCTACAAGGTCGCAGTGGAGGGACCGTTACCGCCCGCTCACAATATAATGTATAATGTATAATGTATAATGTATAATGTATAATGTATAATGTATAATGTATAATGTATAATGTATAATGTATAATGTATAATGTATAATGTATAATGTATAATGTATAATATATAATGTATAATGTATAATGTATAATGGATAATACATAATGCATAATGTATAATGTATAATGTATAATATAATGTATAATGCATAATGCATAATGCATAATGCATAATGCATAATGTATAATGTATAATCTATAATGTATAATGTATATATTAACAATGAAACAGGCCAATATCACCTAAATGACACTGAGATGTTCATGTATTTGTACGGATTAACAATGAAAATAACATAACGCATACAATCATACAAGAATTAAGAAAAATTTTCTTTAAATATATATAACCTACTCGACCCCGGCGAACCTTAATTCGCTAAACTTATTTAGAAAAGCTGATTGTGCGTTCTTGACGTCGTTAAAGTTAATGCACTAACTTTAAGTTGAGCCTATATATATACTAGCGCTTTTTGAATCTTTATTTCACTTTAGTCCTCTTTGTATATTACGTGAATGGGTTTTAAACTTTACAATTAAAAGGTTTTTCAACTATTTTCAAAAATTTCATCAATAGTCTCAGCGACCCACAAAAGTAGAGACAACAAAACTGACAAACTTACTAGATATACATACTTTAAGAGTACATAATTAAATTGAAATAAATTTTTTAGCAGTTGTTTATAAATTCTGTGTCAATTCGCTATATTACGAATACAAAAACTTGAATAAAACACCTTAAATATGAATACATTTAAAGATTTAAATACGTGAGGCTATGTCCATTCTAAATATCACTAGAAACACAGACCGGTTTCGTTTTTATTAGAGCCCGTCAGCGTTAAGTACAATTTGGAGAACTCAATCCATCACAATACAGTTTTTAGACTTGACGATCGTTTCGCCAGCAAAGTTATCGTCATAAGAGGGATGAATAAACTAACTAAGTAACCGTCAGTGTGATATACAAATGACAACCAAAACGCATATAAAGCAGCTGTGCTATATGTAGCCTGCCTTTCAGACCATTGTAAACTGTATAGAGTAGCGACGTCTCGTTTATATGGGGACTGTGCTACCCAAGACGGGGGTACAAATTGGGAGAAGTATAGCAAATATTTTGGTGAAAAATTTCCTCTTATATTTTTAGATGTGCTTTAAGAATAGGGAAAAGAATTCAAGTGCATTTTAAAAAAGTGTGCTTTATATAAGTTGGAAAGGACAGCAAAGAAAAAGTTTTGGTAAAAGTGAAAAGTCATCATTTAATATGTTATACATACCTTTTGTTTAAATACTTAAGTAGGATCCCTTGTAATTCAATTATGCATCCTCGGAAAGATTATGTGAAATCCCAAATTTTATAAAATGCACTTGAATTTTCTGCCCACCCAGTTATTTTGGTTATAAATATATGAATTCTTCCATAGCTGTTGCGTTAAAAAAGGTACAAAATTGGTTCTGATGTTCTGAAAGACGTTCCGTATTTTTAAGAAGTGCACAATTTTTTGTTATTTAATAGATAATAAACATAATAATGAAAAATCAACACCACAAGAAACTTTTAAACCCTCATGTATCTGTATCTACTACCAGCTTTTATTTGGCGAAATGTATAACTCATTTCAAATGTTTTTATGAAACTGATAATTTACAAAATTATTTTATTACAATAAAATTAGGTCTACAAGTGCAAAATTTAACGATTTTAATTAATTAATTGTTGTTACTCGGTGAAACCGTTCCATACTTAATACAGACGTAGAGACGATTTCTTTGGCTTTGCAAATGTTTGTTTTCTTCCTTGTAAGCGGTTTAGCTACTTGACAGGATCATGAGACAGGAGATGATGCTGTCAAGCAGAGAAACCGGTTACAGAGAATAAAACAAAGATTTGTGACAGTATCAGCAGACAGGAGATGATGCTGTCAAGCAGCAAAACCGGTTAAAGAGAAGAAAACAAACATTTGCGAAGCCAGACAGATACTCTGCGTTTGTATTTAGTTTTGAATACTTTTGACCGAAAAGCTAGGAGTATGAGATAAAAATCCAAAATTATAAACTTAGAATCCTAAAACAAAACATTAAAATTCTGATCTAAAATTAAAGGCCAGTATTCTAATCTGACGTAGACGAAATGTTAGGTTCGGATATCAACAGCCTATAAAACCGGTTTTGGGCTGTGAGTTATGAGACGGTCTGATTGAAGTGTTCACACCCAACCTTTCCAATTACAGACAGATTAGTGAGTTTTAGATCACAAGTGTATACACTGGCAGCCGGTGTTCCTTAGGGTTCAAACCTGGATTCCCTGATTTTTATAGTGGTTGTTAATAACTTCGTTTAGTTTTCTTTTAGCTAAGTACACTTGGAGAACCCAAATCACCACAACACATATTTCAAAGACCTTACGATCGTTTCGCTGACAACGTCAGCGTCATCAGAGGATGAAAACTTCTAAAATTAAAATCAACAGCTACAGTGTATTTATATTGCACCTAGGTAGACGAACTAATCCGAAGTAAAAATTATATATATATATATATATATATATATATATATATATATATATATATATATATATATATATATATATATTATATTATATATAATATATATTGAACGGACGAGGTCGAAGAACTACTTTAATCTTCTGGTTGAGAAATTTATGAGCTTTTATCTAATTTAAGGATAATGGGCTTAAAATGAAAGGTACCGAGGTATTTAAGGAAGCTACACGTTCTTTTTTATCTAGAAATTTCACTATGTGAATATTGGAACACCTAAAGAACACCGACAAGCACATCTGGCGAACAGACCAATAACAGCCGCTCATCTTTTTTAAAAAACAAACCGAGTGTTTGGCTCACAATGTTAACTTTAACAAAGAATAAATAATTCAACTAAAATTCTACATAAAAACAAGTATTTATATTGATTTTTTATTCTACGTAAAAAGAAGTATTTATATTGACTTCTTGGATACAAATCAAACGAAAGGGGGTCTTTAAGTCGAGAAACAAACGTACAGCTTAGTACCTGTATAGACCGGCCGAGTTATTGACAATAATTTATTATTCTGCCAGACAAATTAGGAGTGTTAAGCTGGTCAAATGCAAAGTGAAAATAAAGGGCTTGAAATTAAAGGTGCCGCACGATTCAATGAAGTTTTGTTCTTAATCGACCTTGATATATAAATACTTTCAAAGGCATCAAGCATAGTTTAATGTCTAATATTTTTGACAAGTTTCAAATTTTCTTTGTCAATGTGGTGATTATTATCCCATATATGTTGTGCCACACATGATTTGTCCACCGTACCATATCGTAAATGTGGGAGATATTCACGAAATCTGGTGGCTATGTTTCTCTTGGTTTGACCCACGTATTTAAGACTGCAATCTTTGCAAGCTATCTCATAACTACCCGACATTTCAGTGGCTTTGTCTTTGTCTTTCGTATTACCCAACACATTTTTTAAACTACTTTTCGTCGACAAAGTCAAATGTAAATCGGCTTTCTTAAAAATACTTTCCAAACCCTTTGTGATACGTGGTTTATAAGGTAGACACACAAATGGTTTCTCTATTTTATCTTTGTTAAATGTCGTACTGTCAGATATCATTTTCTTTATTCTATGTTTGTTAATCAATTTGTCCACTAAACCATCCGAATAACCATTATATCTCGCACGTTTTTTATGTACTTTGATTCTATATTAAATCTATTGTTACTTACGGAAAATTTATCAATCTGTTTACCAGGAAATCTAAATTAGCCGTTTTTGTGCAAACGTATGATGTGAGTCGTTAGGAATATAACTAATAGTGGCCGTTTCCTTCCTGTAGACATCGAATTCAAACGAGCCATTATTTTTATTTTTTATAACTTGTACATCTAGAAAAGAAAGTTTATTGTTGATTTCTATTTCGTGAGTAAATTTTATTGAATCAAATTGACTATTTAGTTTTTCAGTAAATTCTGCAACCTTGCATATATTTGTGTCAAACACTGCAAAAATATCGTCGACATAACGAAACCAAACTCTAGGGAAATACCCATTTTTATTTTATTTTTTAAATCCGTCTCAAATCTACTTATAAAAAGGTGTGCAATAAAAGGTGATAATGGATTGCCCATTGCCGTGCCTTCATTGTTACATTGGAAAATATTTTGTTTTATACAAAGGCTAGTTAGAGTTAAATATTCTTTGCAGACGTCTTCACTTATATTGTTCAATTTTAAGAATTGTTCCAAATACTCCAGCGTTTGTTTTGTGGGTACACTAGGAAATAATGACGCTACGTCAAATGAAATCAAAATCTCATCTTACAGTAATTTACCATCTTTAATTTTATTAATAAAATCAATTGCAGGCCTTTTTATGAGTAGATTTGAGACGGAGTTAAAAAATAAAAATGGGTATTTCCCTAGAGTTTGGTTTCGTTATGTCGACGACACTTTTGCAGTGTTTGACACAAATATATGCAAGGTTGAAGAATTTACTGAAAAACTAAATAGTCAATCTGATTCAATAAAATTTACTCACGAAATAGAAATCAACAATAAACTTGCTTTTCTAGATGTACAAGTTATTAAAAATTAAAATAATGGCTCGCTTGAATTCGATGTCTACAGAAAGGAAACGGCCACTAAAAAGAACGTGTAGCTTCCTTAAATATCTTTAATTTTAAGCCCATTATCCTTAAATTAGATAAAAGCTCATAAATTTTGCCAACCAGAAGATTAAAGTAGTTCTTCGTCCTCGTCCGTTCAATATTGACACAATAGACAAACGATGGGTCGCCGACTACAATTTTTACTTCGGATTAGTTCGTTACCTAGGTGCGATATAAATACACTGTGGCTGTTGATTTTAATTTTAGAATTATTGATCCTCTGATGACGTTGACGTTGTCAGCGAAACGATCGTAAGATCTTTGAAACATGTGTTGTGGTGATTTGGGTTCTCCAAGTGTACTTATCAGTGCTCATCACAGGTTCCAGTTTTTACATAGTTTTCTTTTAGGTTGTTTGAACATGTTGAATGTTTGCACGTTTCGCGATTCGCAGGGGGAGTAAAGGCGTCGGTGCAGTGCACCATGTAATGTTAGACACGTTAAATATCTCTACCCTTCCTACAGAAATGAAAGGATTCGGCAAAATTTTCAGGATAGTGAGGTGAGACTTCTCACTGGCGTCGGTGATTGGCCGTAGTCGCGGAAATATACTGATGTTAAAGTCGCAAAATACAATTAAAAAATATTATGTTTGGTTACATGAATCAATGAAAGCATTTAAAAATGAGAATAGGTTGTGGAAAGCTTCAGTTTCTATAACTAAATATTTTACGTAAATTTCAAGACTTACATACTTGATGAAATGATTCACAGTTTAGATTCAAAATACTTTTCCTATTAAGATATAATTTCAACTTACCAGTAGTTGCAACTTCTTGCATTCTATAAAACTCCGATAGTTCTGCCCCAGAACACAGTGGCGTATCAACCGGAACCGTGGTATCGAACTTGGAATAATTTACTTCGTATCCCTGTCTATCTTTATTATATGAAACAACAGTTTCAAATCTGTGTCCCCATAATATCTCACTTGCTAAATAGCTCGACCTGGCTTGAGTCGATTGACCGGTACTTTCTATCGTGCCTTCCAAAACTACCACTATTTCAAACTTATCTTGCAACATATCACTAGCTGAAAGATGATAGAATGGCGAATCAACATCAATCTTGTGGATGATGGTCATTGGCCAAATGAAAAACAAGTTGCTATCACAACCATCTGCAGCTACAGACAATTCTATTTGGTAATTAGGTAGTAGTTCACCTTCTTTAGTTTTCCTTGGTCTAATAAGCTGAGCTCTTATACTGGCACCGATGATATGGCTTTTTCTCATATCACCAACTCTAAACATAAGGCAGAGGATACCATCTCTTTGACAGATGACGGCATTCTTGGAAAACAGAAGAGTTTGCGTACGATGTTTGGGCCGGGTCATTTTGGCGAAGACTAT
The DNA here is from genome assembly GCA_964006375.1 of Tillus elongatus. NCBI lineage: Eukaryota > Metazoa > Arthropoda > Insecta > Coleoptera > Cleridae > Tillus > Tillus elongatus. Next base: position 128,332,007 of record OZ023268.1, read on the forward strand.
GCCCACCATGAAAGCTTGTATCATCATTCCGATGATACTTTGGGCACACATAATAAAGATTGCTTCTGGACATTCTTCTGTGGTTGCCCTTCCACCGTAACCTATGGTATGTTGTGTTTCAATGCTGAAGAGGAAGCAAGATGTGAAACCATGGATGCTGACTACACATGGAGTCCAGCCGGAATCTTCTTGCATGTCAGGTAAGTGATCAGGTTCAAGATCGCCATGTGTAAAAGCTATTAACCACCAAATTAAAGCGAAACCTAACCAAGAACCTAAGAATGCTACAGCGAAAACTATTAGTGTCCATCTCCATTGTGTGTCGACTAAAGTGGTGAAGATGTCTTGTAGGAAACGTAAGCGTCTCTTAGATATTTTGGAATGTAATATATTGCACTCTCCATTTTTTAATATGGCCCTTCTCCTTATTTTTCTACCATTAGGCCGAAACGATTTCCTGAAAGTAAGTTACATTTTAACGCAAGTGAAACACACTAATTGGAACAAAGTAGAAGATGCTACGGTAAGTGAGAAAATCTACTACAATTTACATATTATGCAAGGTGCCTGATAGTTGCAGCAAGCAGAAATATTTATTAAATATACTGTTAAAAATTATTAGGTACGAGGCAAAATGTATTTACAATTATTATACAGTTATAAACTTTTTAACCAGCACAGAGAATATAAACTTTCAAAGTTATCCACACAGCCATTTTACTAGCAAATAATTACTTTTTTCGGCAACCGTCCGGGAAGTACCCACTTCCCGAACGCTTTTTCTTTGAGAAAGTAGCATTTCTCCGGCCTAGTCCGGGAAGTAGGTACTTCCCGGCCTAGGCCGGGAATAATCACATCGTTGTTGTCATTGTGAATATGAAAATCTTGGTAGGTAAGATTTTGATAAATACAGTTGAACATTACCATAGCAACGAAATAACGACTGATAGCTATCTGAAATGAAATTAGTTGACATTTTAATTTTCGAAAGTTTGCATGGTTTTTGGTCACAATTGTCTCAATAAACTATGGAAAGCAACAGCGATAGTGAGTTTTTTGAAAATGTGCCTTACGAAATTTCCAATGCAGCAGCTGCTGCTACAGCACAATTATTGCCTGAAAAATCAAAGTCCAGGTATGAAAACGTTTATGATTTGTTCACGAAATGGATGGATATAAAGAAATGCAAAACTATTACAGAGGATGTAATTTTAGCTTACTTGGCGCAAAAATCTGAAATTGCCAAATCCTCTATCCTGGGAAAATGTACTCTATGCTGAAAAGTACCATTTTAGTGAAGAAAAATGTAAACATAGCCACTTTCCCAAAGGTAATCGCATTTCTTAAAAGGAAGAATGTTGGTTATAAAGCAAAGAAAGCAGAAGTCTTTAGCAGCGAGCAAATCAACAAATTCATTAGAGAAGCAGATAATGAAACATATCTAATGCTAAAGGTAATTTTAAGAAAATATTACGATTGTAGGATATAAAAGAATCAACTTAATTCGCTTCATTTTCAGGTAACAACAATTATTGGGTTAGCCGGTGCGTGTAGACGGGAAGAACTAACAAAAATGTCAATTGATCTAATAAACGACAAAGAAGACATTTTGCTTGTGAAAATACCAGATTATAAAACACATATTGAGAGAACTTTTGTTGTAATTGGGCAAGAAAATCTGCTGTTGTATAGGCAATATTTATCTTTACGGCCATCCCATACTCCACATAACAGATTATTCGTGAATTACAAAAAAGGAAAATGTTCGATTCAGCCCGTTGGTATCCACAGTTTTGGGAATCTCGGATTAAGAATTGCAGAATTTTTAAATTTACCCAATCCTAAAAATTACATAGGCCAGAGTATGTGTCGAACTTCAGCGACAATATTTGCTGATAATGGTGGAAACATCACAAATTTTAAGAGACACGGTGGCTGGAAGTCTACCAATGTCGCTGAAGGATATATAAACAACTCACTAACAAACAAAATTAAAATTGCCAATACCATTCAAAAATTATCAGATGAAAACAATCACTATGAAACGGAAACTTTACCTTCTTGTTCTGACTACAAAAGGCATTTAAACATACCAAGCATTTCAAACAAATTAAATCCTTTCAATATTAGCAATTGCTCGAATTTTAATATAAATATTAATATAAATAAGAATTAGAATGTTTCTGTTAGTACCTATCTTCTGTTCGAATTCCAATATTTAATACAAATAAGAATTAAAATGTTGGAAATTTTGTTCTACAAAGAAATATAATAAAGAAATGTGTCTCATTGATTTGTTATTCTACACGGTTGCCGAAAAAATAGTGTACGCAACACGTCCGAAAACAGTTCTTTTGGACTCGCAGACTTCTAGGACTCGCCTACGGCTCGTCCTAGAATTTTGTCGACTCGTCCAAAAAAAACAGTATTTTCCGGACTTGTAACGTAAATTACCATTGTTAGCTTTCTAAACTGCATGTTTGTAGCCACATTTCTTTTGTACAAACGTAATTAGTAACCATATCAGCGTATGGGACAAAAGCTTGGCTACATCTAGCCAACTTGCTTTATTTAAGTTTTTATTTATATGTTGTTTTAATTATAATTGTAGTTATAATTTGTGATGAGTTCCAATATAAGCGAAATCGTATGTTGCTCTTAGGTACTAGGTCAAGCTGTACTTACCTCACATAACAAATTACATTTTTCCTACAAGCATGAAACGAGGGCAGGTCAATAAGTCCGTAACTTTTTGAATGAAACAGGTTTTTGGACAAAAATCATTTTATTTCTAAACATAGTCTCCTTTGAGCTCTATACACTTCATACAGACTTGGAGACTACTTCTCTGGCTTCACTGTTGGTTTTCGTTGGTGAAGGACGTAGCCAGCGCGTAAGCTAACTGGAGCAAGTGGCCCTTACGAATTCTGGATGTTCTAGGATGTTCTTTAACGTTTCTGTGACTATAGTTTCGCTGCTTGACAAAATGCTGTCACAGAAACGTTGAAGAACATCCTCGAACATCCAGAATTCGTAAGAGCCACTTGCTCCAGTTAGCTTACGCGCTGGCTACGTCCTTCACCAACGAAAATCAACAGTGAAGCCAGAGAAGTAGTCTCCAAGTCTGTATGTAGTATGGACAAGTTTCACCAAGTAAGGGCAACAACAATCTACACACTTCGTCCAACGTTTCTCCACTTTTTTATCCCTTCCAAAAAATAAGATTGGTCGAGGTCCTCAAAATAAGTATTTGTGTGTGAGCTGATTTCATCATTGGAGTTAAATTTCTTTCCGCCGAGCCATTTCTTTAAGTTTGGAAACAATAAATAGTCACTCGGGGTTAAGTCCGGAGAATAGGGCGGATGAAGGAGCAATTCATAGCCCAATTTATCCAATTTCGCCATGGAGACTACACATGTGTGCACCTTTGCATTGTCTTGGTGGAAAATAACTTTTCCTTGGCCAAATCCGGTCGTTTTTTCTTCAAATCGTCATTGAATCGGTCCAATAAGTTGGTATAATATTCTCCATTAATTGTTCTTCCCCTTTGAAGGTGATCAGCAGATGCGTTATGATGTTTTTATCAATGATTTCTTTAGAAGAAAGCATTTCCAATTTTTTGTTGTTATTATTGAATAATAAAAGAAATATTGAAATTGAACGCACTGTTGGACCACCGTGTATTTAGCTAAACTCAGTATGTTTTAATTAAAGCAGGCATATTTTTTGTAGCAAAAAAGCAGAAATGATATATCGAAAAAAAAAGGAGAGCAACTACCAGAAGAAGCGATGAAGCTATTTTTAATATTTCCCTTACAGAGTTTAGTTTAGATGGCATTTCAATGAAACATAAAGCTGCATAAGCTAGATACGTATTTCGACTGTATGAACATAATTATCCTATTTATACTTAAACTAGGGATGATCCGATACCGGATAATGCAATGCTGGATAATGCAATGCCGGATAATCCAATACCAGTTAACGCAATGTCGAATAATGAAAAACCGAATAATGCAATACCAGATGATGCAATTCCGAATGTGGCAATACCGGATGATGTAATACCAGATTATGCAATATCCGATGTTTTTTAATTTTTTTTATTTCAACAACACACCACGAGGGCTTACAGCCTAAATACTGTCGTACCGTGGGTGTCTACAAGTAGGATAGAGGCAACTTGCTAATTCTGGACTTGAAGGTTTGGAAGTTCGGGGGAGAAGGAAAAACATGTGCCGGCAAGGAATTCCACAACTTGGAAGTCCTCGGGACAAAAGAGCGGGCATAACAATATGTTCTATGTCTGGTGACCTGGACAGTAAAAGGGTGCATTCGCTCTGTTCCCCTGGTAGATCTGTTGGGGGCAGCAGGTGGAGGAACTATGGAAGAAAGCTCCTCTGAGCAATGCCTGTGCAGATATCTATAAAAGAGAGAGAGAGGTCAGCAACGGCACGTCGGTGGGCAAGGGATGGCAGCCTTTGAGTGAGGGTAGGGTCACCGATGAGACGTATAGCTCTTCTGAATGGATTCCAGGATAGCGAGTGTAGAAGCGGCAGCAGGACCCCAAATATGGGAGCAGTATTCGAGGTTTGGTCTTATTTGTGAAGTGTATAAAGTATAGAGATTAGCTGGTGAAAAGTATTTGCGAGCCCGGAAGAGGAAACCTAATTTCTTAGCAGCCGCTTCTGCAATTGATGTGACATGTTGGCGCCAATTGAGATTTCGATCCACAGAGATGCCAACAAGTGAAAAGGACTCATTACTTTGAATAACTTGGTTGTTTATTGTGATGGGGCTAGGGCTGGTGTATCTCTTATGAGAAAGAAAGCAAGACTGTGATTTGGTGGGGTTGAATTGTACAAGATTTCTACTTCCCCACTCTAATATTTTTTGGAGATCCACTGAGACAGAACCCTCCATGAGTCTGCGATCCTCATCTAATTGGGCTAAAGAGACAGGCTTAGAATATTGTATATTTGAGTGGAGGGTGCTGTCGTCCGCGTAACTGTGAACTGGGTTGAATGTGCTAGATAGGAGGTCATTGATGTGGAGAAGAAACAAAGTAGGGGCTAAAGCTGAACCTTAAGGAACTCCTGCATTAATTGGATACAGTTTAGAGGAATAGCCAACCACGACAACAGAAATGCTTCGGTTGGAGAGGAAATTTGCTGTTCACGTACATAGTTTTGGTGGTAGGCCATAGGCCGGTAGTTTATTAAGCAGCGCTGCGTGCCAGACCTGGTCGAATGCTTTGGCTATGTCTAGAGCGACAATCTGGGATTCTTCGTGTAGTTCCATAGACTTGTTCCAAGAATGGGTGACAAAGGAAAGGAGGTCGGCAGTTGATCTGCGCTGACGGAATCCATACTGCCTGTCGTGGATTAGACTGTGTTTCTCAAGAAATTTTAGTAATTCGGTGTTTATATACTTTTCCATAACTTTAGAGATGACTGAAAGGAGAGAAATAGGCCTGTAGTTGCTAGGAAGCGCTATCGATCCTTTCTTGGGGACGGGTTGTACTCGAGCAGTTTTCCAGTTACTAGGGAATATGCCTCTATTGTAAGATGTCTGAGACAGACGAGTCAGGACAGGCGCAAGTTTTGGTGCGCATTTTTTGAGAACAATTGCTGGGATCTCGTCAAGGCCAGAGGCTTTCCTGGTATTAAGAGAAGAGAGCATCTTTCGTACCTTTTTAGTTTTGAAAATGATATCCGTCATTTTATGCGCGAGATTAGGGACTGTTGGTGGTTGAACATTTGGAGGTGGGTTGAGAGTAGAATTGCCGGTGAACAACGAGGCAAAAAGTTCAGCCTTGCCCAGGGCGGTAGAAACAATTTCATCCCCTGAGACAAGAGGTGGGAACGTGCTCTTGCAGAAATTATTCCCAATAGATTTAGCAAGAGTCCAGAAGGGTTTGCTGCCGTTGGAGTTTGAGAGGACTTTGTTTTAGATGTGGTTATTAAACGAGTGTTTTGCTTCAGAAAGAATGCGGACATAGCGGCTTCTTGTGTCGTTAAATGCTTGACGGTTTTCTTGACTGGAATTGTGTAGAAGCTTTTTGTGAGCTTTGACCTTTTCAAGTCTGGCCTTGTCACAGGATTTAGAGAACCAGGGCTTTTGAGTGGCTGCAGAGGTTTTCTGTGTACGTGGAATAAATAATCCCATGTCAGCTTGGATAATTTCGGTGACGTTTTGTGAGATATCAGAGGGGTCAGGATGAGAGAAGCAGACAGACGCCCATGGAAATGAGGAAAAGTAATCTCGCATTTCGTCCCAGTTCGCGCAGTTGTAGTGCCAAACGATACGTGGGTCTGATGACTGTGTGACCTCGGGTTGCGTTGCGCAGGAAGCAGTGACCATGCCGTGGTCTGAGCGACCTAGGGGGGCGGTGACTGATATCTTATAGCAGTCAGGATTTGTAGTAAGAAAGAGATCCAAGGGATTTGAGCTGTGTGTTGGGATGCGAGGAAAGTAAGTAGGTTGCTGAACCATATTGGCTAAAGAATTGCTGACTGCAAAGGCCTCCGCTGCTCTTCCTTGTGGATCGGTTTTTGAAGATCCTAGCCATTCCTTATTATGGACATTGAAGCCACCAAGAATAGTGACCTCGGAGGAAGGATATTCAGAAATTAAATGGTCGGTTTTTTCAGAAAGGTAGTCAAAGAGCTGGTGACCGGTAAATGCAACAGATGAATTTAGTTGCAGCCCTGAGAGAGAGAGAGAGAGAGAGAGAGAGAGAGAGAGAGTTTTATCCATAGTATGTCTTTTCTTCCAGCTTTTAAATTGGGGAGTCTGGTGCAGGGTAGATTGCTACGGACGTGTGCCGGCGCCTCCATGCAATCTAAAAGAAGTAAGGAGCTCATACCCCGGGAAATTAAGGTGATTAGTGGCTGTTTTGGCACTGATTTGAGTTTCGGTGAGGAGTTGGGGCCTATTAGTCTGAAGGAAATTGTGGACGGAGTTTAGGTTAGAATTAAGGCCACATATTTTTGAGTAGGATATTGTAAATCTCGATGCTGGCGCTCCCTGTACACCCCTCTCCCGGAGATCCAAATGGAGGGGTATTTTACCTCCGGAATCTTTTGTACAAGGAGGGGCCATCATAATTTTTGCTTATAAGGGAAACCGACTCATACACCAGAACCGGAAACGTCCATTGGGACTTCACCGGCCCCTTGATATAAGGGGTGGTACCTCCTCGGGCGTGAAAAAAATCCTTTACTATCACGCAAAGGAAAATTCCACTACCACCTACCATATTGCAAGTATACCACACCAGCCAACTATTAAAGAGCTGACCAGCTTTAGAACTTGCTTAATGCAATGCAATACAGACTGATGCAATATCGGATGATACAATACCGGATGAACCAACCTAAGGAGTATTGTCATTGGACACGCCAAACCGGCTGTTGAGTCGATTAAGTCCTTTACCTCGATAATGATGTCTGTGATCGGTGGGTTCACAAGTAGAGAACCATACTTTAAGACCTTTCCGAGCAAATTCAACTCATTTCTAATAGAGTCTGGGGAGGAAAGATTCTGTATAATTTCAGCAATTTGCGGCAAGTGGGTGATAGAGGTTTGTGCTTCTAATGACTTATTTTCAAGGTTTAAATTTAGCTTATTCTAAAATTTTGTAGCAATAACATGGAACATTCGTTGCTGAGAGTTTGTAAAATTTTGAAATCCACTATTATCTAGTTGTGATGATGCATCATCCGACTGCATCAGCCGTAGTTTAAGTATCTAAATACTCTAGGATATTCGTGTGGGGATTATTCGTGCTGAGACTTTGATCGAAATTCCAAATCAGGAGTAGATCGAAATTTGAAAATTTTCGTTTCTTCTCGCACAAATATAATAAATATCCTTAATAAAACGACCATCTAAGTACCGATCTGCCTATTATAATTATTACCGTGTAAAACATGAGGAAAATAAAACTGCAATTATTCAGAACCTGTAGGGTAGTAGTATTGTAACGAAGTAGATATTTTCAGAACAGTTGTAGATATTAAAAGCGATTGTTCGAAAATAAACATAATATAAATCACACGGGTTAGAATTCTACGCAGTTAAAATAATTATTTTACCATTAACAAGTACGCATTTCGAATTATCGCGGCAGAGTAAAAACATATATGCAGAAGATAATGATAAGGTATCTACCACCGATTAGGATTTTTCAGCCGGTGACTGGAAAGAAAATAACGACGAGAGGCAGAAAGAGTTCACCGTTTGCCGTAGCGTGGTTAAATTTATAGCTTGAGTTTCGCATCCGTGAATTAAAAGTCTGCTTGTTTAAAATTATAACATAGTATTAGGATACAGTACCGTCCGTCCTGTTGTTGCATAGAACAATTGGTACTCTAATAATTCTTCCGAATATAGTCTAGGTAAGAACCTTTGAAGTTTTTCTTATTTTATTTATATATAGCGAATGTTCGGATATTTCCTCAGTTCCGTGTGTCTCTCCGGTGACGTCGAGATCGTGGGATCGAGCGTAATTTCCTTCCGTTACCATATTCTATTATTGTTGGCGTTTCGTAAAACATTCGGAGGGTGATGCTGTAGCTAACACAGATCTAGCGAGTGTATTACGTACGACCGTTCTGATTCTAATCTGGTCTGGACGCTGTAAGTACACAAACAGGCTTAGGTCGAGTTAGTACGTGACAATATCCTTCCACAGGGTGTTCCCCTATAATACTTCCCGTTCCCCATCGACGCCCTGACGTCGATACGCTTGATCTCGCGGTACCGACTTCGACGGATAGACGCCATTTAGTTATTTGAGGAGCGTTTCTCCAATCGACTCACTTAACGGCTGAATCCACCACAGCACTCGGAGTTTCCGCCCGCGTGTCTTCCGCATTTCTTCTCCGTGGGGAATAATTAATTTTGTTGGCTCGTCATCAGTGATATAATTTGTTTTAGGATAAATTAACGTAATAAGTACCATCCAGATTGTAAAAATATCAGTGAATTCTAACGTATCATGAGATAATAAATAGTGTGGAAAGTATATTCAGTATATATTATAACCGCAAATAAATCTGCTACACCTATACAGACTTTCGGAAGGTCAGGGAAATACCGGGGGAGCGATAAAAGCCCGCAACCTCGGAGGTATCTACACGGCCTGGTATATCATAGGCTACCGGACCCTCTCCACAGATGTATCCAGGCACTATGACCACAACCGTGGCCAGAGGTTTGAAACGAGGTTGCAGACATCCTCTGGCACCCAGGACCGTTCCCGTAAATCCGTTGACCTGTTCCACTGAATAATTCACCACACGTAAGTCAGGCCTCGTTACAGTATGTATGTAGAAGCAGAATGAACTGACACAGGCTGCTAATTCTGTTATGATGAATTCTTATTTATCTCCGAACGTACCATCCACAGTAGGAACGCTGAGAAGGATTCATATTCGGGAATGTTTATGTTAAGGTCATATCTTTTCACACTTGATCTCATTCGAGATTGCATGAGCGATACACGCCAGAAAGGAACAAGATTAATATTTCCTGAGAAAGACACAACTGTTAAACCATTCTGTATGTATATATATATATATATATATATATATATATATATATATATATATATATATATATATATATATATATATATATATATATATATATATATATATAAGGTACCTTAACCAAGTATGGGCACCCCCCCAAATACGGGCACTAGTGAATAAATACTGTTTGTAACCAATTTTAATAAAAGATGGCAGCATATGCATTACAGGTATCTCGTACAACTTCAGTCATAATCAAAATTCGGCCATTAGTCGATAGAGGGCGCCACCGGGTGTTTCTAGTCAGAACTCGTCGAATGTGGAAAGTGAGGTTGTAGTTTTCGGTAAGTAGATTTTATTTCATTTTGTAAAGAAAATGTAGCGAAATTAATTGTTACTATATATAAAATTGAAGCTGAGGAACTGTACTTTGAGACTGTACAATAGATATTTAGGTTTACTTCCGTATTATGAAAATGTGTTTCAAAACTTGTAGAAAATGGCATGTCCCAAATATGGGCACTAGAGTGACTGCCAAATATGGGCAGTGCCCATATTTAGAACACATGCTGTGCCCATATTTGGGACATACCTTTTGCTGACGTTTGGTTATGTTTTATCTAACACGATGTTATTTTTCAGAATATGTCTCCACAAAAGCGAGCTCAGTGGAGTTCTGACTCCCTCAAAGCAGCAGTTGCTGCAATTCAAGGAGGAATGAAGATAAAACGTGCAGCAATTAATTTTAATATTCCACGAAGTACTTTGCAACGCCATGCTTGGAGTGGTAATACAGTTAAACGGCTGGGTCGAAAATCTTTTTTAACTGACGCCCAGGAAACCGAGTTGTGTTCTCGAATATTTAGACTTGCTGAGATAGGAATGCCCCTTACATCTAAAATTTTAAGAAGAAGTGTTTACACGTTCTGCAGCGAAAACAACGTCCCCTTTCCACCTACAAAACATAATTCTTCAATGGTTGGTAGAAAATGGCTTAAATTATTTTTAAGAAGACATCCTGAGGTTGCTCGCCGAAAATCTCAAAACGTTAATCCAGCACGAGCTGCAAAACTAAACAGATTTATTGTTGAGGATTATTTCAAGACATTAAGGACTGTGATGGCCGAGTTAGACGTTATGGATAAACCTCAGCTTATTTTTAATATGGACGAAAAAGGGTGCCAATTAACAATTCATAAGGAACCTGTAATTTTAACTCGCAAAGGAATTAAACGGGTACCCTTTGTGGCACCAGAACATGCCGAAAATGTGACTGTTGTGTCTTGTGGAAATGCTATTGGTCAGATAATTCCACCTGTTGTTTTGTTTAAAGGCCAGAGAAATAAACCTGAATTTTCAGATAATTTACCACCTGGGTGCAAAGCATTCATGACTGCAAAAGGCAGCATGACTTGTGATACTTTTGTTAAATGGATTGCACATTTTGCACAATACAAACCTCCTGGAAAAGTCCTTCTGATTTTTGATGGAGCAAAATCCCATCTCGATGCAAATATTGTTGAGGCTGCAGACACTCATGAAATCACATTGTTATGCCTTCCGAGTAACTGCACGCATGAATTGCAGCCAATGGACAAATCGGTATTTCGTTCTTTTGAATACCACTGGGACGATGAATTGCAGAGGTATTGGAGTCTTAATCCTGGTAGAAAATTAACAAAATCTAGTTTTGGTAATGTATTTTCAAAAGTTTGGCCAAAGGCAACAACCCCTTCAAACGTGTCTGCAGGATTTCGAGCAACTGGTATATACCCTTTTGACCCGACGATTATTCCAGAAACGGCATTTGCACCTTCAACACTGTCAGAGAGACCCCTAGAGAACCAAAACAATGCAAATTCCCCTGCAACTACAATTCCTAGTAGTCCTAATCCTGTCCAACAAACGATGGCTTCAGAATTAACAAGAAAACAAGAGGTTGATGGTCCCAGTACATCTACTCCAAGGGTTTCAACTAACAATCCTCGTCAAAAACAAAAACGGCTTCGACGTGTCTCAGATGACGACAGTTCTGACGATGAAAATGAATGGCAACCATCCGAATCTTCGACTTCTGAAACCAGTGAATCATCGGACGAAGAGTTGGAGGCTAACAAGTCTAGATCGTTTACTGAAATATTGAAAACACCAGAACTACCTGCCAAGTCTAAAGCACCACCCAAAAAGGCAATAAACTATCGAGCTGTCAAAGTTGTTAAATGGTTGTTTGCGGAGAAGAAGTTAAGTCAAAAGGAACCATCAATTGCCAAAAAAAGAGCGCCTCAGTCCAAACAACAAACAGCCAATTTAGATAGAGCTACGTGCAGTGGCGTTGCAACTCCTCGAAAGGAATCATGGTACTGCCCCCTTTGTAAAGAAGATAAACAAGAAGACATGAGGCAGTGTACTGTTTGCCAGACTTGGGTTCATGAAGAGTGCTGTGGGCTGATGGCCAAAGATGTCATACCCTTTTTTAGGTGCCCGTCATGCGAAGAGAGTGAATGAAGTTTAAGTTATCTAACTCGTTATCTAACTTAAGCTTTTTTACAATGTTCAAGTTCATGTACAAGTGTTTAAGTTTTTCTTTTGATTAATAAGAATTATTAATAACTATATTTTCTGGATCATTTAATTTCTCTTAAGTTTCTTTTAGGGTGCCCATAATTAGAACTTGATGCTCCTAATATGGGCACTTGATTTAATTTTTTTATGGGTGACTGTTTCAGAATAAAGACATATTTTTCAAATTCTGTGTATGATTTTGTATTCGTTCTGACCTAAAGAGCAAACCATTTTTTTTCTTTGGCTTAATCTTAATCGATAAAGTTATTAATTGATATAATGCTTAGGGGTGCCCATATTTAGGTTACTTACCTTATATATATATATATATATATATATAAATAAATTTTATTATGTTCGTATTATTCGTGTTTTTGAATTATCCGTGTTGCCGATCACCCCCCCCCCCCAATTAGCCCAGATAATCGAGAGTACTGTACTGTATAATAATTTCGCTAATACAGTTTAGTTAATGACATTACTGATGATAAATTCGCTGTCGAAATACGTATTTAGCGCTTAATTTTCTGTGACTTTTTTTTAATGTTTTTGGGTTATTCTGCTTTTTGTTTTAATTTCGATCGACTGTGTCTTACATCGGTCTTTTTTTGGTATTATATTACTGTTTAAGGTGCCTTTGTGACAAATGAATTCATGTGAAATGATAGCGAACTCAAAATTAGCAGCAGAAAAAATTCTAATGAGTACAATTTGGAGAAACAAATTGATCACAGCACAGTTTTAAGACCTAGCGATCGTTTGGCTAACAATATAGCGTCATTAGAGGAATGCATGAAAAAATGTAAGCGAAACGATCGTCAGGTCTTCAAACTGTGTTGTAATGAATTGGGTTCTTCAAATTGTTCTTATTAGCGCTCATCACAGGTTCCAATCTTCACTCAAAAAATGTTTAGTTTCTGTTATGGAAAAGCTTGTAATAAATGCTATGATGTAGTGTTTTCGTGCAACTTTGGTTTAACTAAATGTCGCATAAATATATACAGGGCGTTGTGTATACATCTCATAATAGCATGCAGACGTTCACACTTACGGTACACAAAATAATAATAAGAAAACGTCCAAACACCAGCTGAAAATAAAAAACAACACATTTTATAAAAAACATTATAATATGGAATAATACATCCTCAAGTATAATTGAAAAAAAAGGTTTTCATTGCTGTTTTACCGGATGCTATAACTTAAGAACTAAGAACTGTTCCCTTGTACAATACATCGTAACTAAACGTCAAATATTAATGTAAGAATTGGATTGGACTATGACCAATCACCGACTCCATGGAGCAGTTTCACCTCACTATGCTTAAAATTTTGCCGAACCCCTGCCTTTCTGTAAGATGGGTAGGAATATTTAACGTGTCCAACATTACATGGACACGGGACCGACTGCTTTACGCCCCCTGAAGGGCGGAACGTGCAGGCATGCAACTTGCTCAAATACAATGCCAGAACCTCGGTTAATGTTAATGTTACAGAGGTTCTGGCATTGTATTTGAGTAACTTGAATGTCTGCACGTTCCGCCCTTCGGAGGCGACGTAAAGCCGTCGGTCCCATGTCCATGCGATGTTGGGCACGTTAAAGAGCCCTACCCTCCTTACAGAAAGGCAGGGGTTCGGCAAAATTTCCAGGATAGTGAGGTGAAACTGATCCCTGGCGTCGGTGATTGGCCATAGTCGCGGAAATAGGCCGACGTTGAAGAAACAAAACACACACACACCTTACTGTGATTATTCTCAAGTCGTTCCTGTTTAATTCATGAAACAGTTCAGACTTCTCTGTTGATATGGTGATGAACCGTTTTGCCTGCCTCTAGCCTGGAGTTTTCCTCCAGTTTAACAGCATTTGGTTTATCTCCCAAGTATCAAGTTCATTTCTAACGTGGCTTTTTGTTCGTCCACAATAGGGCTCTGGACCATAGAATAGTTTTTTTATATTTCAACAACACACCACGAGGGCTTACAGCCTAAATACTATCGTTCCGTGGATGTCGACAAGGAGGAAACAGACAACTTGTTAATTCTGGACTTGAATGTTTGGAGGTTCGGAGGAGAAGGAAAAACGTTGTCAAGGAATTCAACAACTTGGAAGTCCTCGGCTCAAGAGAGCGGGCATAACAAGATGTTTCATGTCTTCTGACCTGGACAGTAAAAGGGTGCATTCGCTCTGTTCTCCTGGTAGATCTGTTGGGGGCAGCAGGTGAAGGAACTATGGTGGTGGTACATATTTCCTTTACCCACCTTTCTCCACCACTCTAAGGAGTAGGCAGATTGAGGCCTTAGAGGGTCCTCAACCCGAGAACCAAGTATGTCTCATATATATATATATATATATATATATATATATATATATATATATATATATATATATATATATATATATATAAGACATACTTGGTTCTCGGGTTGAACCGCGTCCAGAATTTATGAAAACTCGACGTTTCGGCTCCTGTTTTGGATATATATATATATATATATATATATATATATATATATATATATATATATATATATATATATATATATATATATATATAAACATTTAAAAATCGAAACTAAACCCGAATGTGGGTTCCAGGGGCACTAGTTTGCTCTCATTTGAAGAGATTTTTTTCAAAATCAAAAGTCGAGATCTCCCCGATAGTCATTTTTTTCTAGGAAAATTCACTAAAAAAATACCTAAGTGAAAACTTAAAAATTGATTGGTCCCTTTTGAATATGTAGGTACATTTACTTTTTTAACTTTAAATATAAACGTTACAAAAACAATTATTGACCTTAGAATCTATGCAACTTGTTTTAATTAAATTTTATTTTGTTTATTTCATTTATTTTACTTTTAATAGCAGAATTAAAATTAAACAAAAATAATCAAAATTGATTTGAAAAT
This sequence comes from Tillus elongatus, assembly GCA_964006375.1. NCBI lineage: Eukaryota > Metazoa > Arthropoda > Insecta > Coleoptera > Cleridae > Tillus > Tillus elongatus. The sequence continues at coordinate 128,347,016 of OZ023268.1, forward strand.
GAGACAGTAAAATAATGTAAATCAAAGTTTTAGATGATAAACCAAATTCAAATTCAAAAAAAAATTGTGAAAATTTAAAGTTTCCCTTGTCCTTTTTGAATATGTAGGTATATTTACTTCTTAAATTTTAAATACGGGGTGTGCCAATTTAAACCTGGAAAATATCAGAATTAAAAAAAGCCGAGACACGCCGAATTTGTTTTCAAGAGGGACACATGATCGGTGACTTGGAACCTATCGCTTAGACAGGGGCGCAAAGTACCCTTACATTTTAAATGGCACCCTATGCTGAGTGACACCTTATTTAAAGCAACAGGTGGATTGGTCGAAGTGGAAATTCAGTTGTATATATTATAATTCCACAACCGAATATGCAAATCAAAACATTTTTGGGACACATACCTAGTTTTTTACGTAGATTCGAAATTTATAAAAAAACACCCTATTTAAAAATCCAAAGTTATCCCCCGACCTTTAAAATCGAGAGGGCGGGTAAATGTCAAAAATATGTTTAAATAGGGTGATTCATAAGTGGTGACCAAAAATGAAACGCCATGTTCTTTGAACAATTTTAAAGAGGGTATGTCCTATAAAATTTTTTCCTATAATGCTTCATTAAAAAGATACAGGGTGTTGAAGTTGAATTTCAAAAAATAAAATTTCCCAATTTTTTAAAAAGTTGCACATATATTTTGCTGAAACTTCGCATGTGTAGGCTGTTATGGAAGGTGCGTATTCTACCATAACAATTAAATCGGCTAATCCAGCAGTGGCGCGCGTACCCACATGCCATTGGTTATCCTTCAAGAAAAAAACGCAATTTTATAAAGTTTACCACTTACACCTATTCAAAATAATGACTTGTTAACCTACACGTCAAGTGACAATTAATGACTACTTTGGCAAACCAGACTACTACTTATTAAAATACAACAAAGATAATCGTCGTACAAAAAATTATCAAGGCATTAAATGTTCCATATTAAAAAGATGTGCGTGTATTCAGGCCAATGGAGGCATAAAAGTGTATCATTGCGATTTTCTACCAAACAACGACTGGTTAAAAATCATGAACTGTGCTCTAAAACACTTAACTAATTCATTGCTTACTCGTAAAATAAGCGTCGTACAGAAAATTATCAAGAGAATCATTTTGTTCACGAATGAAAGTAAGATTCAAAAAATGAAAAATAAAAAAAAAATCATTGGCTTACCCGTTTTTTTCTTGAGGGATAACCAATGACATGTGGGTACGCGTGCCACTGCTGGATTAGCCGATTCAATTCTTATGGTAGAATACGCGCCTTCCATAACAGCCTACACATGCGAAGTTTCAGCAAAATATATGTGCTACTTTTTAAAAAATTGGGAAATTTTATTTTTTGAAATTCAACTTCAACACCCTGTATCTTTTTAATGAAGCATTATAGGAAAAACTTTTATAGGACATGCCCTCTCTAAAATTGTTCAAAGAACATGGGGTTTCATTTTTGGTCACCACTTATGTATATCCTCCGTTTCCCCATTACTTCACCAAAATTTCACCAAAAAAATTAAACCGTTTTCGAGATATCCCCTTGTAACGCTTTAAAAAACTCACCCTATATAACTGTGTCATAAATATTTGACATTACAATATAAAACTTAGCAAGAAGTCTTAATAAAATTTGCCATTGAAGTTTTACCTGCTAAATGTTGGTGATATCGAGGGCCTCACTCGCTGGGAGGGAATTTGTCCCGTTACAACTTGTGGGGTTTCTTCATCAATCAAGATCTTTTCTTCCGGTTTGTTGTTCCGTGGAGATTCCATTATTCCAAATTACCAACATACAATCACAAAACACTGTTAACCAGCTCAAAAAGCCACCCAGATATTCATTATATGTTGTAAATTCCAAAATATCTTAAGTAATTTTGCCACGAATCCGCTAACACACTTACAATGAATTATGATCGATACCTTTATAATCGTTTTGGAATCAATTTTGATACACTACACTAAGTTAACTAGCTCTTATCTGTAACTGAGGTTGTATATATATTATTACGTGACGGGTTTGTTTAAATTTTACGTTTATGTATTCTTTTATCACTTTTTTAAGGATAGGCCTGGTTGGTTAGCGCTTTATAAAATGCTAACAACAATATATTAGCACATGTCAAATATTCCGCACTAAAACAAACTTTAAATATTGAATAATTGCATATACAGACGATTTTTTTATTTCGTTGTAAATATAAAACCGCACTAAATAAGTTTCCATGATTGTAGAATCCGTTAAAACGATACTAATATTTATTTGTCGAAATTAGTCATTTTAAAGCAAATAGTTAGAAGTAAGCGAGCAGATATCGCGGTGTATTGTGGGAGATGTCATTATTTGATTGACAAGTTGAGGCTGTCCCCCATTTTAAAGTGCTTGAAAGTTTTAGCACTCATAATTGCACCATCCTTTTATCATGCGTTTAGTGCTTTGTCCTTTTTTATTAAGTTAACAATCGTCGTGCCATTTCATGCTATGAATAGAATCCAGCATGAATTGTTTAGGACATTGTGATTTAAGTCGGTATCTTGCTCATATGCATAATCCTTGATGGAGATAACAACGATCAAGCTGACTAGATCTGAATCACTCTAGGGAGTAACAGACTAAATACATCACGATACAGCTAAGAAAAAAAAACTCTGGACGCAGCAAGTGCGTTATGGACGTGAATTTTCATAAAAATGTTTTTAATTACAAATATATCGCTCTAATGCGAGCAGACATCAATTTGGTTACCGGTATAACCTATAGGTATAGTAGGAACAATGTACCATATTTTATTAATAATTATTTGAAAATGTACAAAAATTTTCCGAAAATAAACTAAATAAAAGTTTCCGAGAAAACTGGTTTCCTAGCCAATGAACCTTAGGTTAATAGCAAATTGAGTTATTGAAATTTGAAACATTTTATGAAAATTCGCAACCAAAACGCCTTGCTGCGTTCATACAAAAATTTTCCGAAAATAAAGTTAAATGTTAGTTTCCTAACCAACAAAACCTACGTTAATAGCAAATTGAGTTATTGAAATTTGGAGGATTTAATGAAAATTTGCTACCAAAACGCACTTACTGCATCCAGATTTTTTTCCTACAAACATGCATCATATTTCGATAAAAAATGCTAAAATGCAGTAACGAATTTGTTCTACGAAAATGAGCTACAAATTATAGACCGTTAAACCATAAACTTCACTAAACATACAGCGAAAGCATCAACTTAACTAAATCGACAGCCAAACCATCAGAGAAAGGGTCTATTTGAAATGAATTTTCTGTAAATATTTTAGTAAAATGAAGGGCAATGACGGCTGAATCTGAAACTTAAGGGTTCGCACAACACTCTTCTTGTAACATCTTCTTTTCACAATCCGTATTTATATCACGTTCCTTGCCTAAACATTGCCAATTTTGACATTTTAAATTGCGAGTTTGACGTTTTAATTTGCGAGTTTGACGCTTTGAGGATAACTCCAAAATTTGTTGCTTTAGCTACCCGTAACTTTTTTGTCCTTAAACTAGAGAACTAAATTCTGGTGCATTGTTCACTCTTTATAATATAAACACACGTACCAAATTTGGTTGCCCTCACTTTGTTATTTCCGGAAATATGATTTTTTTTTAGAAAGAAAACACAAAATTTTCCGGGAAAACCTGCTCCGATATTTCTGGCTAACGAACTTTTTCAAGCCACTTTCAAAATGAAGGTGCTCACCAAATTTGATCAAGATCGGTCTATTATTCTTTAAGTTATCGGTACTATATATATATATATATATATATATATATATATATATATATATATATATATATATATATATATATATATATATATATATATATACACGGATTTCCCCATTAGTGATTTTTTAAAGAAAATTCACTAAAAAAGAAAATTTGAATCACCAACGACTTATGGGCCACCTAATTGTATAAATATTTTTTTAAGATGTAGCTCAAGACACCCTATAATTAATGTATACCATTTTTTTCGTATCTTGCATAATGACGGATATGTTGATCATTAAAGATTTTTTACGAAAATTCGACAAAAATGATATACCATTAACCGATAAACTTTTCTAACTGTATATCCCAGTTGAGCTTCTTATCTAGGATAACTCCCAGATATTTTGCTTGGTCCGAAAATGGAATGGTTTCTCCCATGAGAATAGGTGGTTAGAAAACGTTATCCGCAGGGCAAAACTGCCCCTGTGGACCTGCCGTAGAATCTGTGGTAATAACTGGGGAACAAACCCCCAACAGATGTACTGGCTCTATGTAGTGGTTATCAGGCCAATGATAACATATGGAGCCATAGTTTGGTGGCCTAAGGTACTTCGTGGTAACGCGAGGGCCAAACTGGCTCATCTACAGAGACAAGCTTGTCTGATGATAACGGGAGCGATAAGCACCGCACCATCAGCCGCTCTGGAGGTCCTTCTCAATATTCCCCCACTTCACATATGGTTGGAGAGGGTGGCGAGGTGGACAACGTACAGACTAAAACAAACGGCAGATAACATGCCGAGGGAAGTCAATCTGAGAGGGTCCGGTCTCCTTGATGACAGTGATTGTCACAGGATACTGGGAATGGTCTCAGACTTGATGCCTATAAAAATCAGCAGATATCTGTCATTCAAGACCGTCCTCCCGGAAAGGGAGGACTGGGACCGGAATCAATCGACCCTGTTGAGAGCGGACCTCTGCTGGTACTCTGACGGCTCCAAAACCAATCTGGGAGTAGGAGCCGGCGCATATGGGGGCAGCACCGATGCTAGACTTTCAGCTAGCCTCGGCAAGTACGCAACCATACACCAGGCAGAAGTGTATGCCATCGAGATGTGTGCAAGGGAAAGTTTAAAAGACCTGTGCACAAACAAATCGATAAAGATATATGCAGATAGCCAAGCTGCAATAAAGGCTCTTGGTTCCTACCGGTGTAATTCAAAGACGGTATAGAGTTGTAAATCTGCCCTTAACGAATTGGGCAGCTGTAATGAGGTGTCGCTGGTCTGGATACCGGTCACTCGGACCATGACGGCAATGTTGCGGCCGACGCGCTTGCCAAGAGTGGGGCCCAGAGTGACTTTGTTGGACCAGAACCGGTGCTGGGGATAACATCTTGCACAGCAAAACGCACCTTAAAGACCTGGACAGAAAGAATGACAATCCAATATTGGCAAAATCTTCCAGGATTAGCCCACTCTAAGGCCTTCATAAATGGCCTGTCTGAGTCAAGGGCTAAAAAGCTTCTAGAGTTGAACAGACAACAACTGAGAACTCTAGTCGGCCTGTATACAGGACACTGCCGCTTGCGGCACCACATGCACCGTATTGGGGTCGGTCAGGAGACCGAGTGCCGGCTGTGCAGGGAGAATGAAGAAACAGCAGAGCATGTGCTGTGTTACTGTCCGGCAGCGGACAGGACCAGATACCTGCTCTTTGGCAAGGTAAAGCTTGCTCCAGAAGACCTGGATCAACTTTCGCCCACAAAGATTATCGACCTCTGCAGGAGGCTGGATTTGTTGGGCGAAATATAGACTTTAGGCGTGAGCCACAATAGACCTAAAGGTCGCGGTGGAGGGCCGATATGGCCCACTCACATACAAACCTAACCTAACCTAACCGATAAACTTTATAGCCAACACTACTGCCAAAGCATCTGAGAAAGGGTCTATTTGAAATGAATTTTCTGGGAATATTTTAGTAAAATGAAAGACAATGGCGATTGAAACTAGGACTTCAGGCTTTGTAAAACATTCTTCTTAAGACATTTTCCTTCCATAGCTCATATTAGTTTCAGGTTCATTGCCTAAATATTACCAATTTTGAAGTTTAAAATCGCGACTTTTGACGTTTTGAGGAAAACCCAATTTTTTTTTCTTTAAATGCCTGTAACTTTTTTGTCCTTTCTTTCTCGAAGAAAAAAATAACAAAAAGTTTTCCGGGAAAACCTCTGCGGATTTTCCTGGCTAACGAACTTATCCAAGCCACTTGCGAAAGGAAGGTACTCACCAAGTTTTATCAAAATCGGTCCATTATTTCTTTAGTTATAGGTGTGACACATAAATATATATATATATATATATATATATATATATATATATATATATATATATATATATATATATATATATATATAATATAAAGTCTGAAACGGACCTCGGATTTGGGTTTTAGGGGTCCTAAATAGCGCTCATTTGAAGACAGTTTTTCAAAATTCAAAAGTCGGGATCTCCCCAATAGTGAATTTTTTTAAAGAAAATTCACTAAAAAGCGCAACACACTTCATTGATTGTTGTTGACCTTATTTGGTGAAACCGTTCTATAATAAATATAGATGTAGACGCTTATTTTCTGGTTTCATACATGCTTGATTTCTTATCTGTAACCGGCAAGACCTCCAAATAATTATTAAAAACTAGCGGATCTGGTAAATATTTGTCAACTATATGTAAATATTTGTTCTTCACAACCTTTTGTGAGTTGTTTATCTGACATATAAATTACCTAAACAATTAAGATGTCGTAGATAATACATAAAGTAACACATATTTCAAGTACTTGTATTTTAACTATACAGGGTGTGCCAAGTAAAACTTCTCACGTGGAAAATATCGGAATTAAAACAAAAAAAAAAAAAAAAACGAAAAAAAAAGGCGTGACACGTCGACATTTTTTTCGAGGGGGACACATGATGGTGTAATTTTTGGTGTCACGGGGACGTGCAGTACCCTTAAATCTTAAATACGAGGCGGGTCAATAAGTCCGTGACGTTTTTAATGACACACACGTTTTTTGACAAAAAATAATTTTATTTTTCAACATAGTCCCCTTTGAGCTCTATATACTTCGTCCAACGCTTCTCCAAATTTTTTATCCCTTCCAAAAATTAAGCTTTCTCGAGGTCCTCAAAATAGGTATTTGTTTGTGATATAATGTCATCATTGGAGTCAAATCTCTTTCCGCCGAGTCATTTCTTTAGGTTTGGAAACAAGAAATAGTCGCTCGGGGCTAAATTCGGAGAATTTGGTGGATAAGGGAGAAATTCGTAGCCCCATTTATGCAATTTCGTCATGGAGACTACACATGTGTGCGCCCTTGCATTGTCTTGGCGGAAAATAATTTTTTCTTGGCCAAATGCGGTCGTTTTTTCTTCAATTCGTCACTAAATCGGTTCAATAAGTTGGTATAATATTCGCCATTGATTATTTTTCCCTTCTGAATGTGGATTTTACCACGTGCATCCAAAAAAACGGCCGCCATGACTTTATGAGCTGACAAACCCACCTTGGCCGATTCGCACGGAGAAACCCACCGTTTTGACTGCTGCTTGGTCTCTGGTGTATTGTGGTGAATCCCTGTTTCGTCCACGGTTACTAAAAGGCGCAAAAACTCGTCCCTATTGCGGTTGAACAACGCCAAACATTCCTTCGAAGTTGTCACACGATTGCGTTTGTTGTCGATTGTGAGCAAACGCGGCACCCATCTTGCAGATAGCTTTCTCATACCCAAGTGATCATGAAAAATCGAAACCACTAAGCCATGTGATATGCCTATGGCTTCCACAATCTCCCGGACTTTCAATCTCCAATCGGCCAACACCATATCTTGATTTTTTTCATTTGTTTCGGATGTAGCGACCTCAACTGGGCGACCAGAACGTTGGGCGTCATTTGTGCTTGTATGGTCGCAACAAAATTCAGCATTATACTCGTCACGATGAGTAACATGAGACCAAACACGTGAGGGTCAGCTTTAAAACTAACAAAGTTGGTTTGCGCATGAGCAAACCGCCATTTTTACATACGTCATTTTTATAAAAATCAAAATGACTGATTCTCTTATTTTGACAGGTAGTGCTACGTGTCGTTTAAAACGTTAAATTTTTGAATTTTGGCGCTCGACGGTCGCCATCATGGATGCCATCTTGGATGACGTCATCTCAGTGTAGGTTCCTATTGGTCGTCTATCCAACCGCCATCTTGGAATGTCAACTATCAACCGCGATCTTGCAATGTCAGCTGTCAGCCGCCAACTTGGATGACGTCACCTTGGATGACGTCATCTTGTATGACGTCATCTCAGGTTAGACCCCGCATCCTGTGACGTCAAAGCGCGCATACGCAGTGGCCGGGTGGAGGGTAGAGGGCCCAGAATGCCCCATCTATACCTACTTACGGCTATGGTAGCCAGCCTTCCAACACCCTTAACATTCTGTGTTATTGAGAGCTGCCGTGACAATATACTACTTGGTTCCGCAACGAGGTGGCGGCACGTGCTTCGTGTCTTACATCTCACTGAGTGTTGGAAGGCTGGCTACTATAGCCGTATTCTTTTATAGGTGTATTTTCGCTGCAATTAGTATGCCGTACTGACGAGCTCTAATTAGAGCAAAATCGGTCCATTGTTCAAATTGTTGTAAGAATGCATCTAGCCTTACATACTTTGTCCCTATATTAGGGTAGAAATGGGCCAGGGCTGACAATTTACTAAATTGTTAGTTGGTTGTATACAGTCTATATTTTTTAACATGCTGTGTTATTTGGAGCTGCCGTGACAACATACTACTTGGTTTCGCAACGAGGTGGCGGCACGTGCTTCGTGTCTCACATCTCACTGAGTATAACTGGTTAGACTGAAATGTTACAATCATCTGCCGCGTTTTCCAATTAATAACTATCAGACCCTTGCATAAAATGCAGCATAATAATACTAGTCAGATTTAAAAGTACCGTAACCTCATTAATTATAACTTAATTATTAATTATTAGCTTTACCTAGACCCGTCAGCCCTTACGTAAGCTGGCATATGCGACAAAGAGCTGTTACATGTTGACACCCTTGACAAACTAGGAACTTTAGGTATTCTACTAGGTGTTAGCAAATAATGCTGTCCATTCCTACACAACAGTGGCGATTCACCACCGCCTATCTTGAAAGTCACCGGTTCTTCTTGATTGGTTTCGTTTTCTTCGTGTTCTTCTATTATGCCTGGTTGGTAGAAGAGCTTCTGTGGGAATGGAGTAGTGGATGATGACGAAGATGATGATGGCATCGACATGCTTTAACCAGTATTATCACATATATGAGATTGGGGGGTTTTGAGAACTTTTGCTTCTGGTTAATATCTTAATTGTTAAAAGAGCCATCATTGTTAACCTAAAATTAAATACAAAATTATTAAAACTACGCATGTTCGGGTTAAAGGTGGAATTAGGGTTAAACAAAAGATTTAAAAGAAAAAGGAGAACCTTTAAATGCGATTCTTACTTCCGTGAAATAGGGAAACGCATATTCGGCTACTAGGACGCAGTAATGCCCGATGCAGCGATCGTTTTATGCGGTCGATGAGTTTGTTTCGAGCTCTGCGAGGCAAATGATTTAGATGGATTTTTTAAATGTTTTTGTACCTGACTGTTTTGTTGTTTAATATTGTACATGTATATTTTTATTATATTGCAGTCTATATGAGTGTATACAGATGTTTGTATCTCACTGTTTTAAGCGTTGCGTTTTTTCTTACATAGTGCACTTTTATCTTTTTGTTTTTTTTGTAATTAAACAGCATAATTGTTTTTATATTATACTGTATTATATATTATATGTTCATGTTATATATATATATATATATATATATATATATATATATATATATATATATATATATATATATATATATATATATATATATATATATATATATATATATATATATCGTGACGAGCTTATCCATGTATTATGGTAACGCAAAAATAAGTTATCTATCTATCTATCTATCATCTAATTGATAAGAAATACAAATTATATGCGCATGTTTATAGCATAGCTATGTAAAAAAAAGTCTGGATGCAGCAAGTGTGTTATGGAAGTGAGTTTCCATAAAAATGTTTTTAATAGCAAATGCGAGCAGGCATCAATCTGATTACCGGTATAGCCTATGTAGTAGAAACAATGTACTATGTTTTATCAAAATTATTTATGGTTTGAAAATATACAAGAATTTTCCGAAAATAAACTTAAATGTTGGTTTCCTAACCAACAAAGCTTACGTTAATAGCAAATTGAGTTATTGAAATTTGAAGGGTTTAATGAAAATTCGGTAAATTTGCAGATTAGCTCTTGAACGCTTTTCAAAAAATTGTTTTCAGAAACATTACTAGGACCCCACCTGGATGCACAAACCGCAAGAAAATTTCTTGTTCCCACCCCCCAAGGAAGTTACGGGACTGGGAGTGAATAGGGGTGCTGGGCGGGGTAGGTAGTAAAAAGAAATTATGAGCAGAAAATGCGAAGAAAACTGCTTGAAAGCTGTCTATTTGACGCCATATCCCCATTAAAACCTGCCTACCCCGCACAGCACCCCTATTTGCCCCAGGTCACGTAACTTCCTTGGAGGGTATGAACAAGAAGTTTTTCTTGTGGTTTATGCAACAAAGGTGGTTGTATGACTACGGGGGGGGGGATGCCTACGACGAAGCAGACCCCCCCAGGTTCGACTTGTGACAGGAGTGGGTGGTTGGGGGTGGCTGCTTTGTCGTGGGGATTTTCCTTCCCCCTCGCGTGCATACAACCACCCTTGCTGCATAAATCACAAGAAAAATGTCTTCTTCCTACCCGCCAAGGAAGTTACGGCACCTGGGGGGATAGGGGTGCTGTGCGGGGTAGGCAGGGTTTAAGGGGATATGGCTTCAAGATGTGAAAAATATAGCTTTCAAGCCCGTTTTATTCGAATTTTCTGCTCATATTTCCTTTTTACTACCTACCCCGCGCAGCACACATACTCACTCCTGGTCCCGTAACTTCCTTGGGGGGTGTGAACAAGAAATTTTTCTTGGGGTTTGTGGATCCAGGGGGACCCTAGGCAGGTTTATGAAAACAGTTTTTTGAAAAGCGTTCGGGAGCTAAACTGCAAATTTACCGAAAATCCGCTACCAAAACGCACTTACTGTGTCCAGATTTTTTTCTTACAAACGCATTATATTTCGATAAAAAATGCAAAAATGCATTACCGAATTTGTTCTACGAAAATAATTGGCCATTTTTATCACTATTAAGGATAATTGTAATTGTAATTGTAATTTCGATAACAAACTTCACCGCGTACACTTCTCGCATGCAAACGTCACTTGGTTGACAAATTAAATTCAAAAGGCTACTATTGTTACAAGTTTGCAACCTTCACTCGAATAAATATGTATTTATCTCCAGAACGGTTAGATTTAGGTATAGGGAATGCTGATGTAAATCGAAAGAGATTCGAAATGACAATCAACTTAGTAGAACGTAGAACCGGAAGTGTCACGTGAGCAAAAATATTTGAGTTTAATTGGGCTTGGCTGAAAACCTAGGAATCGATATTTTCCGAATTAAAATCGGTTCGGTTATTGAGAAACTTCTAACAGAAACTCTTGGTGCCCCACCCTGTGTATCTACGATTTATTTTCAGAGGCTGTGAAGCATAATGATCATTCAGAAGATGAGATTGATTGCAAATTAGAAAAAATATGTCTTAGTTTTGAATATCTGTCCATTTATTAATATATTATCTTCCTGATTAATGAAGCACACATCCAAAAACATCTTTTGCAATAGTTGTTTTCATTTGTGAGAATTTTAATATCACCAAAATCTATTCTATGACCTATATTGTTCACATATCGTGATAAAGCACAAGTATCCAACCTTACACAATATTATGATTATTATTACTCAAGAATACGTAAACATTTTTTAACTTAAAGATGTCTTAGGGCTAAATGCGTTACATAAAGCTCAGACATGTTGTCGAAGGGCAACAATTAGCAAAGAAAAAGGTTGAAGTCAGAAGATAAGCTTAGCCATCGTCATAAAATGATTTAACTTTATGTTTTAGGCGTAACACTATCTTTTATATATTGGTAATTAATGATAATACAATTTATTGACTATTTACGACACAAAGTCGTAATAAACACGTGTAGAAATACTAAAACATTTAATAACGTCACTTACGTTTATTTCGTTTCAGGTATTTATGACATAGTAGTATCTAGAAATTGCAATTGTTTATAGTAACAAATGAAGCAGAAAGAATCGCAACACATCGCAAATTAAACACTTAAATCAACACACCGTGTTTCAGGGCCACTAAATGTTAATAAGGTTCACACATCATGATTACTATGTCACTTCTTGACGAGCACGTGAATGAAAATAAACAATTGCAACACTCTGGTTTCACTCGTTCTCTTCTGTCTACGCCAACTTTCTAACACGATCTGGATTGTGGTTAACTCGTGTGGTCAAAACAATCCAGTAATCTTGATCTGTTAGCAGCCAGCAAGTGAAAAGGACACGTTTGGCTGTGTAATTTTGCTGTGGGCGGTTAGTGAAAAAAACACACACGCCGTTCTTTCGTCTCTACACGATTTGGCCTACTATTTGTTTCCCCATATTTATTTAAATCCGCAGTCTATTGTTTTGTGATTTATCTCCTTTACTGTAAATGTTAACGTCATACAGATAATAGCTAAAGGACTCTTGTCCTTGCGGTATATAGGTGGCCCATACGTGTAAAATTGTGTTTATGCGATACATCTCATCGCCACAGTGTAAGGTGATGTCGCCTTGTTGCTTATAACATACGAGTCACCTGTATGGTGTTTCTATTAACGTGACAATGTCATTCTGAACATTAAAAGTAATATTTCTGCGATGATTTTGATGTAATTATATAATTAACATTTATGGTATTAATGAGCTTATTTTCATTTAAATTTTTAGTTATTTTATCTTTACATGCTCGTCTAATACTTTTTAGAAGGCTCGGGTAATGTTTAATATCTGTTTTAATATCAGCAATAACAGCTACTAGATCAGTGGTCGCAAACTTTTTCAGTATGTTGAGCTACCTTGATAATTTTGGAATAAACAGGCTGCTACCTAGTCGTAAGCGACGTAAGCCAACCTAAATGAAAAAATCCACAACTGTATTCAACATATTAAATACATGTATTTATTTAACTATTTTTTTCCCAGCAACACGAGGGCTTACAGCCTAAATACGTTCGTACCGTGGGTGTAGACAAGGAGGAAAGAGGCAACTTGTTAATTCTGGACTTAAAGGTTTGGAGGTTCGGGGGAGAAGGAAAAACATGTGCCGGCAAGAAGTTCCACAACTTAGCAGTCCTCAGGACAAAAAAGCGGGCATAACAAGATGTTCTATGTCTGGTGACCTGGACAGTAAAAAGGTGCATTCGCTCTGTTACCCTGGTATATCTGTTGGGGGCAGCAGGTGGAGGAACTATGGAAGAAAGCTCCTCTGAGCAGTGCCCGTGCAGATATCCATAAAAGAGAGAGAGAGATAGAGAGATAGGTCACCAACGGCAGTCTGTCGGCAAGGGATGGCAGCCTTTGGGTGAGGGTATGGTCACCGATGAGATGTATAGCTCTCTTCTGAATGGAGTCCAGGATAACGAGTGTAGAAGCGGCACTAGCACCCCAGATGTGGGAGCAGTATTCGAGGTTTGGTCTTATTTGTGAAATATGTAAAGTATAAAGATTAGCTGATGAAAATTATTTGCGAGCCCGGAAGAGGAAACCTAATTTCTTAGCAGCCGCTTCTTCAATTGATGTGACATGTTGGTGCCAATTGAGATTTCGATCCACAGAAATACCAACAAGTGAAAAGGACTCATTACTTTGAATAACTTTGTTGTTTATTGTGATGGGTCTAGGGCTGGTGTATCTCTTATGAGAAAGAAAGCAAGACTGTGATTTGGTGGGGTTGAATTGTACAAGATTTCTACTTCCCCAGTCTAATATTTTTTGGAGATCCACGGAGACAGAACACTCCATGAGTCTGCGATCCTCATCTAATTGGGCTAAAGAGACAGGCTTAGAATATTGTATATTAGAGTGGAGGGTGCTGTCGTTCGCGTAACTGTGAACTGGGTTGGATGTGCTAGAGAGGAGGTCATTGATGTGGAGAAGAAAGCAAGTAGGGGCTAAAGCTGAACCTTGAGGAACACTTGCATTAATTGGATACAGTTTAGAGGAATGGCCACCCACGACAACAGAAATGCTCCGGTTGGAGAGGAAATTTGCTGTCCACGTACAGAGTTTTGGTGGTAGGCCATAGGCCGGTAGTTTATTAAGCAGCGCTGCGTGTGAGACCTGGCCGAATGCTTTGGATATGTCTAGAGCGGATTCACCGTGTAGTTCCATAGACTTGTTCCAAGAATGGGTGACAAAGGAAAGGAGGTCGGCAGTTGATCTGCGCTGACGGAATCCATCAGTCGTGGATTAGACTGTGTTTTTCAAGAAATTTTAGTAATTCGCTGTTTATATACTTTTCCATCATTTTGGAGGCGACTGAAAGGAGAGAAATAGGCCTGTAGTTGCTAGGAAGGGCTTTGGATCCTTTCTAGGGGATGGGTTGTACTCGAGCAGTTTTCCAGTTACTAGGGAATATGCCTTTATTGTAAGATATCTGAAACAGACGAGTCAGGACAGGAGCAAGTTCTGGTGCGCATTTTTTGAGAAGAATTGCTGGGATCTCATCAAGGCCAGAGGCTTTCCTGGCATTAAGAGAAGCGAGTATCTCTCGTACCTTTTTAGTTTTGAAAGTGATAATTCTTTGTTGCTCACCTAAAGTTGCAAATTAAGTTCATTTAATTTTTCTGCAATGTCAACAAAAAAACTAAAATCTCTAAGCCAGATTGAATTTTTCAGTTCCAGAATAGGTTCATCGCGTAGTTTGAAAAATGGAACTATCGCGGAGAGGGCGTAATTATAACAATTCAGCTCTCGTCCTCTACTTAACCAGTAGCGGCTCGTGCCTTAATGCATTGGGGGTGCGCAAGAAAAAAAAAGTTCGGGACGCAGCAAGTGCGTTATGGTAGTGAATTTTTATAAAATACTTTAAATTTGAATAACTCAAGTTTTTACGAACTTAGAAAGTTGAATTTTAGTGCATGGTAGGGTCCTACCCAGGGCAATATATCCACAAAATTTCATCAAAATAACTTTGCAATTTTTGGAGAAAAAATGTTTTTCAAAAGAAAACTGAAAATTTGAATAACTTAATTTTCTAAAAATGTAGAAAGTTGAATTTTAATAGATAGTAAGGTATTTCACAAGGCAATATATCCATCAAATTTCATTAATATACCTTTTGTAATTTTTGGAGAGAAATATTAAAAAAAAAACTCAAAATTTTCCCGGAAAACGTTATCCGATTTTCCTGACTAACGAACTCATCCAAGCCATTAATAAAAGAAAGGCACTTGCCGAGTTTCATCGAAATCAGTTGCTTATTTTTTCAGTTATCGGTTGGATACGTACATATATACATACATATATATATATATATATATATATATATATATATATATATATATATATATATATATATATATATGTATGTATGTATGTATGTATGTACGTATCCAACCGATAACTGAAAAAATAAGCAACTGATTTCGATGAAACTCGGCAAGTGCCTTTCTTTTATTAATGGCTTGGATGAGTTCGTTAGTCAGGAAAATCGGATAACGTTTTCCGGGAAAATTTTGAGTTTTTTTTTAAATATTTCTCTCCAAAAATTATATATATATATATATATATATATATATATATATATATATATATATATATATATATATATATATATATAAACATATAAACATTGAAACTGACCCCGGATAGAGATTCTAGGTGTCCAAGTTCGCGCTCATTTAAAATTTTTTTTAAAATAAAAATTCAATTAAAATGAAGGGCTTGCCTATTTTTTCCCCGAAAATGTGTTATAAAATAACCTACTTACTAAACTTAATAATTATTAACTACTTACCAAGTTTTTCTCTAGTTAGTTATACGTTATTGTAGTTAAAAAGTCTCTTAAAAGGTAACCTTTAAATTTATAATATTATCCACTGAATTAATCACAGTATCACAATTATTTTGTCCACTTATTAAGCAACCCGAAGTAGTGGCTATCGTAATAATAATAATAATAATTTTATTGTTAGAACATGTAAACAACGAAATGATCTAATTAAAAAACAATCTGACGCGAAGAGGAAAATTACTAGGTAGTAGGTACACACTCTCTGCCAAAAGTGCACTACAAACTAAAAGTCTGTAATTTTATAGCGCACAACTGATTGCTTATTCCGTCGTTTTCGACGATGATTGCGATCATTTCGCACTGAAGTATCGCATTTCCTGAGAGCGCCGAAAAATACACACCGCCGCCCGACTGCTTTATATGGATATGGATGTATATAACGTCTGCAAGGATTAAGACTATACTTATTCTGATTCTGTATTAATGGCTGCCGACTCTCTGCGATCCTCGATATACTAATTTTGTTTGTTGAATGCAGGAGGTAAAAAAGTAAATAAAAATTTAATTTATTAAAATATAGCATAGCAAAAATATTATTTTTCCACAGCAGGCGGCAGTGCGCGCGACGGGCGCACGTATTGAGGAGCCGCCCCTATACTTAACCATCGGAATTCAGAGTGGAAACCCCCTATTGACGGTTAATTTAATCGGCAAGGGTTGTGAATAATCTTCTTTCCAACGGTTGAGCTCTAATCTTGTTCAAAATTTTTACTACCAATTTCATAATTGCGTTGTTTAGTTTTAGAAAATTTCCACATAATGCTTGCTGATGAGTAATGCAGTGGTGACATATAAACTGGGGAAAACTTTCATTTTCGTTTAGCAAAGCTTGCCATTATGTCGCCTATTTTTTTCTTGTTGGTAATTTTAACATTAGAGTTAATGAAATTGGTATTAACTGATTTTTGTTTGCAGGATTTTAGAAAAGCGATGTCTGCACCTCTTAAATTCAATTTTACAACTTAGTTTACGATAAAGAATCAGTTTCGTTGACCTGGGAGTTATAATTCACTGGGTGAAGAATGGAATTCATCATTTTATTATATTTTGACCAAATAATAAAATTGTTTTGATGAAAAGATAGTCAAATATAGACAAAATCCGATAAAAATACATACAATACCAGAACCGGATTTCAAAAACAATACTATTTTTAATCCCTGATGTCAAAGTCCACATTTAACCCTGATAAAATTGCAATCAGTGGTTTTAGATGAAAAAAAAGCAAAACATGAAATATGAAATAATATCAAACCAATGTTTTTATGTTTGTTTACATTGCATGTCATTGTGAACCAAACAGGTTAATAATTAACACGCCGGCAGACAAATTCATAAATTAATTTTAATTAACAGCAGGTTGATTCTAACATTGTTGCTATTAATGTTAAGCAATAGGAAGCCGATCATTATTTGTCACAGATATATTTGTTATTTGGTCGTTAATTTAATGGGGCATAAGCAGTTTAATCATTACGGTATCCGTTTTGATCTCATTAAAGGGATTTGCTCTTTTTAGCGAATTTTTCGTAAAACGAAAAATTCACTAATGAGGAGATCTGTGTATATATATACAGGGTGTTTCTAAATTGATGCGAAAAATTTGACAGGGTGATTCTTTGGCGAAAAATAAGAGGTATCTTTTTTATAAAGTTTTTCTTGAAACCCCTTCTCCTCCAAGTTACAGTCCTTTGAAATTTTGTCAAAAAAAAGTTTTCATCAAATTTCTCCGTTATGGAATAATTTTAAAAAGCCGAAATTTTGCAGATGCATAATGCTAACAAAATGACAGTTTTAAAAGGATTTTATAACCACGGCGCGAAAATACACCTATAAAGTAATATGGCTATGGTAGCCAGCCTTACAACACTAAGTGAGTGGTAAGACACGAAGCAACGTGTATTATTACTTTATAGGTGTATTTTCGCTACAATTAGTATGCCGTACCGAAGAGCTGTAATTAGAGCGAAACGGGTCTATGGTTCTAATTGTGGCGAGAATACATCTAGCCTTACATACTTTGTCCCTATATTAGGGTAGAAATGCGCCGAGGCTGACAATTTACTAAATTGTTAGTTGGTTGTATACAGTCTCTATTTTTTAACACTTTGTGTTATTTGGAGCTGGCGTGACAACATACTACTTGGTTCCGCAACTAGGTGGCGGCACGTTGTCGTGTCTTACGACTCACTTTGTGTTGGAAGGCTGGCTACCATAGCCGTATTACTTTATAGGTGTATTTTTGCTACAATTAGTGTGCCGTACTGAAAAGCTTTAATTAGAGCGAAACCTGTCTACGGTTCTAATTGTGGCGAGAATACATCTAGCCTTATTACATACAACGTTTAAGTTTTCTTGACGCAGGAGACTCAAGAAGTAGCAGAAAAAATACTTTGAAAAGTTTATAATTTTTCTTTTTAAAACGCCAAAGTCGGGATTTGAAACGTCAAAATTTGCAATTTTCAGACAAATAATCTGAAACAAATACGGATTGTGCTAAAGAAATGTCGTAATAGGTGTGTTTTGCAAAGCCTTAAGATTCAGCTTCAACCATCATTGTCCTTCATCTTAACAAAATATGATCGAAAATCCATTTCAAATAGACCCTATTTCTGATGCTTTGGCAGTAGTTTCAGCTATAGAGTTTATAGTTTAGTAGTCTATATTTTAGCAAATTTTCGTAGACTTATGAATTTTGAAAAGATTTCTTCAAATGAGCGCGAACTAGAACCCCTAAAACTCATATTAGGGGTATGTTTCAGTTTTTGTCTCTTTACACATATACAGGCTGACACATTTCTACGGTGAAACTCAATATTTTTGTTTATATACAAGATACGAGCAAAAATTGTATATGTTAATTACATGGTGTTTTGAGCTGCATTTTATAAAATTATTTTAATAATCACAGGCTGGCCGATAAGTCGTTGGTGATACACACTTTCTTTTTTAATAGACACTCCTCATGTTAATACACGTTAGCATTTTCCATTGAATTATAATGCATGTTTGTAAGGAAAAAAAAAGATACCGTTCATCGTTTTTGAGTTATTTCAATTGTTTTGCAACTTTTCACATTTTTGGCACATTGCACAAAAACATCACAAATTGTAAAAAGGCGTTTGCAGCAATAGAGAGCTGAGCCTTATGGAAATGTTTGTATTACTCATTGAAAAAATCGAGCTGCCGTATATAGGCACTGTCAAATAGTGACTGAATTTGAAGAGTTTCCGCAGAAATCTTTTTGGTGTTAACATTTAAATAAATGTTTAGTAAGCTATCGTAATTAAAAGTTGCCGAATTTTTGTGTAAATATAATATAGTGTAACATTACTGAAGGCAATTTCGGCCAAAAAAAATGGTGAATTTTTGTAAAAGAAATTGTTGCAAAATTTCATAAGAATTCTTTTTTCTACCTGGGTCATAAAGCCGTTTGCCAATAAATATATCTTGGCAGGTGTGAAAATAGATTGAAGAGGTTCGTTGGCCAGAAAAATCGGACCCGTTTTTTCTGGAACATTTTAAGTTTCTTTTTGGGAAATGTTTGTACTTTTCGAAATAACAAAGCTTTTTTAATATGGTACATTGTTACTGCTATATAGGTTATACTGCCAACCAAAAGTCCTTTTAAAAACAATACATATTTGACATTAAAAGCATTTTTACGAAAATTCGCTACCATAACGAACTTGCTGCGTCCAGACCTTTTATTACGGATTGTGTATGTATAGGTACATCGTTTGTCTTTGACACTGCGCCTGTACCATGTTTTTATATACAGTTTTACAGATGTAGATTTGGTTCTGATTTCTGTAGTTTTCTTGGTCATCTGCTGTTATTTATTATTTATAATTATCCATAAAAAAAAATTTCTGAAATTTTTATAGTATATTTATAAGAATTTTAATACTACATATGGGTAAATTGAAACAAATTTTGTGTTTTCTTTCAATTTGGCGATTGTAGCAAGAAGGGGTGTTAATATAGGATAAATAACAGCAATCAAGAGCTTATATACAGACAACATAAATTATGTCAGAGTTGGGGGTAGGGAATAAAAATAATTTGTAACTAATGATGGCCTAAAACAACTAGGAGTGCTAAGCCCCCTACTATTGATTGTTTTCATGGATGAGAGAATAAGACAGTGCAAACAAAGGATGAAAAAAGTGCAGCTAGGATACAAGAACTTAGTACCGGTGTGTCCAACAGAATGTGCATTCGCAGATGACCATGTAATATTTACTCCTGGGGAAAAAGAACTACATAACTGGATTGTTTGGAAATAAGTTTTGGAAACATATAATATGAAAATGAATGAATTTGCCTCTGGCCTTGACGAGATCCCAGCAATTGTTCTCAAAAAATGGGCACCAGAACTTGCTCCTGTCCTGACTCGTCTGTTTCAAACATCTTACAATAGATTTATATTCCCTAGTAACTGGAAAACTGCTCGAGTACAACCCGTACCCAAGAAAGGATCCAAAGCGCTTCCTAGCAACTACAGGCCTATTTTTCTCCTTTCAGTCCTCTCTAAAGTGATGCAAAAGTATATAAACACCTAATTACTAACATTTCTTGAAAAACACAGTTTAATCCACGACAGGCAGTATGGATCCGTCAGCGCAGATCAACTGCCGACCTCCTTTCCTTTGTCACCCATTCTTGGAACAAGTCTATGGAACTACACGGTAAATCCCAGATTGTCGCTCTAGACATATCCAACGCATTCGACCAGGTCTGGCACGCAGCGCTGTTTAAAAAACTTCCAGCCTATGGCCTACCACCAAAACTCTGTACCTTGACAGCAAACTTCCGCTCCAACCGGAGCATTTCTGTTGTCGTGGATGGCCATTCCTCTAAACTATATCCAATTAATGCAGGAGTTCCTCAAGGTTCAGCTTTAGCCCCTACCTTGTTTCTTCTCCACATCAATGACATC
This sequence comes from Tillus elongatus, assembly GCA_964006375.1. Taxonomy (NCBI): domain Eukaryota; kingdom Metazoa; phylum Arthropoda; class Insecta; order Coleoptera; family Cleridae; genus Tillus; species Tillus elongatus. Next base: position 128,367,899 of record OZ023268.1, read on the forward strand.
CTCTCTAGCACATCCAATCCAGTTCACAGTTACGCGGACGACAGCACCCTCCACTCAAATATACAATATTCAAAGTGTGTCTCTTTAGCCCAATTAGATAAGGATCGCAGATTCATGGAGGGTTCTGTCTCCGTGGATCTCCAAAAAATATTAGACTGGGGAAGTAGAAATCTTGTACAATTCAAGCCCACCAAATCTCAGTCTTGCTTTCTTTCTCATAAAAGATACACCAGCCCTAGACCCATCACAATGAACAACCAAGTTATTCAAGGTAATGAGTCCTTTTCACTTGTTGGCATTTCTGTGGATCGAAATCTCAATTGGCACCAACATGTCACATCAATTGCAGAAGCGGCTGCTAAGAAATTAGGTTTCCTCTTCCGGGCTCGCAAATACTTTTCACCAGCTAATCTCTATACCTTATATACTTCACAAATAAGACCAAATCTCAAATACTGCTCCCACATCTGAGGTGCCGCTGCCGCTTCTACACTCGCTATCCGGGACTCCATTCAGAAGAGAGCTATACATCTCATCGGTGACCCTACCCTCACCCAAAGGCTGCCATCCCTTGCCCACCGACGTGCTGTTGGTGACCTCTCTCTCTCTTTTATAGATATCTGCACTGGCACTGCTCAGAGGAGCTTTCTTCTATAGTTCCTCCACCTGCTGCTCCCAACAGATCTACCAGGGGAACAGAGCGAATGCACCCTTTTACTGTCCAGGTCACCAGACATAGAACATCTTGTTATGCCCGCTCTTTTGTCCCGAGGACTTCCAAGTTGTGGAATTCCTTGCCGGCGCATGTTTTTCCTTTTCCTCCGAACCTCCAAACCTTCAAGTCCAGAATTAACAAGTTGCCTCTTTCCTCCTTGTCGACACCCACGATACGATAGTATTTAGGCTGTAAGCCCTCGTGGTGTGTTGTTGAAATAAATTAAAAATTAAAAAAAAAAGAATATAAAAAGCAAAAGTTATGGTAATCTCAAGAGAGGATAGATCCATCAATGTCTACATCCATAACAGAAGATTAGAACAGGTGGAGAAGTTCAAGTATTTGGGAGTAAAAATACACAGCAATGGGAGCTGTAACACAGAATTGAACACACACATAGAAAACACTGTCAAACTATACTATGCAATGAATGGCAACGTCCAGGAGATTGTAATCGTGTCGACAAAAACATTTTTGCGAAAAAACCTAAAATTTTCCCGGAAAACCTAGTTATATTCTCTTGGCTAACGACCTTTTCCAAGCCAGCAATAAAAGAAGGGTACGTGCCAAATTTTATCAAAATCGGTCCATTAATTTTTGTTGGGATCTTTTTCTACGAAAATGCACTAAAAAGCTATGGTAATCAAATTTGATACATAAGTTTATGACGTTAAAAGGAAACTATACACCAAAATTTAGATTTCTATGTTACAGGAAAAAAGTTACAAAAATATTTGGTGCCAGATCATTTCTATGAAAATTTACTACCATAACACACTTGCTGCGTCCAGACTTTTTTCTTTAATGTCGTCTATTTCCGCGACTATGGCCAATCACCGATACCATGGCACAGTTTCACCTCACTATCCTGGGAATTTTGCCGAGCTCCTGTCTTTCTGTATGGTAGAGATCTTCAACGCGCCCAACATCGCGTCGACACCGGACCGACGGCTTTAGGCGCCGAAAGTCAACCTGCTCAAATACAATGCGACTACTCTGTTCATGTTAAATGTACAGTATGTACTGAAAAATTAAAAGGGAAACCCTGTGAATCGAACCCGGTACCCCTTGGTTCAGAGGTACACACCCTTACTACCGAGGCTCTGTCCTTTAGAGTTACTTCACTTGTCACCCATAATTGCTTGAATTTACGTGAGAAACATCCAGTGTTCATATATGATTTGAGGGTGATAGAAAATACTATATAATGACAATACAGGGCACTTCGGCTAATTTCGTGTATCAAGAATATCAGCGCCCCTAGCGGATAGTACTGATGTTACGTCGTTCTAGAACGTGTAACACTAGCAATTGCTGATGTTTAACTGTGTATAATTAAGTTTGAGCCGTGTTTTTTACAATAAATGTTAGTGGTAGGGTGTGTGCAATCTATAATTGTTCGAATTATAACGTGCTACATCTCTCAAAGAAATTTCATAGGCTTCCAAAGGATGGCGAAACGTGAATATGATTTGAAGCAGAAGACAAATTCAGAATCACTTTTATGTCAATATGTACAGTTCGCAAAAGATAATTTATTGTGTAATATTTACCATCATGTACTTATGTACTTATTTATAGATAAACTTCGTGAACTGGTGGTTGAAAGGCTTCAATCATAACTTGTCTTCCAGTGCATCAATATATATATATATATATATATATATATATATATATATATATATATATATATATATATATATATATATATATATATATATATATATATATATATATATATATATGAAGGCAAAAAAGTATCCTCAGGAACAGCGTTCAGTATATTCCTATACCTACCCTTGAAATAGTAGTTTAACGACGGTTTCAAGGTAGTACTTTAAATTATGGTGAAATAAGATTATGGGTAAGAGAAATTTGCAGAATTATTCATGCTGAATTAATTTAGGTTTCAAGCTGATTGTTGATACAAATTCTTTTTATAACTATATAATCAGAAAATTTTCACTGTTTTGTAATGTACAAGTTTTTTAAATTCATCTATAATAAACCAATTGTCTAAATTAAGAATATGCAGGTAAATATACAATTAAAATTACCCGCTCAGTTGTCAGTACTACACGCGAGGTGGCGCTAGTGTACTTGTCACAAATATCACCAATGCTAAAGCATAGGAGAGTCTCGTATTGTCATTATATAGTATTTGGTGATAGTACAAGTGTTGGATTCTAGTATACCTACCATAAAAGTTTTGGGACACTCGCTACTTACATAACATATAACATGCATATGATCACGGTCATCTACAGTACTGTAGATTGTAGAGGGCCATGATATGATATGTTCTACATATATGCTACCTTAACGCTAAGCGTCAGCTTAAACTTATTTTTTTATAATTTTCATTTATACTCTAAACAAGATCAGGAGGACTATTTTTTTTTAACTTATCAGTTATATAACTTACTTTTTACACACGAATGCACAACTTTGTTGGTTATAAAACAGTCACTGTTGTTGAGAGGGACAAGACAAGGAAGTACGTTATTGCTTGGTTACTGTTTTGCAAGCCAATTTTCTCACTTAAAAATTAAGAGGTACTTATATTCAATTGAATACGAATTATGTAACTTAATTAACTGAACGATTTGAAGTGTATTATGCAAAACATGAGAAATACCTAATTAAAACAGTCTTTAAGAGGCTCTATGGAAAAGGCTATAATTGAAGGTAGTCCACACATATCTATTTCTTTATTGGACGCCGTTATGTAATAGAGAACCAATCGCGAAAACCTAATTTGTGGGTAATCGCATATAAAGTTTTTTATAAGCATCTCATGTTTTGGAAGAGAGGGAGAGTGAATTATACAGGATGTTAATGAATACGTGTTACAAATTTATAGGGCATGTAGGAAATGCAAAAATAGACGGAAGATTTCCTATAGACACGTGTTTTTGGAGCTTGAGTTTTCGAGATACAGGAGGAAAATTTTAATATTTTTTGAATATCTAAAAATTGGCTGATCGGAATAAGTAGATAGTCCGGCACCTGGGCTCACCCCCACCACTTTTTTCTGCGCATGCGTGATGACGTCACGCGCATGCGTGTGAGGTTGACAGTTGACATCTGACCTGTCAGCTGTCATCTGTCAATGTCATCTGTCAGGTGTCACTTGACATGTCAGTTGTCACCTGACAGCTGTCACCTGTCCGATGACGTCAAATGTTCCAAGATGGCCGCAATCAGGGTAGGTCTCTATGTGTTTGTTGTCATCTGTCAGGGCTGTCACTTGTCAGAGATTACGTCAAATGTTCCAAGATGGCGACAATCAGGTTTGGTCTCCATGCGTTTGTTGTCATCTGTCAGTGCTGTCACTTGTCAGAGAGAGAGATGACGTCAAATGTTCCAAAGATGTCCGTAATCAGTTTTGGTCTCCATGTGTTTGTCGATTCCCAGCTATCTGATTGGTTGTTGAGGTTAAGTGTGTTGTATGACATATAAGCATGCTGATTCCCGCTATCTGACTGTTGAGGTTAAGTGTGTTGTTTTATTGAAGTTAGGTCTCCATCTGTGGTTATGTTCCATGTCGATTCCCGCTATCTGACTGTTGAGGTTAAGTGTGTAGCGGGTAGCCGACATAAGATTTCTACAAAACTATTGATCTACTACACAAATCAATAAGTCAACATATGACACAATGTCATCAAGTTTTGCCTGGGCAACTGGCTCTCCTTCTGACCAAAGCACATCAAGCGCCTTGAAACCCTCTTACGTCGTTTTAGACTGTCGGTTCTGTCTACGTTTCCGTATGTTGATTTCTTAATGTTCATCCTCTTGACTGTATGAAAGCATTTTGTTTTGGGTACTTTTTAACCCAACTACACAAAAAAAACCTGAATATTCGTTTGTAATATGCAATAAATTTTGTTAACCACATACATTATTTTGGTATTTTAACCTCCTTTAATCTCAAGTGCAATCGATTTTTTTCTTTAAATTCTTATAACTTTTTTTCTTTAATCTTTCTTAGATCTAAGGTTGAACCCACTGAGACCACAGATACAGATTGAGGCTTCGTACTCGAACTACGACAACCCATCCCACCATTATCCAGCGCTCTAGGGAGTAGGCAGATTGAGGACTGAGGCCTTAGAGTTTATTTCCTCAACCTCTTGAAAATAGCTAGAAACAGGAGCCGATACGTCAAGTTTAAAAAATTCTAGACGTGGTTGAACCCGACAACCAAATATTTCTTATATATATATATATATATATATATATATATATATATATATATATATATATATATATATATATATATATATATATATATAGAAAAAGAGAGAGAGAGAGAGAGTAAAGTGGGGAAATATCCTCCCGCATCGGGTAATACGCCTCAGTCGGCTTCTATCTCGTACAGCAGTTTAACGCCGTCGTAGCAGTGTAGCAGTGCACAACCATTATTAGTGAATTTTCTTTAAAAAAATTCAGTAATGAGGACATCCCGACTTTTTAATTTTGAAATAATTTCCTCAAATGAGCCCAAACTAGGCATCCTGGAACCCATATCCAGGGTAAGTTTCAATTTATATATATATATATATATATATATATATATATATATATATATATATATATATATATATATATATATATATATATATATATATATCAAAATTCGTAATCTCACTAGCGAATTTTTTTCTTCAAAAATTGGCTAAAATGAATCGAATAGAAACGACAATTGGTTTTAGGTATTATTTGGTGTACATTTTAGTGAATTTTCGTAAAAAAAATTTACGAATGAAGAGATCGCGACTTTTGAATTTTGAAGAAATTTTTTCAAATTAGCGCGAACTAGGCTTCCTAAAACCCATATCCAGGGTCAGTTTCTATTTTTATATGTTTATATATATATATATATATATATATATATATATATATATATATATATATATATATATATATATATATATATATATATATATCGTATCGATAACTCAAAAAATAATACTCAGATTTTGATCAAATTTGGTGAGTACATTCCTTTTGCAAGTGGCTTGGATAAGTTCCTTAGCCAGGAAAATCATTCAAGGGTTTTCCGGAAAATTTTTGCTACCTTTCGGAAATTTGTCATGTCTCCAGAAGTAACAAAGTAAGGGCAACCAAATTTCATACGCGTGTTTGTATTATAAAAAGTGAACCATGTAGCAGGTTTAGGTCTGTAAGTTAATAGAAAAAAAAAGTTATAGGTATTTAAAGAAAATGGGGTTTTCCTCAAAATGCCAAAGTCGCGATTTGAAACGTCAAAATTGGCACCACTTACGCAAATAAACTGAAACGAATACGGTTTATGTAAAGAAAATGACGCAAGAAGGGTATTCTACAAACTCTTAAGTTTTAGCTTTAACCGTTTGTCCTTCACTTTACTAAAATATTTCCAGAAAATTAATTTCAAATAAACCTTTTCTCTGATGCTTTGGCAGTAGTTTTAGTTAAGTTTATGGTGCAACGCTCTATAATGTTTGGTTAATTTTCGTACAAAAAATTCGTTGGTGAGGAGACTGCGACTTTTGAATTTTTAAAAAGATTTCTTCAAATGAGTGCAAACTATGCCCCCTAAAACCCACCCGGGTTTAGTTTAAGTTTTTATCTGTTAACATATATACAGGTTGATGCATTAACATGGTGAACCTCAATGTAATTGTTATTATGCAAGATACGAGAAAAAATTGTATACGTTACTTATAGGGTGTCTCGAGCTGCATCTTATAAAATTATTTTCACAATCACATGATAGCCCACAAGTCGTGGGTAACACCTACAATTTTTTTTCCAACATTCCTTTTGAATTATTGCATTTTTCATCGAAATATGATGCATGCTTGTAAGAAAAATATATCTAGACGCCGCAAGTGCATTTTGGTAGCGAATTTTCATTAAATCCTTCTAATTTTTATACTTTATTGGCTGAAATTACACAATACGTCTATACAGTAAGTCCATTTTGACATGTGTTGTATATAGTGACATAATTTAAACAGTTTATTCTAAAAATACTTGACACTACATTATCCAAATATGACACTTAGAATTTTGACAACCCATTTTAAATAAAGTTTTTATACCATTTTTTCTTCCATCTTACATTTCCAATCACTGCCTTCATTTACTACTAATCTTTACACATACATCATTACTTTCCCATCATCATTCTTCATTTACTTTCCATACCAAATTTATAACATTTTAAACAAAACCAAACCGCTTCATTCTGATAAAAATAATAACTCGATTTGCTATTAACCTAAGGTTCGTTGGCTAGGAAACCAATTTTCTCAAACATTTAAGTTTATTTTCGGAAAATGTGTGTACATTTTCAAACAATAAGTTACTTTGATTATATATGGTACATTGTTTCTACTATATAGGTTATACCGGTAACCAAATTGATTCCTGCTTGTATTAAAGACATATTTGCTATTAAAAACGTTTTTATGAAAATTCACTTCCATAACACAGTTGCTGCTTCCAGACTTTTATATAACGGCTATTACTAATCAGAGTACGCGATGGCAAATTTCCTTTATTATAATGGGCGGAAGAGGTAATTTTCTTTTATAGTATATAAACGCTTCATTGTCTTCATCGACGCTTATGCATTATGTTAATCCAATGGCAACGTCCATGAAATAATTTGCTCGAGACTTAGTAATTTAAAAATTTAAGTAAATATGCGACCTTCGTATCAGTAAATATAAGCAAATACTATATAATGACAATACGGGGGGACACTCCTATGGTTTAGCATTGGTGATATTTGTGACCAGTATACTAGCGCCACCTCGCGTGAAGTACTGACAACTGAGCGGGTAATTTAATTGTATATTTACATGCATATTCTTAATTTAGATAATTGGTTTATTATAGATGAATATAAAAACTTATACATGACAAGACAGTGAAAATTTTCTGATTATATAGTTATAAATATAATTTGTATCAACAATCAGCTTGAAACCTAAATGAATTCAGCATGAATAATTCTGCAAATTTCTCTTACACATAATCTTATTTCATCATAATTTAAAGTACTACCTTGAAACCGTCGTTAAACTACTATTTCAAGCGTATGTATAGGAATATACTGAAAGCTGTTTCTGAGGATATTAAGTTACAATCTGTACTTACCTATAAATAATTGTTCTAGGTATAAATGGTAGCACAGTACTCAATTTGCTATATTTCTACATGAAAACTGTCTTATCAATCTAATATTTTAAAATATGTAACTGATATACTTAGTACATAATTAAGAAATTGTGCAGATGAAAGGTAAGACTAACTCTTACTTCCGTGAATAAATCTATTATAGGGCTGAATCTGCTAATTATACTTGTCTTGGGAAGATAATTAAAAGCCTTTACCAAGTAAAATAATTTTAAATGTGAAAGAATGTGACAATTTATGCCATAGTGAAATAAAAAAGGACACAAGAATATAGAAAAACAGTTTTCCTATATCATTTATTATTAATGCAAAACTTTTTTTGCTTTCATTTTTTTTTTTGAGGCACTGGAACACAAGTTATGATTGAAGCCTTTCAACCATCCGTTTCCGAAATTTATCTATAAATAGGTACATGATGGTAAATATTAAACAATAAATTATCTTCTGCGAACTGTACATATTGGCATAAAAGTGATTCTGAATTTGTCTTCTGCTTCAAATCATATTCACGGTTCGCCATTCTTTGGAAACCTATGAAATGTTTTTGATAGATTTAGCACGTTGTAATTCGAACAATTATAGATTGCACACACCCAACCACTAACATTCATTGTAAAAAACACAGCTCAAACTTAATTATACACAGTTAAACATCAGCAATTGCTAGTGTTACACGTTCTAGAACGACGTAACATCAGTACTATCCGCTAGGGGCTCTGATATTTTTGAAACACGAAATCAGCCGGAGTGTCCTGTATTGTCATTATATAGTATTTGATATAAGCAAATACAGGACACTGCCGCTTGCGTCACCACATGCACCGTATTGGAGTCGGTCATGAGACCGAGTGCCGGCTGTGTATGGAGAGTGACGAGACAGCAGAGCACGTACTGTGTTCTTGTCCGGCAGCGTACAGGACTAGATACCTGCTCTTTGGCAAGATAAAGCTTGCTCCGGAGGATCTAGATCAACTTTCGCCCACAAAGATTATCGACCTCTGCAGGAGGCTGGCTTTTTTGGGCGAAATATAGACTATTAGGCGTGAGCCACAATAGACCTCATGGTCGCGATGGAGGGACCGGTATGGCCCACTCACAATCAAACTTAACCTAACCTACCTTTAAAATCAGTAGCTATGTGTGAACAAATGTCTTCACTTATCGTATTACACTTAAAAACGTTCTTTAATTTGTTACTTACCCATTCCCGATTTCTGTCCGCCGTGCTGCATTTTTAAATCCTATGTATTAACGCATCCACATCATTTAAGTTACATACTTCACACAAATTGTTTTGGGTAATCCCATGCCGAAATATTTTGTCCTTAGTGGGGTAGGCCTCAGTTATCATCTTGTATGTTGCTGACCTCCAGTCTCTTGGCAAAAAGTCGTCGTCGAATATTTTCCAAATTTTGTTCCAAGCAATATTTAAGCACTTTAGCTGAATACTTGCTGTTATTTTCCTTTCGTCTATAAACATGTGATACAGCTCTTTGGTTCGAATTTTGTTGCAGATGAAGCGTTTGAACTTTACGGATCATTTTTTTGTATGCCTTTAGCGAGTGTGATACTTTTGGATTGGCCGCAAATATAATATTAAGGCTGGATTTGTACCTATCTTTGTCGACATTTGCCGACCGCGAAGAAAACTGTGTTTTTATAAATAAGGCCATGGCTTTATCTTCTATATTTATGAGATTAAGACCTCCTTTATCTCGGTCTAGGTACAGTTACATTCTCGATACCCTGTACATATGGCCCCCACCACAAAAACATTCCTGTTATCTGGACTATTCTCTGGCTATATTTATTTACAAGAGGTAATAATTGTGATGTGAACCATATTTTTTAAAGTACATTAGAGTTGAGGTACTATATTAGTGAATTTTTATTAAAAAAATTCACTAATAGAGAGGTATCGATGGTGAGACTTTGCAAAAATTCTTTCAAATGAGCACGAATTAGGACCCCTAGAACCCATATCCGGGGTCAGTTTGAATTTTTATATGCTTATATATATATATATATATATATATATATATATATATATATATATATATATATATATATATATATATATATATATATATATATATATATATATGTATCCGTCTGATAACTCAAAAAATAATTAACCGATTTAGATGAAAATCGGCAAGTGCCTTTCTTTTATTAATGGCTTGGATGAGTTCGTTGGCCAGGAAAATCGGACGGGGTTTTCCGGGAAAATTTTGAGTTTTCTTTCAAAAAAAATTTTTTTTCCGAAAATTTCGATAAAATTTGGTCTACATATTGCTTTGGGAAATACCTAACTATGTGCCAAAATTCAGCTTTCTAGGGTTACAGAAAATTGAGCTATTCAAATTTGAAACATGTTTAAATCATAAGTATGTGGTTGCTGTTGGTTATTTATATTTCTATTGATTGCAGCTTCAAAATCTCGTATTATTCAATGACTTTGTAGTTCTCAATCTCACTTTTATTGACTAACATTTCAATTCTTGGTGCTCAATGGTTTTATATTTTTACGTTTGACCAGCAGATGTCGCTCACTGTAAACATTGTTATTATTAATAAATGCATAAGTCAATTCGTAGCGTGTTGAATCGGTAACGTGAAAATACTAGGTGGTCCAAGTCGCAGATAGAGGTTCCATCGCAGTTGCAGTAAGATCCTCCATGCCAGTTCGATGCAGATGAGATTTATATCTACCGTGGTTAAATCTCATTCTAATTATGGTAGTTGAAGTTTTTCTTGGTAAATTGAGATCTTTAATTTGATTTTCTAAAGACAATTGCGAGTAGAGCAAGCTATCTCTGTTATTTGATTTTAGTGAATTTTTATTTTTAAAAAAATCACTAATAGAGAGGTATCGACGGTGAGACTTTGCAAAAAATTTTTCAAATGAGCGCGAACTAGGACCCCTAGAACCCATATCCGAGGTCAGTTTCAATTTTTATATGTTTATATATATATATATATATATATATATATATATATATATATATATATATATATATATATATATATATATATATATATATATCCGTCTGATAACTCGAAAAATAATTAACCGATTTCAATGAAACTCGGCAAGTGCCTTTCTTTTAATAAGGGCTTGGATGAGTTCGTTAGCCAGGAAAATCAGACGGGGTTTTCCGGGAAAATTTTGAGTTTTATTTCAAAAAAAAATTTTTTCTCCGAAAATAACAAAGCTGTTTTAATGAAATTTACATGTATTGCCTTGGGATAGACCTTACTAAGTAACAAAATTTAACTTTCTCAATTTATCAAAAATTGAGTTATTAAAATTTTATATTTTCTTTCAAAAAATTTTTTTTCTCCAAAATTTACAAAGTTATTTTAATGAAATTTGGTGGATATCTTGTCCTAAGAAAGACCTTACTACATACCAAAATTAAATTTTCTAAGTTTATAGAAAAATTTGTTATTCAAATTTGAAACATTTAATAAAAATTCACTACCATAACGCACTTGCTGCGTCCAGAGTTTTTTTGTTATCAGCTCGGCATGCACCATTTTGTCTCTGATTTATCGTTGCCTGTACATTGTTTATTACTTTGGTCTAGTTTTTGCCGTACATCTCTGCAGGGTTGTTAGTAAAGAAAAATTCTTACTTCATTCGCGGCTGGAGGAGCAGCAATCCTCCGGGGCTGGAATATACATCGACAGCCTGGGAGTGCGCGAGAGTTATGCTCAGGGCGCATATACCACGGCATTCGAAGCGGAGCTGTACGCTATACTGTCTGTAGCTAATCGACAGGCTGTTAGGATGAGTCATGAGAAATGTGTATACATTTGCTCGGATAGCCAGGCGGTCCTCCGGGGAGTCTGCGCGGCCAGAATTAGGTGAACACTGGTTTAGGAGTGCGCTGACGCCCTTGCGGGACTAGCCAGGACAAAGGAGGTGCAACTTGTGTGGGTTCCGAGACACTGTAGCGCAAGACTTGGTTTCCGGCGGCTGTACTTTGGCCCGGAGCCTGCGATAGGCATGTAGGAAGGCGGTCTCCGTCGCCCTAGACAGGTGGACCATGGTGCCTCTCTATCTGAGGATAGGTCGGTGGCTGTAGGCAGGCGAGAGACCGTGGAGGGGCCGGACAGAGACAAGACTGTCTGGCATCTCGGTAGGAGTCGACCTGCGCTTCCCTGCATCATTGGGGTGCTGACAGGCCACTGCGCTCTTAGAAGGCACCTCACATTGATAAGTGTTGAGAGGGATCCCGTTTGCCAGGAATGCGGCGAGAATGAAGAGATGTCTTACCACTACCTGTGTTAATGCGAGACTTTTGTTGAGTCTTCGAACAGAATTGTTCGGATCGAGGACTTTACAGAGGAATCAGGTAAGTACCGTCCAGTTGAAGACCGTCACGGCCTTCATTTCGAGGTCGAGGCGGTTTGGTGACGGAACCGAGGAAGAGTAGAGCATGGTTGCTGGGTTTGGCAAGAGGGGTCCATTGTGGCCTACGTACCTGGCGTTAGCCTCCCCACGACTCCTACTACTACTATCGTACAACAGTATTTCGCCAATCACTAAGCCTCCTTTTTTAACAAATCGCAAAGAATGTAAGAAGCAAATAGTTTACAAAGAGTAAACGGAACCCGCTGATTTCAAAATTTTAGAATGCCCGCTTTTAAGGCAGTTCAAGATGTTTTTGAATAGTGTCCATTTCCTGTTTAGGATGGGTAATTTTAAGAGATGTAATCGTCTATGGTAAATGTTTCCACCTAAGGTGTGGCGTCACTGGTGACAGTATTCACAAACTAGTCACCACGCAAAGGTATTTCACAAAATGCGTTAGCTTTAGTCACATTAATATAGTTACTAGTAATAAGTCGAATGGTAATGTAGTGTTTATTTAATCTAGTCAGTGTCAGTTTATCGTAAATAAAAGAAAGCTCATCCACGTTGTTAATAAAGTGTTTTTCTTGGCTCTTGTACCTGAGCCAGCGTGTCATTCCAATTAATCCGCCATAACCGTTCAATTTTAAATATGCAGTTCACTGAATCTAAGGTATAAACTCCCCTTTTGCTTGGTGCCCTAAGCACGTCTGCTAAATTGTTCAATTCGGTACCGTATATAGTAAGTTTTTCTTATAAAACTTAGGTAGAGATACCGGGTCACTCGGACCATGATGGATGGCAACGTTGCGGCCGACGCGCTTGCCAGGAGTGGTGCCCAGAGGGACTTTATGGGACCAGAACCGATGCTGGGGATAACATCTGGCACAGCAAAACGCACCTTAAAGACCTGGACAGAAAGTATGACAATCCAATATTGGCAAAATCTTCCAGGATTAGCTCACTCTAAGGCCTTCATAAATGGCCTGTCTGAGTCAAGGACTAAAAAACTTCTAGAGATGAACAGACAACAACTGAGTACTCTAGTCAGCCTGTATACAGGACACTGCCGCTTGCGGCACCACATGCACCGTATTGGGGTCAGTCAGGAGACCGAGTGCCGGCTGTGTATGGAGAGTGACGAGACAGCAGAGCACGTGCTGTGTTTCTGTCCGGCAGCGGACAGGATTAGATACCTGCTCTTTGGCAAGGTAAAGCTTGCTCCAGAGGATCTGGATCAACTTTCGCCCACAAAGATTATCGACCTCTGTAGGAGGCTGGATTTGTTGGGAGAAATATAGACATTAGGCGTGAGCCACAATAGACCCTATGGTCGCGGTGGAGGGACCGGTATGGCCCACTCACATACAAACTTAACCTAGGTAAAGGGAATAACTCCAAAACAAAACAAAAATCTCATGTTTTAATAATGGATAATTTTAATAATGCATGACATGACAAGCAATTGTTCATATGACAAATCAATTAAAACCTATACACATGTATAGATAGTAACAAATAAAAATATATAAACATACATACAACTTAAAAAAATCATTTGTGAGAACATTATCGAACCAGCGATAGAATAAAATAAAGTATATCTTCACTAGATGCAGCATCAACACTTTCACACTTATAAATAAATTATAACTTAACATTAAAGACTATATACTGAATTTTACATCTATTTTTACAGGCATCCAGAGCAGATACATTTAATTTAATCTTACATTGGTGGCATAATTAAGCGTATAAAAAATAAAACCTAAATAGGTATCAGGTCAAACCATGATATTACACTAGGCATAGGTCTGTAGTGACCAAATGGACTGAAGGATATAGATTTTTAAAGAAAGTATTTTTTCGTTATGAGAACTGCGCCACAAGGTGAGGATAAAGTAATATCTTATCATATATGTGGTGTAGGTGTTATGTACTTACTAAGAAAGCAAAACACTGAATTTTTTATTTTTAGAGTTGACTTTTTTTTTAATTCGCGTCAATTCTGACCTTGGAAATCAATATCTAAGGACCTTCTGAATATATATATATATATATATATATATATATATATATATATATATATATATATATATATATATATATATATTTATATATATACAGCTACAGGGTAATTCTCGGTGCTTACAAGTATCCTGATATGCCGCGAAGTACTAAATGAATTAGAGCTCGTGGTGGTACGTTGCTTCGTGTCTCCCCACTCACTCAGTGTTGGACGACTGGCTACCATAGCCGTATTACTTTATAGGTGTATTTTCGCTGCAATTAGTATGCCGTACTGACAAGCTCTAATTAGAGCGAAAACGGCCTACGGTTCTAATTGCGGTGAGAATGCATCTAGCCTTACATACTTTGTCCCTATATTAGGGTAGAAATGGGCCAGGGCTAACAATTTACTAAATTGTTAGTTGGTTATATACAGTCTCTATTTTTAAAACTTTGTGTTATTTGGAGCTGCCATGACAACATACTACTTGGTTCCGCAACTAGGTGGCGGTACGTTCCTTCGTGTCTCACCACTCTGTACGTATTGGAAGGCGTTACCATAGCCGTCTTACTTTATATGTGTATTTTCGCTGCAATTAGTATGCCGTACTGACGAGCTCTAATCAGAGCGAAACCGGTCTACGGTTCTAATTGTGGTGAGAATGCATCTAGCCTTAATATGTCAGTGTTGAGGCGGCAATGTAAAAACTGGACAGGAAAGGGGGCCTGACACGAACGGACGGGTAGTTCAATCGGCTGTGCAACACCCCTGAAATAGGCCAAAGAAAATGTTCAAAAGGATTCACGCCACGAGCCTCTATAGTAGTGATAAGTAGTGCACGACGGAGCAATCACCCGAGAACAAACCTTTTATACAAGGTAGGTCGTAAAAGCTAATTTCTATCTCACAAGTATTACAAGAAATTATTTTAATTCCGCATAGATTGTTGGGACACAAAGGTCTGTGAACATTATCACCACTCTAACGGATCATCGCTATCAATTGTAGAGAACCAACATTCACGCTGGTTAAAAATAGAAGTGTTGAAATATAAACCAATATGACCTATCTTTTTAAAAAAGGCTTTATGCTATTCCATTTTTCCATAGTCCTTTTAAAGACACGTTCAATGATAAGCCACTTAATGGGTCTATCTTTTAGTATCTAAGAGCTATATAGGATTTTTAAAAATGTTGACATATGAGGGAAGTTATATAAATACTTTCAACCACACAACCTATAAAAATAGGGTTTGGAATGCTTGTTAACGCTATATCCGCCTATAATATTAAACAGAGGAAACAATTAAGCGGAATGTCAAAAAAATGAGCCTAGATTTGGAATTAGAAAACAATTGAAATCCAACACTAAGTGAGTGGTGAGACACGAAGCAACGTGCCGCCACCTAGTTGCGGAACCAAGTAGTATGTTGTCACGCCAGCTCCAAATAACACAAAGTGTTAAAAAATAGAGACTGTATACAACCAACTAACAATTTAGTAAATTGTCAGCCCTGGCCCATCTCTACCCTAATATAGGGACAGGGTATGTAAGGCTAGATGCATTCTCACAATAATTAGAACCGTAGACCGGTTTCGCTCTAATTAGAGCTCGTCAGTACGGCATACTAATTGCAGCGAAAATACACTTATAAAGTAATACAGCTATGGTAAATTTAGCTATGTAGGTCAAAAGAAAAAAAAATTATAGGCATTTAAAGAAAAATAAATTGGGGTTTTCCTCAAAACGTCAAAGTGGCGATTTAAAATGTCAAAATTGACAACATTTAGGCAAATAACTTAAATCTAATACGGACTATGGAAAGAAAATGTCCCAAGAAGGATGTTTTACAAACCCTAAAGTCTTAGTTTCAACCGTCATTGTCCTTCATTTTACTAAAATATTTGCAGAAAATTCATTTCAAATAGACCCTTTCTCTGATGCTTGACAGTAGCCTTAGCTATAGAGTTTATCGTTTAATGGTATATAATTTTTGTCGAATTTTCATAAAAAATCAATAAAGTTCAATATATCCGTTATTATATAAGATATGAAAAAAATTTGTATATATTAATTATAGGGTGTCTTGAGCTACATCTTAAAATAATATTTCTACAATCACAGGGTGGCCCATAAGTCGCTGGTGATACAAATTTCCTTTTTTTTTAATCAAACACGCCTTATGTTATTGCATTTTTGCATTTTCCATCGAAATAGAATGCATGTTTGTAAGAAAAGAAATTCTGGACGCAGCAAGTGCGTTATGGTAGCGAATTTTGATCAAATGTTTCATATTTGAACAGCTCAATTTGCTATTAACCTATAAGGTTGACCAAGAAACGTGTTTTTTCGGGAACACTTTAAGTTTACTTTTGGAAATTTTTGTACATTTTCACACAATAAAGTTATTTTGATGAAACATGGCACATTGTTTTTACTATATAGATTATACTGGTAACCAAATTTGATTATTATTTCTTAAAAAAACACACATATTTGTTATTAAAAACATTTTAATGAAAATTCACTACCATAACGCACTTGCTGCGTCCAGAGTTTTTTTGTTTGTAAACCTTTTGTTCTGACGAGTTTTTGCATAAGGATATCTTTTAAATTAAAGAAATATCTACGTACATTTATTATTTTTAAATTCGAAAGGATATGAAAATTCCCTACCATAACGCACTCGCTGCTTGTTTAACTTGTTTTTTTTTCAATGTCGGAAATATTATTTTTGATTGCAATTTAATTTTAAATTATTATTTTTATTATTATAGGTAACTGTTATTAATTGAATTTAAGAGAACAAGAGATGTATCAAAAATGATTACAAATTTATGAAAATATAGGTTATTATTATATTATGACTTATATGTGTAGAAACATGTAAATCGCAATATTTTTGTAATAATATTTATTTAAGGGAAAAGTAGTCAGTTTAAAAAGGAGCGCTTAAATTAAAAACATGAAAATATATTAACCTATATTAAGTTGGTAAAAAGGGCCTACTGAAAAAATCCATGTCTTATTTACCTTACGAATCTACGTAAGGAAAAAGTCACCTTTAGAAAACACATCTTGGTAGAAGATCATGAAGCAATACCAACCTTTTTACACAAGCTCTCAATAGAGTTTATAGAATAAAAAATAAAAAACAGTTGATCTGTAATTAAACCAACAGCCTTAAAGAGTATAAATTCGATGATAAAAAGCCAGAGAAAAGTTTTTTTACCTTTTAGTCAGTTTGAAGGACCAAGATCGAACGATATCAAAGCATCTAACTGCATTACAGACATGCATTTGTTTTCTTTAATATATTAAACATGATCAAAATCTACCCTGAAAAAATTGACGCAAATTCTTCTCAACAAAATACAAATCATAAACAACTACTTCCAATTAGAGGTTAAGCCATTTAAATGCGTTTTTTTAAATAACTAAATGCTTCTAACAAACTCTTGTTACATCGTTGCCGTACTTTTTAAGGTCGCATCCATTTGGTCACTATACCTATATAATATCACATCAAGTGCTATACTGGGACAGGCTCAGAGAACTCTGACAACTTAGCAGATCCGTTTGGCAATGGAAGCGAATCTTCTGGGGCTGTTACTGTTACAGGAATGGGACTAGGTGGTATTTTCATTATAATATACTCGTCTTTAGATATGGAATCCATACTGCAAAGTGTATCACTGGAGTGGGACCGAACTGTAGGGAACAGTCCAGTTCTCAGATGGTCTGAAACGAAAATTATTTATTACTATATCGAAAGATGCATTTGCTTAATAATAATAATAACAATACTACATACAGACTTAGAGGCTACTTCTTTGGCTTCACTTTTGGGTTTCGTTTCTGTAAGTGAAGGAGGTAGCCAGCGCGTAAGCTAACTGGAGCAAGTGGCCCTTCTGAATTCTAGAGGTTCTAGAATGTTCTTCAACCATTCTGTAACCGGTTTCTCTTCTTGGCAGCATCGTAAGATTAAAAAAATATGTTTTTTATCTTTATCTTGTTCCAGTTAGCTTACACGCTGGCTACGTCCTACACTTACAGAAACGAACCCCAAAAGTGAAGCCATAGAAGTCGTCTCCAAGTCTGTATGTAGTAGTAGACCAGTTTCACCAAGTAAGGGCAACAACAATCAATGAAATGATAACAATACTGCTTTTGAGCAACATCTAAAAACACCTCTTTTTTTCTTTTTCCCCTCAGTGCTCGTCCGTATCTTTGCTGCCCCAATAGAACTGCAACGTTTGGCTTATTGTGCATGCCCTTAGTCTTTTCTACTCCACCCATTACAAAATCACTGTGCCTTAAACTAGTCTGCACAGCGATTGGTAGGGTGAAGTTTTATATTACTCTGTCTCCGGTCTAAGCTGACCGTAGATCAGTTGTCTTTTGCGGTCCAGAGCTTTACACTCGCTCAAATGTGCTGGGCTGATTCCTCCCCTCGTCGCAGAGTCTGTATGCGAGGTCCCCCTTGAACCGCCCGATTTTATGCAGGTGTTTCTTGACGGCCATGTGTCCCGTCAAGACACCCGTTATGTTTCTGAGCTGTCCTCTGCTAAGATTTAGCAGCTCTACAGCTCTCTTTGAACTGGGTTCGTCAATTACTGACTTCCCATGTCTGAGCCCTGGATAGCCTGCCAGTACACTTTGTGTTCGTTTCTGATCCAGGACTTCATGGTTCTCCTGGCCGTGCTCTTTGTCACGCCCAGAATCGGTTCTGGTCCCATAAATGGTTCTGCTGATCCTTTCTTTGCGAGACTGTTAGCTTCTTCTTTGCCTTTGCCCCCGAGTGACCCGGCACCCAGATAAGGGGGGTGACCTCCTTCTGCCCAGCCAGGTCGCTCGTCTTGTCTCGGCACTCACTTAGCAGCCTGGAATTTACCCGTGGGTTACTTAGGGCATTAAGGGCTCTGGCTGTCTGTGGCTATGAGGATCCACTTGCTGGTGTAGCCCCCCCTCTTGTTCTCCCGCACACTGTGTAGGAATTCGTACATTTCGGCCTGAAAGACCGTTGCATGGGCTCTGAGGGAAACACTGTGACTTACCCTCGGTCCTTTCGAATAAACACCTGCACCCGTCCCACGCTCCCCGTCGGATCCGTCCGTGAACAAGACGAGCGCGTCCCGTGGTAAGCCCGGCGTCTCCTCCCGTCATGCCTCGCGGTCGGGAATGTCCACTGTAAAATTGTTTTCCCTGCAGATTCGCGGGCTCGCGGGGTCTGACCTCATTTCAAGTATGGGCTCATTCACGATTTCCTGAATTTTGCAGTGGCCCCTGAAGCCTGGGTTGATCTTCAGTCTACCATTGCAGGCTAGTCTGTCCCCCACATGGTAACTAAGTGTAGGGATGGGGGTGCAGATTCAGCAACACCTCCATGGCGGCTGTTGGGGTTGAAGTCATGGCCCCTGTGATGCACAGGCAAGTCATTCTTTGGATCTTGCCTAGTTTTTGTTTGGCACTGGATTGTGTCAGCTTAGGCCACCAGATCAGTGCCGCGTATGTTAATGACGGTTAACAAATGTTTAATTCCTTTGCCCTATCGTTTTGTTACAACGTCTTGTTTTGCAGAAAACTCGTGGACTATATGTGGGATAGATGTTATATACCGATATTGTCTTATCGGTAGAGTATTACAAAACAGATGACTAATATCATTTATTCCAGCCTCTGTGTGTAACATGTCAGTTGGGAAAGGTTGTCGGGTTATTTATTACAGATTTCAAAACCACTTTTAAATAACTTCAAGGTTTTTCATGTATACTTTATAGAGACCCCCTCCCCGTCCTCTAACCAACAATTTCGTTGCAAAACTGACTCTACACTAGGACACAATAAATATTCCAAGTTGTTCTAGATTTAAACACTATTGTAAAACGAGTTTAAAACTAGAAAGTATGCCTCGTAGCTTTTTACAACATTATTTACATATAAATTTCATCTTAACTAGATGAATTTCTAAATATAATTTTTTTGAACTTGGGTCCCTTATTTGTTAATTTTATGGTTTCTTTGCCTCAGGCTTACCACGTTAAATTATTGAAGCAAATATTTCAACATGATGAATGGGAAGATTGACAAGAATGTTTTTCAGCAGTTAACCTATGGTAGAGTCAAATATTGATTCATAAAAAAAATTCAATCTTTAGTTTCATTGGTTTCCGAGAACTATCCAAATACTAAATACACTGTTGCCGTATTATCTTCATAACTCACAAATTCTTGCTCTAGATTAAATGAAAACATATAATTAATTGATATACAGCACAAAAAGTAAGCGTCCCAATACACATCCTAGTAGAACTCCATACCTAACTTTAAGCTTACTCATTATACCATAAACTTTTACTTTTTGCATAAATAAGAGAAAAACATTTACGGTTGATTAATTGAAAATTTTAAGCAATAAAGATAAACAGTCATTGTCATTGTAATTTGTTTATTTTTACTCCTTTACTTATTTATTAGTGGTCAAAATTATACATTATGCCTTACAAGGAAGCTGTGCTTGTGCTTGTATTAATATAATTTCATCAAAATCCTCAAATCAATCAAACTGTCAAAACAATTTTATTTAATGTCACTTTCTGAATTTTGCTTGATCTTGCTGCTTTTTCTTCTCTTCCACTAACATTTCTATAGCCGTTACAAAGATTCACTCTCGTCTCAATATTTATTTTTATTTAAACCAAACCTTTTAAAAAAACATAATAATTTAGTACACAAATTTTGACACTTTACATGTGTGTTCTCTCCTTATAGTTGAAGTATGCGTCGTCTCTTATTATTTATTTATTATATTATATGAAAGGACATTATTTAGATCTTCCTAGAGATGAATGACCAGAAAGTAAAATGAAACATATTACATCTTTAGAAAATATTTTTTCTGTATGATGACAGTCAGGAATATATAATTATGAAGGAAAATTCATTTCTTCTGTAAATATTATAAAATTTATTAGCAAATATCTTCTATATACTTGACCAAAAGAAGCAAAATATGGACATATCAATATATTAACCAATAAAGACTTTCTGGCAAGTGCAGAAACTATTCAGACTAATTAGTTATACAATTCTTGAGCTCAAATAGCCTCAGTTACAGTTTGTAAACGACGCCAGAGCTCGGCTTCCGAATACAGCAACATTTTCCGTGCTCAAGAATTGACGGGCTCATATTTGCTAAATCAAATCAACTATCACATAAAAAGAAACCAAGCACAAAGTGCTGACTGTGGAAAACCAGTTTGAAGAGGAGACCAAGAAGTTCATCATGTAGTTCAAGAAGAGCATCAATTAAAGAAATAGAAAACGACAATTACTCTATTCATATTCTTCATATATTGGAGGTATCAGCTCAACAATGCTAATATGAAGAAAACGAGAGCCGGGAGTCATTTGACGAGGACAAGACGGAGGATGACAAGCAGTTCTCAACAAACTGAGGAAACTAATGACAACCCTTTGTGTGAGTTGACAGATTTTCAGCGTGATGATTGTATCTGCGATGGCTTCAGTTTACTTTACAGCATCAAGAGGGACATGGAAATGAGGAAGATAGTATTAAGGATTACGAAGAGATCAACAATATGATGGACAAAATACATGGTTCAAGAAAAAGAACGATGAACTAAGCAATTGGGTTGAAAAGTTTTAATTGTTATAAATAAACTTAAAAAGCATATTAATGTAGTAAATTCTATAAGAAGATCGACGATATAATGGACATATCGGGATATTTTTCAAATGAAGCGCTTACTATATACTTCATGTCATTTCTCATATTTTTAGAGCATTTCTAAATGATCATCAGAATGAAATTGGAAATGAATACTTACCAACACAGTCGTTATTGTTGAACATAGCCCTATGTTCGTCCAGTTGCCTCGCACTACAGAGTGGCGTATCTACTTCGACCGTGTTGTTAAACAGGGCGTAATCCACTTCATACTGCCCTGTGTCTTTTCTGAATGTTATCAATGACTGAAACCTGTGGCCCCATAAGATTTCAGATGGAAGATAGCTTGATCTGGCTTGTGTTGTCATTCCAGTCGATTCTATCACTCCTTCTACAAACATAATTAACACATTGAAAATGTTGGTGAATTAAAGTTACAAAAGAGATAAGACAGCTACACGAAATTAAAATAATCACGTATGCCTAGTGCTCTTAGCCGAGTAGCTGTGGTCCAAGTTTCTCATTGACTATCTTTACACAGCTATTAATCATGGAATTGTGTCTGCATTGCTGTGAAGAAACCACAGTATAATCAACAGTGAAGCTGTGAAGAGACTATGTCTAGCTGCGTTGAGACCCGGATAAGCAGCCCGTGAATTGCACTTCCACGAGACTATAGCTTTTTTTGTTTATAAACTGTGATTATACGAGTCAGGTGTGCTACTCGGCACTACTCCTCAAATGACTCACTTAAGTATTAAATGTATGTTTATCTCTGAAGAGATTCCCTACACTGCTGACTTGCTAGCAATACGCCTAGTTTTTTAAATTCTTTTGAGGTTGTACAACTTTATTGACACACTAGTGGATCCTAGGCTCGTGGAATCCTGGTTCTCGAGTCACCCTGGCTACACGGCCGTGGAACTGGCTACACGGAGCGTAGAACGTGGGAAGACGGAGCAGGCTCGCTGTATCACGGGCTGTGTATCTGGGTCTTTACGAAGACATGATGCTACTGCATTTAGTACCTTCTTCAGTGTGAATCTGTGGTGTGTTACCGTTGTGGATGTAACATACATAGATTCCTGGTAAATAATGGTATAGTATGTCTTCCATACTGTCTAAGCGCACTAGGTATTACTATGTGAAAACTGGAACCTGTGATGAGCACTAATAAGTACACTTGGAGAACCCAAATCACTACAACACATATTTCAGACACCTTACGATCGTTTCGTTGACCATGTCAACGACTTCAGAGGAAGAAAAATTCTAAAATTAAACTCAAAAGCTATATTGAATTTATATCGCGTCTATGTAAACGAACTAGTCCGAAGTAAAATTGTCGTCGACGACCCATCGTTTGTCTATTGTATAGTGAACCTACGAGGTCAAAGACCTGCTTTAATCTTCTGGTTGACAAATTTATGAGCTTTTATCTAATGTACTTAAAAAGGAAGGTACCGAGTTATTTAAGCAAGCCGCACGTTCCTATTGATCTAAAAATTTACTGTGAATATTGGAGCAAGGCGACAAGCACATCTGGCGAAACAGACACCATAACATCCGCTCATCTTTAAAAAAAAATAAACCGAGTGTTTGGCTCACAATGTTAAAGGTCGAAAAAGTCAAATGTAAATCGGCTTTCTTAACAATATTTTCCAAACCCTTTGTGATTCGTGGTTCAAACCCTTTATGATTAACTTGTCAGAAATGTTAGACATCAAACTATGCTTGATTCCCTAGAAAGTATTTATATATAAAGGTCGATTAAGAACAACACTTTATTGAATCGTGCGGGACCTTTAATTTCAAGCCCTTTATTTTCACTTTGCATTTGACCACTTAAACACTCCTAATTTGTCTGGCAAAATAATGAATCATTGTCAATAACTTGGCCGGTCTATACTAATCTCTAAGTTTGTCTCGACTTAAAGACCCCCTTTCGTTTTGTTTGTATCTAAGAAGTCAATATAAATACTTGTTTTTACGTAGAATAAAAATCAATATAAATATTGTTTTTATGTAGAATTATAGTTGGATTCTTTCTCCTTTGTTAAAGTTAACATTGTGAGCCAAAGACTCGGTTTCTTTTTTTAAAAAGATGAGCGGATGTTATGGTGTCTTTTTCGCCAGATGTGCTTGTCGGCTTGATCCAATATTCACAGTAAATTTCTAGATCAATAGGAACGTACAGCTTGCTTAAATAACTCGGTAGGTGCCTTCCTTTTTAAGTATATTAGATAAAAGCTCATAAATTTGTCAACCAGAAGATTAAAGCAGGTCTTCGACCTCGTAGGTTCACTACACAATAGACAAACGATAGGTCGCCGACGACAAGTTTACTTCGGACCAGTTCGTTTACCTAGACGCGATATAAATAGAATGTAGCTTTTGAGTTTACTTTTACAATTTTTCTTCCTCTGAAGACGTTGACATGGTCAACGAAATGATCGTAAGGTCTCTGAAATATGTGTTGTGGTGATTTGGGTTCTCCAAGTGTACGCACTAGGTATAATATATTATTTTCATTGCATCTAGCAACAGGTAAAAAAACCTTGTCTCGTCGCATTATATCGCTGTTTCGACAAAAGTTACTGGTTTATGAATGAATGCCAACTTACCTAAAATCACAACAATTTCAAACCTCTCTCGTAACAAGTCTGTGGCCGACATGTTATAAAGTGGTGAATCTTTATCTATTTTATGTACTATCATTGTCGGCCAAATAAAGAAAATCTTGTCTTCTTCACCATCGCCACCTACCTGCAACCAAAGAATAATTTTAGTAGCTGCTAATTTAAAATGAGTTTAATTAATATTAATGTTGTTGTCATTTAAAATATCAGAAAAAAAACGAGTGGTTGGATGATTTTAAAATTCTCAGATAATTGTTATGTCAAGTAGAATAATAAGTGTGTTACAATCAAATAACAAAATCAATAAAATAATTTTAAATAAGATTGGATGTGGTAAATTGGAAAGCATTTTGTACTTCATATTTTTTATATAGAATTTTCCCGACTAGGTTCGACTCAATAGTTATCTTCACCAATATTTTTTGAGGATATTCCACATGTTTAAAGTATTTTTTCACCGGATTTATATTCCAACTGAGTGTTTGTTTTGCGAAACAGTTGTTAACACTTTTATTTTAAACGAGGTTCTTAGATTATTCGTTTCGTCACCATGTTTTCTGCATGTCGGTGGACATAGACCCCAATTTACTCCACCAATTACAAAAAATTACAATTGAGACCAACATTATTAGGTCTTAGAATTTATAATGTCACCTGATGGCTTTATTTCAATTCCTTTTACCTTCTGCAATTCATCAATTTTACTATTTTCTAAAATGTCTTCTCTTGGTCTCTCTCTTCCCCATTTTTAGTGAATTTTCTTAGAAAAAATTCACTAGTGAAAAGATCCCGCCTTTTGAATTTTGAAAAAATGTCTTCAAATGAGCGCGATCTAGGACCCCTAGAACCCATGTATCACACCGGTAACTCAAAAAATAATGGACCGATTTTGATAATATTTAGCATGTGCCTTTCTTTTGTAAGTGGCTTGGACAAGTTCGTTGGCCACGAAAATCAAACCAGGTTTTCCCGGAAAATTTTGAATTTTCTTTCGAAAAAAAATTTTATCTCAAAAAAATAGAAAAGATATGGTAACCAAAGTTGGTACGTAAGTTTACGATATTAAATCGAAACTTTATACCAAAATTTATATTTCTATGTTAAAAAAAAGTTATAAAAATATTTGTATGGATATCTGCACGGGCACTACACAGATGACCTTTCTTCCATAGTTTCTCCACCTGCTGCCCCCAACAGATCTACCAGGGGAACAGAATGAATACAACATTTTACTATCCAGGTCATCAGACATAGAACATCTTGTTATGCCCGCTCTTTTGTCTCGAGGACTTCCAAGTTGTGGAATTCCTTGCCGGCACATGTTTTTCCTTTTCCTCCAAACCTCCAAACCTTCAAGTCCAGAATTAACAAGTTGTCTCTTTCCTCCTTGTCGACACCCACGGTACGATAGTATTTAGGCTGTGAGCCCCGTGGTGTGTTGTTGAAATAATTTTTTTTTGTTGAAAACAAATTCTATAATTAATCAAAACATCTTACATTTCGATTTGTGTCCAAAATTTGATAACAAATTAGTATATATTAGCTCATTGTCTTTAATTTTATCGCCTAAATACGTACGTTAAAATTTCTTTCTACCCTTTGAGTTCATTTCACTGATAGTATCTTTAGTGACTTGTGAGTCTTTAGATCATTGTTTACTGTCTTTAGAGTTTAGATGTACATTTTTGTTTATTTTTCACATTTTAATTGGCCCACACATTACTTTTGTCTTTGCCCAGTCCTACTTCTTTATGAAAGCCAATATTGAATTTGTATCAGAAACTCTCCGTTCACACATATCGTTTTTTTAGTGAATTTCCTTTAAAAATTAACTATTCTGTGTTTATATATATATATATATATATATATATATATATATATATATATATATATATATATATATATATATATATATATATCGCACCGGTAACTCGAAAAATAATGGGCCGATTTTGATAACATTTGGTAGGTACCTTCCTTTTGTAAGTGGCTTAGAAGTTTGTTAGCCAGGAAAATAGGACCAGCCTTTCCTGGAAAATTTGGAGTTGTCTTTCGTAAAATTCTTGTATCTCCGAAAATAACAAAGCTATAGCAACCAAATTTGGTACTCTGGTTTACACTGTTAAACACCACCTTATGCATTTTTGCATTTTTCATCGAAATATAACACATGTTTCTGAGAAAAGAAATTCGGAACGCGGCAAGTGCGTTTTGGTAGCAAATGTTCAATGTACATTGTTTCTACTATAATATGGTAACCAAATTGGATATTTGCTTTTATTTAAAAAACATATTTGATATTAAAAACTTTTTATGAAAATTCACTTCCATAACGCATTCGCTGCGTCCAGACTTTTCTAAGTATGCATCCATTGTACGCAGGATGCCCAGCTAAAATGGGGGTTATGAATATTGGAATTGTTATTGGAAATTGAAAAAATTCGTTAAATAAGTTCGATAGAAAATAAGATAAGTTATATATTAAAATTATGGTGTATTATCAGGCATGTCCCATAAGCAAGTTACACGCCGAACACTATTTTGAATGGAACATCTGTTATATTTTTACACAAATCGATAGCAGACAAAATTCCTGAATTAAACGATTTAATTTGTGTTCGTGTGAATTTAAAAGTCTGGACGCAGCAAGTGCGTTATGATAGCGCATTTGCATAAAAATGTTTTTAATAGCAAATATGTCTGAAAAAAAACCAGGCATCAAATTTGGTTACCACTATGTGGCGGTGGTTCCGACCGCAGTGTTTCCGTCAACACTACTCTATGTTTCTCTTGACAGCTAAACGTTACGTTACGTTATTCGACAGCAAGCTGTCAAGAACTACTATATAAGAGACACCAGGGATCTCTCTCTCTCTCCTCGCTACCAACCGACATAGTGAAGATACGTCTCTCCACGCTCGGTCAGTTATCTGTTATGTGCTGTCTGTGATTGTTTTATAGTTAAATGTATAGTTTATTCAGTTAGTGAAATAATAAAGTATATTAAATGTTTACGTATGGATTTAATATCAACAAGTGCAATTAACATCCATATTGGTGACCCCGTGCTGCAAGCCGAAGATGCCCAGCCTGATGTTCCAGCCGACGTCGCCTAACTTCCACGCACGTGCTCATGCCTACAGAAAACGAATATCTAAACAGGTCAGTCTTTTCTAATTTAAAAATTATCTGATTTTTTCACAATGGCCGAAGATTCTTCAAGCAGCAATATCATGGCAAGGGTTGCAATAAAATTACCTCCTATATGGAGACGTAACGTGAAAATCTGGCAAATGCAGGTTGACGCCCAGTTTGATATATCGCAGATCAGTTCTGAAAAGACAAAATTCAGTCATGTACTCGCTATACTCGATCCTGATGTCGCAGAGTCAATTTCAGATTTTTTAACCCAACCATTATCATCAACCCCCTATTCAGATCTAATGAAACGTCTTTTATTAGAATTTGAAGAGTCCGATAGTCGCAAACTAAATAAACTTTTAACAGAATTAGAATTAGGCGACAGAAAACCATCGCAACTTTTACGCGAAATGAAGTTTTTAGCCGGTAGTCAGATTGGAGAAAATTTCCTTAAAATTTTATTTCTACAACGTTTACCAGTCAACGTTCGTTCAATTTTGGCTTTAAGCAACGATTCTCTAGAAAATTTGTCGGTTACAGCAGACAAAATCGTGGAATTTTCCGGAGATAAATACAACGTGGCTGAAATTCAGTCACGCGAGCCCGACAAGCTAGCCAAGCTAGAAGCACAATTAGAGAAGCTAACAGCATTAGTCAACGAATTGCGAACGCGTTCCCGATCTACCTCCCGAGAAAGACCCAAGCTTTCTCGAAATTCCATAACCGCAAATTCCTCAACCTCCACGTGTTGGTATCATGAACGATTTGGCAACAAGGCCAAACGTTGCATCCAACCTTGCAATTTCAAAGCAAAACATGTGTCGGAAAACTAATAAGGCACTCCCTCCACGCGGCAGGAGACGAGAGCCACCTAACACGCCGCCTTTTTATTTTTGATAGACGCTCCAATATGAAATTTCTAATCGACTCTGGAGCGGATATTTCAGTTATTCCACCCACTCACGATCAACGGAAATTTCAATCGAAACGTACCTTGTATGCTGCAAACGGGACCCCTATTCATACCTATGGCGAACAACTATTAGATTTGGATCTAGGTTTACGCCGTAGGTTCTGCTGGCCCTTCACACTTGCCGATATCAAGCAACCAATTATAGGCGCTGATTTTCTAGCAGAGTTTGCTTTACTTGTGGATATGAAACATAGACGTTTAATCGATACAAAGACAAACCTCTCTAAGGCCGGTGCTAACCCACCACTAGGAATTAATTCTAAAATTCATCTTGTAGACCCGACACACCAGTACTTCAAATTGCTACAACAATTTCCTGACCTTTTTAAGGAAACTTCTTCTAGCAACCTTCCAGAGGTTGAGTTCTTCCATACTATAAGTACGGAAGGACCACCTGTCACTGCAAAAGCTAGAAGATTGCCCCCAGAAAAGCTAGCTCAAGCAAAGCTAGAATTCCAGCACATGATGGACTTGGGAATTTGTAGACCCTCCAAAAGTCCATGGTCAAGCCCCCTCCACATGGTGCAAAAAAAGGATGGCTCATGGAGACCATGTGGGGATTACCGAGCACTAAACGCTAAAACAATCCCAGACAAATATCCTATTCCAAATTTGCAGGATTTTAATGCCCAGTTAGAAGGCAAACGTATTTTTTCAAAATTAGATATCATTCGCGCTTTCCATCATATCCCAGTAGCACCTCAAGATATTCCCAAAACAGCAGTCATAACTCCATTTGGCTTATTCGAATTTGTTAAAACCCCATTTGGCCTTCGTAATTCAGCACAAACATTTCAAAGATATTTACATTCAATTTTAAGACATCTTGACTTTGCCTACTCCTATCTTGACGATATTCTCGTTGCATCAGCTTCTGAAAAAGAACATCAAGAGCATCTAGCAAAACTTTTTCAGACACTTCAAGACAACGGCATCCGTATTAATTCATCTAAATGTGAATTCGGAGTGGCCGAAATTTCATTTTTAGGTTTTCGTGTAAATAAATCTGGATTATTTCCACTTCCTGAACGCATCAAAGCTATTACCGACCTACCTCTTCCCGATACCATTGAAAAACTCAGAAGATTTCTAGGTCTCATAAATTTCTACCGTCGTTCTCTTCCACGTGCTGCGGAAATTCAGCAACCACTATTCGACCTCTGCCAGAATCCCAAAAAACGCGACAAACGTAAAATCGAGTGGACTCCTCAGACTCGAGAAGCATTCGAACGTTTGAAAGAGGCACTAAAAAACGCTACACTAATAGCTCATCCGTCTTCTTCGCTACCACTGATTCTCCATGTCGATGCTTCTGATTATGCCGTAGGCGCTTCCCTCCAACAATTACGTGATCAAACACTAGAACCCCTAGGTTTCTACTCTAAAAAGCTTACTTCAGCCCAAAAATCTTACAGCACCTACGATCGCGAACTTCTAGCTGCTTATCAGGCAGTTAAATACTTTAGATATACCCTAGAAGGTCGCCATTTCACCATTTATACGGACCACAAACCTTTGACATACGCTTTTGAACAACGCGTCGATAAAGCATCTCCAAGGCAACTACGACATTTAGACTTCCTAGGTCAATTTACCACAGACATTCGCTACATACCAGGTCCTACAAACATTCCCGCAGACTATTGTTCTCGCATTGAAACAATTTCACTTTCTTCCACTGTGTCACTCCAAGAAATTGCGCAAGCTCAGTCATCTTGTGAGGAACTCAAACACCTTCTGCAGTCTAAATCTTCCTCATACAAATTTCAAAACATGCCTCTTGACAACGGATTGAATCTTATTTGCGATTCTTCTTCAAAGAAACTTCGCCCATTCATTCCGCTCAAATTTCGCCGAAAGATTTTCGATTCTATCCACAATTTATCTCACCCAGGCATATCAGCTTCAGTCGATCTGGTCCAGGATAGATTTTGTTGGCCCAAATTGAAACGCGATGTATCTCTTTGGTCTAAAACTTGCATTCCCTGCCAGAAAGTCAAGATATGGAGACACACTTCCAGTGCCATTGGACAATACACCCCAGCCATGAGAAGATTCTAGCATATAAATGTTGACATTGTGGGACCATTACCAGCATCACAAGGTCAACGCTATCTGTTAACAATAATAGACAGATTTTCTCGATGGCCCGAAGCAATTCCATTGTCAGATATTACAGCAGAAACAGTAGCGAACACTATTTTATCATGCTGGATCTCTCGTTTCGGTGTTCCGCAATACATCACCACAGACAGAGGTAAACAATTCGATTGCCACCTTTTCACACACCTCACTAAAACACTAGGTGCAGACCACATCAAGACCACAGCTTACCACCCAGCAGCAAATGGTGTAATCGAGAGATGGCATAGAGTTCTGAAACAGGCCTTGAAAGCTCATATGGACGAAAACTGGGTCGCTAAATTGCCAATTGTGTTACTAGGACTCAGATCGTACATAATTCCAGAATATCGCTCAACACCCGCTGAAATAGTCTATGGAGAATCAATCAAACTTCCCACCGACTTTTTCAACAGCACACAAGCTCATGATGTTCCACCACTTATATCTCAGCTGAAAGAAGACATAAGGAAACTTCGACCAGTACCTTTTAAACATCATACTGCAAAAAAGGTATTTGTCCATCCTAAGCTTATGGAAGCTCCTTTTGTTTTTGTTCGCATTGATATTCCGCGAAAAACTCTCGAACCAGTTTATGACGGCCCCTTTGAAGTGTTATCCCGAACTGACAAAGTCTTCAAAATCAAGAAATCACACGTAGAAGAGACAATTTCTGTTGACCGTCTTAAACCCGCATTCATTCTTTGTGATAACGAACAGACAACTTTCCAGCCTCAGAGACATCCTAGTGAAACTGAAAGTGACAGTGAAAGTCCAACACCTAGTGAAACTGAAAGTGACAGTGAAAGTCCAACACCCAGTGAAACTGAAAGTGACAGTGAAGTTCCCGTTCCCGTTCAAACTACACGCCATGGACGTAGAGTTCGATTTCCACGAAGATACTTGAACTAATAGCGTTGCCACTGAGAGGGGAGTATGTGGCGGTGGTTCCGACCGCAGTGTTTCCGTCAACACTACTCTATGTTTCTCTTGACAGCTAAACGTTACGTTACGTTATTCGACAGCAAGCTGTCAAGAACTACTATATAAGAGACACCAGGGATCTCTCTCTCTCTCCTCGCTACCAACCGACATAGTGAAGATACGTCTCTCCACGCTCGGTCAGTTATCTGTTATGTGCTGTCTGTGATTGTTTTATAGTTAAATGTATAGTTTATTCAGTTAGTGAAATAATAAAGTATATTAAATGTTTACGTATGGATTTAATATCAACAAGTGCAATTAACATCATCCATACACTATAACCTATATAGGAGGAACAATGTACCATATTTCATTAAAATAACTCTATTGTTTGAAAATGTACAAAAATTTTCCGAAAATAAACTTAAAATGTTTTCGAACAAACTGATTTTCTGCCCAACGAACCTTATAGGTTAATAGCAAATTTAGCTATTCAAATGTAAAGCATTTAATGAAAATTCGCCATCATAACGCACTTGCTGCGTCCAGAATTTATTTTCTTACAAACATGCATTATTTCGCATTTTTCTATAGAAGCGACTTATGGGCCAGCCTGTTATTGTATACATAATTTTATAAGATGCAGCTTAAGACACCCTATAACTAACGTATACAATTTTTTCTCGTATCTTGTATAATAACAGATATGTTGAGTTTTATTAATTTTTTACGAAAATTTTCTAAAAATTATAGACCATTAATCGACAAACTATAACTAAACCTAGTGCCAAAGCATCAGAGAAAGGGTATATTTAAAATGAATTTTCTGGAATTACTTATAAACATACTTATAAACATACTAATATTAATACTAATACTTTAATAAAATGAAGGACAATGACGGTTGCCGCTGAAACTTACGGGCTTGTAAAGCACTACTCTTGCTACATTTTCTCTACATAACCCGTATTCGTTTCACGTTTTTTTTCCTTTAACGTCGGTCTATTTCCGCGACTATGACCAATCAGGTTCTTTGCCTAAATGTTGCCAATTTTAATGTTTCAAATCACGAATTTGACGTTTTCAGAAGAAATCCGTTTTTTTTTTAAATTTAAATGCCAATAGCTTTTAGTGAATGTTTATTTTTAAAAATCACTGATAGAGAGGTATCGACGGTGAGACTTTGCAAAAGTGATTTCAACTGAGCGCGAACTAGAACCCATATCCAGGGTAGTTTCAATTTTTATATGTTTATATTTTCAAACAATAAGTAATTTTGATAAAATATAGTACTAATGCGTACTAATGTACAACTACCAGAATTATCAATTTTGACGTTTCAACTTTTTTTAATAAGAGGCTTGTAATTTCTTTGTCTTTTAACCTAGAAATCTGAATTTTCGTACAAAGCATACTCTTTATGACAGAAACCAGCGCACCAAATTTGGTTACCATAGCTTTTTAATTTTCAGGGATATGAATTTTTTTCGAAAAAAAAAACAAACAAATCTTCTCAGTAAACGTTGTCCGATTTTCCTGGCTAATAAACTTATCAAAGCCATTTACAAAAGGAAGGCACTCATCAAATTTGAGTTATCGGTGTGATACATACATACATACATACATACATACATATATATATATATATATATATATATATATATATATATATATATATATATATATATATATATATATATATATATATATATATATAAACAAACATAAAAATTGAAATTGACCTCGAATATGGGTTTTAGAGGTCCTAGTTTGCCTTCATTTGAAGACATTTTTTCAAAATTCAAAAGTCAGGATCTCCCCATTAGTGATTTTTTTACGAAAATTCACTAAAACTATAAATCACTTGAAAAACAATAAAAATTTGGTAATTTCGATCTGCCTATTGTTATCTTTAATCTTAGGCTGTATTAAATAAACCAACTTCTCTAATATATAGTGTGGAACTCTTTTATGAATTAAAATTGATAATTCGGTTAAAAAAAAATACGTTTTAAGAAAACTCTGGAACAGGATTTTACATTTTTTATTCAGCATCTTCCACTCATGGATTTTATAATGACCCTATCACATTATCCATATATATATATATATATATATATATATATATATATATATATATATATATACACATATATATATATATATATATATATATATATATATATATATATATATATATATATATATACATATACATATATATATATATATATATATATATATATATATATATATATATATATATATATATATATATATATATATATATTAATAGCAATCTAAGCTTTTTTTAATCGCAAATTGATAGTACGTTTTTTACAAATATGACAATATTCCACAAATTGTTCCAGCGTTTTCTCCAAAATATATTTTCTTTCTAAAATTAAGAATACAATTACATTAAAAAGGTTCACACTGTATATTCTAATTTCATTTATGATATTTTAAACAGAAATTCTTTGATTAACAAAACAACCGTTCAGATTTGGGAAACAGTACTGATTTTCAAAAACTCACATATACAGGCTGGTCCATATGCTCCCAACATCGCGCTTTTGGTAATTTATCCACTGACATCTAAAACAATGATTAGAAAACGTCGAATAAGATGCGAGTCTTAACTGCAATACACATTTTCTCCAAATAAAATTTCTGAAGAATAGATATTTTTATGGAAATTATTTACTTAAATTAACGTGATTGTTAAATTTCGCTAAGCTTTGCAAACTGTAATGAAACTTCTTTAAACAAAAAAGGCTGTAAAAACTATACAGGCTGATTCACATAGCCCGTTCATTAGATAATTGTTGATTAACCGAAATCATATTATTATGAAATTTGACAACAAGGCCAGAATCGACTGCTACAAGTCTGAATCAAACACTTACAAAAAGGCGGCACTTCCGAGAATACCGAAAATCGGCGCCATCTTTGTTTTTTTAAATGGGACTACCCTAGTTTGATTCCATTCCTGGATTCTACATTAACTGAGGTTAGAGCGTCCCAGTTGTTAACACCTATCTGTCATAGTTTTTGACATATGTCACATTTTTCGCAAAAAATTGAAGTTGCATGGGTCCATTAAGAAGTTCATAACTTCTGAACCATTGAAAATAAATAGTTGACTTTTTTTATTCGGCTTACAAAGATTTGGTCAATATTTTGCATAATTACCGATACTTTTTTTATGATTCATGCGCCTACTGCGATTTTTCAAAGCTGACAATCAAAAAATGTCAATAACTTAATTTTTTCAAATGGCACTTACCATTTTTGACGCCAGAAATCAATGTAGAATTAAATTTTAGTGCCACTTTTATTAACATGATACATGCTTATCTTTAGCCGTTTTTGAGTTATTGTCATTTTTTAAATAAATTTGATTATTTTCTCCTCAAGATTAGTATGCTTTGGAAAAAACAGCAAATGTCAAACCTAGCCACTCCCCTGTCATTATTATCTTAGTGTTCCAATTAATTAGTGCACTTTTTTATCATGTAGCATTATCCGACTGATGCTGTCTTTGATTTATTTGTAATTTATGGGCAAAATAACAGAATATTTGACAGAACATGCCGCGCGTTCAGCATCAAATATCCACATCTACAGCAAATTACGAAAGGAAAATTCTGCCCCCCTACACTTAGTTATTATGGGGGAGGCCAGGCTAGGACTATACAGACTAGCCTGAAGATCAACCCAGGCTTCAGGGGCCACTGCAAAATTCAGGAGATCGTGAAGGAGCCCATGCTTGAAATGAGGTCAGATGACGCGAGTCCGCGAATCTGCAGGAAAAACAACTTTACAGTGGAAATCGCCGACCGCGAAGCATGGCGGGGGGGAGACGCCGGGAATACCACGGGACGCGCTCGTCTGGTTCACGGACGGATCCGGCGGGGAGCGTGGGACGGGGGCAGGTGTTTACTCGGAAGGACCGAGGGTAAGTCATAGTATTTCCTTCGGAGCCCATGCAACGATGTTTCAGGCCGAAATGAACGCCATCCTGCACTGTGTGCGGGAGAACAAGAGGAGGGGCTACACCAACAAGCGGATCCTCATAGCCACAGACAGCCAGGCAGCCCTTAAGGCACTAAGTAGCCCACGGGTAAATTCCTGGCTGGTGAGTGAGTGCCGAGACGAGACGAGCGACCTGGCTGGGCAGAATGAGGTGACCCTCATCTTGGTGCCGGGTCACTCGGGGGTCAAAGGCAATGAAGAAGCTAACAGTCTCGCGAAGAGAGGGTCAGCAGGACTATTTATGGGACCAGAACTGGCTCTGGTCGTGACAAAGAGCACTGCCAGGAGACCAATTAAGTCCTGGGCCAGAAACCAACACAAGGTGTACTGGGCAGACTGTCCAGGACTCAGACATGGGAAGTCAATAATTGACGAACCCAGTTCAAAGAGAGCTGTGGAGCTGCCAAATCTTAGCAGAGGACAGCTCAGAAACACAACAGGTCTCTTGACGGGACACATGGCCGTCAAGAAACACCTGCATAAAATGGGGCGGTTTGAAGGGGACCTCGCATGCAGACTCTGCGGCTAGGGGGAGGAATTAGCCTAGCACATCTTGTGCGAGTGTAAAGCTCTGAACAGCAAAATACAACTGATCTACGGTCAGTCTAGACCGGAGACAGAGCAATATAAAACTTCACCCTACCAATCCCTGTGCAGACTAGTTCAAGGCACAGTGATTTTGTAATGGGTGGAGTAAGAGTAAGGGTATGCACAATCAACCAAAGGTTGCAGTGCTATCGGGGCGGCAAGGCCGCGGACGAACCCTGAGGAAAAAAAAGACTTAAAAATATTTTTTTTGATCATGGGAAGGTAGCTAAGCCTGTTATGAAAACTAAATTTATAACAAGAAATGAAGATGTTAAAATTAACGCCTTGGGATATTTTGGAGCATATCCACGTGCTTCAATCAGAAAAGCATCTGCCGATTTGGGAATTTCTTATTCCTCGTTGCAGAGGATTCTTTGTCGTCATAAGTTACATCCCTATAAATTTATAGGGCTACAAAAACTACATCCCGCAGAGTCAACTTTTGCGAATAATTTTTGGTGAAAATTCATGAAGATCGTAATTTTTTTTACAAAAGATCATCTGGACAGACGCAGCAAAATGTTGTCAGCAAGGGATAATTAATCGAAAAAATCAGCAATTTTTGGGCTGACGAAAATCCTCATATTGTAATGGCGGTCGAAAATCAAACTCAAATTCGTATAAATGTTTTCTGCCTGTTAATGGACAGTCAGGTACGATATTTCATGTACGATGGAAATTTGAATGGCGATGGTTATTTGAGAATTTTAAGAGAAGTTGTGAAAATTATCTGGATGATATGCCATTGAATCGATGTTTCAATCGTTTGTATCAAATGGATAGAGCTCCAGCACATTCAACTGGAACCGTAGATGCCAAATTAACGGTACTCTTTGAAGATCGTTGGTGGGGAAATAGGGGTCGATCACTTTGGTCCGCCTGCTCTCCGGATCTTACACCTTTAGATTGTTATTTATGGGGTCGGGTCAAAGAATTAGTGTATGCCAATCCAGTTTTCAATTGCGAAGACTTAAGAATAAGGATAGCTGGAGCTTTTGGTCATTTGGATCCTTTCGAAATTCAGAAAAATTCTGTTCGGAAGCGTATTGTACACTGTCTCAATGAAAACGGTGCACACATTGAGAGCATTTGTATTGAAATTATCATTTTGTTAATCTGCCCATTTGTTGTTAATTTGTTGTAACCGCTGATTATTGTAATAAGGTTGTGGAATAAAAATTTAACTGAAACGATTGTTTCCAAAGCCCCTGAGGAAAAAAATTATATGTCTCAGAAACATGCCAATAACTCTAAAACGACTGCAGATAGGCACACATAATGTTAATAAGAGTTGCTCTTAAATTTAATTTCACATTGATCTCTGGCATCAGAAATGGTAGGTGCCATTTGAAAAAATGAAGTTTTTGACATTTTTTGATTGTCAACTTTGAAAAATCGCAGTAGGCGCATGAAACATAACAAAAGTATGGGTAATTATGCAAAATATTGGCCAAACCTTTGTGTACCGAATAAAAAAAAATCAACAATTTATTTTCAATGGTTCAGGAGTTATAAATATCCTGATGGACCCCTGCAACATCATTTTTTTGCGAAAAATGTGACATATCGTCAGTGTAATTCACAAAGTGCGTAACTCCATTTTCCTTGAAAAGTATATTATTGCACCATTTGGTGTCAAGTATCATAATTAATGTAGGGAATGATTCCCATGTCCGTATAAATGATAGTTATCTGCCTAGAACAGAATCAGAATAGAAATCAGAAACCTAATTTTATTGGCGGGAAAAATGTGTAACTCCTGTCAGTTTTGTCATTTAACATTGAACCGTTGTTGTGACTGTAGAGTGTGATTGGTCTGAATTATTTTGACGGTAAACAAATTACATTGAAAAGTCGTAACGTAGTCAAGGTAAGTGTTTATTGATTTTCTTTTATTTCCATCATTTAGTTATGCAAGATTTATAATAAACAGAAGTGTACTGCAAACATTTTTACGTGTATTAGCAGATACGCATTTTGCAAAAAGTAATCGTTGTAATTGATTACTGGGGATACGGCATTTGCGACATCATTATTTGTTAAATAACTGACGTATTTATTTTTCAATAATGGTTTTATTTTCAAGAAACAATGTGTGTCTATTATCAAAAAAATCTTGCGTTCTAACTCCTTTTGAGAAAAATGCCCAAAACTAAATTTTCTATGAAGCTAAAGAACTAGATTTTGCTATCTCTGTAGATAGTTTAAGTCTCTTTAAAAGAAACTTGTATTACAAATTTCATTAAAGTTATACAGAAGATTTGCCCAATTGTAAACGTAGCAGTTATTTTTCCTCATTAATCTACTAGGTACTAGAACTAAAAGCATTATCATGATGGTAAAGCCACCCATAACTGAACCTTTAGATGATATTGAGCAAAGTGCTATAATAGCTAAAGAGCGTACTAGAGGGATTATTGAAGCAGCGCGTGACGAAAGCTTTGACAATGATGTGTCTGTAACAGAACCTTTTCAACAGATCGATGAAATACAAATGGATTGTGACTGTGATGATATTAGCTCAGTTATTGTAGAGAATGAAACCAGTAACATAGAACCTGAGAAAAATGTCATGAATTTAGTTCAACAGACTCAGGAAGCCGAAGAAACTGATATTATAAATGAAGAAGTTAGCAACTATAGTGATGACTTAGAAGATAGCAACAGTAATGGTAGTGCAACTGATACGGAATTGAAACAACGTTCGAGGTCAAAGGGATATGAAACTGATGAAGAGAAATGGACAAAAAATATAAACTACAAGAGAAGAGAACAATGACTTATTTACAAAGGAAAGAATGACGTATGGAACTATGACATTAAAAAAACCGAGAAGAAGTTACAAACTCGTTGCAGTTGTAAGCTGAGTAAAAACAAAACAAACATTAAATTATAACAGAAGAAGCCAAAAAAACCTTCTTTGAGAACTTCTGGAAACAAACATGGCAAGAAAAAAACAATTGTTAATACGCTACTCATTATAAAATCTACAGCTAGAAAAACAGGAGAACAAGACGTTTCAACAAGATCCACTTCCACCGCGTACTATTTGAAAAATGGCCACGAAAGGGTACGTGTCTGCAAAAAAATGTTTCTCAGTACTTTAAGTATTAGAGAAATTGCCATAAAAAATGGGCAAAAAATTTAGAAAGTAACCAGTTACGTCCGCAGCAGAAGGACACTAATTTACAAACAAAGAAATTAATTGAATTCTTCGATAAACAACCCAAATTAGAATCCCACTATTGTCGGGCAAATAATCTAAAAAATCTCAACTGTATAAAGTATACTGCACAGATGTTTGTAACGGACATAACATGAAACCATTGTCACGGGCAACATTTTCTATCATATTCGAAAACAAAATTATCACCTTATCGTCCGAAAAAGGATAAATGTGATGTATGTGTAGTCTTCGAAACCAAAAATATATCTGAGGATGAGTACAACCATCACATAATTCTGAAAGAAGAAGCTCGCAAAGAAAAGATAACTGACAAAGAGTCTAACAATGAAGTTTTTACCATGGACTTACAGTCCGTACTTCTCTGTCCAAAGTCTAATGTAAGCTCACTTTATTACAAAACTAAACTCATCGTACACAATTTCACCATTTACGATATAAAACGTCAACAAGGAATGAGTGGAATGAGACTGAGGGTAGAGTTACAGCAAATGAATTCGCTTCGATAATAGTGCAGTTTCTTGAAAAAAAGATTAATGCTCGCCAATTTGAAGATAATGGGAGAAATAACGCAGATTATAACAGTTACCCATTTAGATTGTCGCCAAACATTCGAAGCGTAGATTTTGATTCTCTATCGGCTCTTCACGAGACCAGATTACCTATAAAAATGAAAAGTTTCTCCACCTACAACAGCTGAAAAATAGTCTCGATGAAGACTATCATGAATTTTATAACAGCTTGCCTCATTCATGAAAGTGACTCTAAGTGTATAAGTGTATTTTGTTCCATACATGTTTTGTTAATTTTGTTATTTTTTATGTAAAATTAAACATTCTTGGATTGTACAATACATAAATAAAAATTGTACCTATCAGTTTTATCATTAGCACCTTTCTCACACTATAATAATACATACCATGAATAAGTACATTTTTTTACCAAAAGAAAGCATCTCCAGAAAAAGTAAGACGTATTATGATATATATCAAACAGCGTATCTTCAGAAAAAGTCAGACGCTTATTAAGAAAAGTGTGAACTCCATTTTTTCTACTAAAAGGCAGATTTTATCTAGTTTAGCTGCAAAAATGGAAACTGCATCCTATTCTTAAATTATACTATCAGTTTTGCACAATCATTTGAAATTTCTATTAAGCTGATCAGTTTTTCCTGTAAAATTGTTCAAAATGGAGTTACGCAATTTGCGAATTACACTGACGATATGTCAAAAACTATGACAGATAAGTTTTGACAACTGGGACGTTCTGAACTCAGAATTTAATGTAGAATCCAGGCATGGAAGCAAAATGAGGTATTCCTATTTAAGGAAACTAAGATGGCGCCGATTATCGGTATTTCCGGAAGTGCCAGCATTTTGTAAATAGTTCAGTTAGACTTTCAGCAGTCGATTTTTGCCGGCTGTCAAATTTCGTAATAATACGATTTCGGGAAAATCAAAAATTTTCTAACGAACGGGCTACGTGAATCAACCTGTATACATTAAGTCGCGTTTCATGTATTTTCTTATAGATAGTGTAAAGAAATCTTTAATAATGTAGAGATAAAAATATGATACTTTTAGAACAGGGAAAGGAGTTATAAGAAAATCAATTAATTGCCACAATTAAGCCACAAGCACAATAGAAAGTTAAATATGTCTAGGTGTGTGAATTACGGTTCAAAATTTAGTAAAAAATATTAAAACTACTCTAATATCCAGGTTTAGTCGGGAGGAATGCGCCAAATTTAGGGAGATTTTTGTTAGATAATTTTCGTAAAAAAAATCGCTTATGGCAAAATCACGACTTGTCGATTATTGAAAATTTCTTCAAAGATCACTAAGCTTTCCATTACTCTACAAAACCCAATTGCCTTTTAAAATGTACACTTTATTATACAACTAAATCTGTTGGATTAAGGAATAATGTTTTTAATGTTGACATAGAAAATCAGAGGCAATGATTGACCAAGGGGACGAATAACAAAATGCAAGTTCAATGAATTCCTGTATTTATTCGCAAATTAAGGTTAAAAAACAACACGATTTGCTAGGATTATTATTTCTGCTTGATATTACGTAAAGTTACAGGAATTAAAAGCTTTTGACATTGAGCACACATTACTTACTTTTAATTCAGTCTGGAAAAAGGGCAGACTTTCTCCCTCCTTTGTGATCTTGTGCTTGATCAGTTGTGCCCTCACATGAGCTTCTATAATGTGACTTTTCCTCATGTCACCTACCCTGAACATCAGACATGGAATACCATCTCTATGACTAATTACTGCATTTCTGGAAAACAGCAGCGTCTGGGTTCTTTTCTTTGGTCGAGACAGCTTGGCAAACACTATGCCCACCTACAAACAAGAATAAAATAGTGAAATAACATGAGTAACGTCACATTTCTGCATAGCTTAGTATACACAAGCTGTTCTCAAATTTAACTAAATATTTGCATTTAAATCTCGAAGACATGGGCATTAGGGGGGCGACTTTGGATTGGTTGGGGTTCTATTTTTTGCGGATGCTTATGAGGGTACACATCTGTGACGCGCTTTCCGGTGAACATCCGGTTGGACTTGGTGTCGCGCAGGGATCGATTTTGTCGCCCTCACTTTTTCTGTCATACATAAATGATTTGCCTGGTCACTTAAACAACTGTAACGTAATCTTGTATGCAGACGATGGGCCTGTGGTGATTTCTAAACCAAATTTTGAGGATTTACAAATTCGAGCATTGCTAGTGCCTGAGGGTTTTGAGGCATGGTGCCGTGAGAATTTGTTAGTTTTAGATGTTGAAAAGACTATCGAGGTTCACTTTACAAGGAGACACAGCTTTGTACATAGTTTGAGTGGCAATGCTTCAACTCTCGCATGCTATGTGTCGCTACTGGGAACCGTGGTAAGAGGTGGCTTAACCTGGAGTTAACAAATAGATCTTTTGCGTAAGAAGCTAAATTCTTTATTCTTTGCTTTGGGTCGATTAAAACTTTATCTTGGTGTAAAAAAATTGGTCAACATCTACCACTCGTTTGTCCTATAACATACTTGCATGGGGATGTACTTCCGAGTATTTATAATTTAAAAAATTATTATTAGACAATTATT
The DNA here is from genome assembly GCA_964006375.1 of Tillus elongatus. Classification (NCBI taxonomy): domain Eukaryota; kingdom Metazoa; phylum Arthropoda; class Insecta; order Coleoptera; family Cleridae; genus Tillus; species Tillus elongatus. The sequence continues at coordinate 128,410,581 of OZ023268.1, forward strand.
TAATGTTAGACCAGAGTCCAGTGGACCTTACTTTATAGATTACCACATCTTAACAGCTCCATGTATATACATCCATAAAACTGTAATTTTTATAAGGCTTAACTCGGTTCATTCAAATTTTAAATTGGACCAACTTAAGATACGGAATAGATATGCCGTTCATATTGCTAGCGGGGTGGCAGACCAAAAAAAAGGCACAATGGATTTTGTTCTTTTTATTATTCACCACATTCTACATAAGTAGCTAAATTTTAACAGTCTTCTTGGATTTGTAAAAACTTCATTGTTCCCGATTTGGTTTAACTACTACTACTACTACTAGTAGTAGTAGTAGTAGCAGTGGTGGGAGGCTAACGCCAGGCAAGTAGGCCACAATAGGCCGTTTTTTCCAACCCCAGCAACCATCTTCTACTCTTCCTCGGTTCCGTCACCAAACCGCCTCGACCTCAAAATAAAGGCCATGACGGTCTTCCGTTGGACGGAACTTACCCGGTTCCTCTGCAGAGTCCTCGAACCGAACAATTCTGTTCGAAGACTCCCAAAAGCCTCGCATTAACACAGGTAGTGGGAAGACGTCTCTTCATTCTCGCCGCATTCCTGGCAAATGGGATCCCTCTCGACACCTATCAATGTGATGTGTCTTCTAAGAGCGTAGTGGCGTGTTAGCACCCCAATGATGCGGCAAAGCGCAGGGCGACTCCTACCGAGAAGCCAGACAGTCTTGTCTCTGTCCGGCCCCTCCACGAAGTCCCTCGCCTGCCTAAAGCCACCGATCGACCCCTAGTGCCTCTCCATGGCCTCCTCAATCCACCTGTCTAGGGCGACGAAGACCACCTTCCTACTTATGCCTATCGCAGGCTCCGCGCCACAGAACGGCCGTTGGGAACCAAGCCTTGCGAGATCATTCGCCACCTCATTCCCCGATACGCCACAGTGTCCTGGAACCCACACAAGTTGCACCCCCTTTGTCCTCGCTAGTCACGCAAGGGCGTCAGCGAACTCCTGAACGAGTGTTGACATAATTGCGAGCGCGCAGACTGCCCGGAGTGCCGCCTGACTATCCGAGAAAATGTAAACACATTTCTCAGGACCCATCCTCACATCCTATCGATTGGCTACAGACAGGATAGCGTACACCTCCGTTTCGAATGCCGTGGTATATGCGCCCAGAGCATAACTCTCGCGCACCCCCAGGCTGTCGATGTATATTCCAGCCCCGGAGGACTGCTGCTCCACCAGCCGCGATCCGTCGGTAAAACAGACCAGGCCTGCGGGCTGGAATGCAACCTCATTTTCCCCCCACTGATCCCTACTGGGGATTCTGAAGGTATATGGCGTAGTCAACCTAATATTGTCCTCTGCATTCCGTACCTTGATGGTGGAAATTGGAATTTGTCTTTCCACCTCCTTGGCGACTCTTGCATGTCCTGTTATTGCTCCCTCTCCGCACCAGTCTCCAGAGTCTCGCATTCTAAGATGCGACGCCATGGCCTCCCTTATGATACAGATGGGAAGCGGTGGCAGCATCAGCAAGATCTCTAGCGCAACTGAGGGTGTCGTCCTCATAGCGCCGGTGGCCAGATTCCTGATAGCAGTTTGGTTCAGACCACACCACCAGACTAAAGGATTCTCGGCCTGACGATCGCAGTGTAAATACAGTGAAGGATCCGAGGATTAAGTCCCCAGGTCCTACCTGGTTTAACTAAATATCGATACACACTCATCAAATATAATCCCGTCAACATTTCCTCTCCCATAGTACTTTTCACCCCGGTCTTTACTCTTTAAAGTGTACTAAAAGATCGTCCTACAGTGGCCGTGCTACATGGGATGCTACATGCAAAAGTTCCTGTTTGACGGTGGAGTAAAAAACAACGGTTTCGCTGACGAGGTCAATGATTTCTCAATGTCTCGAATGTCTTGCATTGTTCTATATAGGCTTAAACTCACGGTTTCTGAAGCTCTATGCACCACCTACGCGGTAAAGGGCAACTTTCTAATGTTTGAAGTGGATTTATGTATTTCAACTGTTTGAACTATGTTGTCACATTTGTCTATGAGAATTAAGTTTATGGACCTTGTTACTTCTATGGTCAGTCGTAGTGTGTTGGTAACAGCGAACACTCTGAAATGATATTTCTATAAGGGAGCAGAAGTGACAGGTGTAGAAGGTCTAGAATCTCTATGGATAATATAAATAGGCGAGCGGTACACAGAGTAAGTTAGTTCAGTATTGAATTAGTGTGGTGTAGAATAAGTGATCATAGAGTATTAAGCGAGTCAGCAGTAATAAGTATTGGTGTAAAAGAAGTGACCATAGAAGGCGAATAGTGGAATATAGTTCTATGGACATTTAGTAATAGAGAGAAATATTTTAGTTGTTGTGCTTATGGTGTTGGAAAATAGTTGGTTATAATAAATTAGCAGTTTCAAAAGCTGTGTTTTGTTAGTCAACAAATCCAGAAGCCCGTAGAACGTAATAATATATACAGTGCCGTAATAAGGAATTCTGGAGTTTATATTAACTGCAACTTTAATAGACTAAGTGCTGATTAATATGTTTTCGTGTCTTGTCAGTTTTATGTAATCTAGATATAAATTTCTAGCGGGCGGGGGCAGGAGCCCCTCGCTGGGTACGTTCTTGTGTGAAAGCCTAATAAAGTCAGCAACCATAACCAATCTAAATCTATTACTAACCATAAATGCCTGTATCATCACACCCGCTATACTCTGGAGGCACATGACAAAGATGGCCTCTGGACATTCCTCCGTCGTGGTTCTACTTCCGTATCCTATCGTATGTTGAGTTTCTATACTGAACAGGAAACAAGAGGTGAACCCATGAATGTTGGTGATACACGGTGTTGTGGCTACCGTGCCATTCTAAAACAAAGCTCTTATTAAATTTTAAATGTATAACTTTCGAAAGATATTATTCTCTAATAGAAAATATTTTAAAACCTTTTCTATGTCATAAGAAGGGATGGGTTAGAGTAGGTAAAGTAAGACTAGAAGTTAGGAGTATTTAGGAAACAACAAATTTTATTAGGGAAAATTTTATGTCTAATGGATCTCTATTAAACAAGCTCATCAAGGGCAGATCCACATATTATATGACATAGAAATTTATTATTATCTATTTATTCGAAATCAAGAACAATTCCATGGGATGCCATAAAATGTTAGACTTCGATAATAAGTAACATCGAATAAAACAAATAATACAAACACAGCAAAAAATGAAATTTACATTAGACAAACGCTAAGGACTGCAAGCATTCCACTAACAAGTTTGCAGAGAAAGGGCACTGATATACACTCACTTCTAACCAGTAATGATTGCATCCCGAATCTCGCTAATAACATTTTGTGTAAATACCCTGTCACCAGATAAACTCCATCTACCAAAAACATTAAGAATTAAAAAACTTTCACTGGACATAATCCAAAAACATTGATAAGTAACATATATTGAGGACCAAATAATTACAGCGTTCTCCAAGCGAGGTTTTATAAGTGTTGTGAAGAAAAACAGTAATGTGGCGCTATAAAAATGTCTGCGCTCAGTTCTCAAGATAAAACAAAGTATTTGACTACACTTACAGCACAACAATTCTATGTGGCTAATAAAAGATAGAGATGGCTCAAAAAGGATATCTTGATCCCTATACTCTTCGCCTTAAGTCGTTACTAGCGACTACACACTGAAAAGTAAAAACCGATGATGACATTGTGTAGCACTTGTATATATTTAAATAAGGGCAGTTATTGCCACACTAGGGATACAAGCCTGGAGAAGGCATTTTACGCCGACAAAATTTACCACGTAATAAATAAAGAGAATGAATAAAACAGGTCCAATAACCGACTCCTAAGGGACTCCTGAGTTTCTGATACATATGTGTAAACGGCACCCCCTCCATTCCGCATAGCGTTTGTTTCTTTTAAATGGGAAGCGAACAATGACACAAAACCAGCCGCAAAGTAGGCTATATCCAATTCGGATAAAATAACTCCACGATCAAGCCTTGGAGAAGTCTGTGTATATGACATTAATTTGAGCACGAGCCTTCAAAACTTTAGCAACCAAATGCGTGAATGTTGCCATATTTGTTACTATGGAACGGCCTGAGAATAAGTGATGCTGTCCAGGGACAATTATTGACTTTGTCTGATACGACATAAATTTATGTATAGACAATTCCTACAGATTAGAAACATTGTCTACAATTGATACTGAAAGATTGTTGATAATATCACTAAGAGACTCAGACTTAGGTATTGAAATATCTTAATATGTTTTCCGTCGTGTTGGGAATATGTTCTCAATCGTAATTTCGTTAAAGATACAGAGTAATTCCTGAGCGGGAATATCAATACAATCTGTCACTATAAATCCGGGCAGCCAAAAAGTTGGGCTTAATCATTTTGGCCGCTAGGAGCACATAAGGGAGAACAAGTATAGAACATTTGTAGGATCCTAGGCTGATTCTTTAGGAACCGAAATGTTAGCGGCACTAAAACACGATGAAAAGTCATTCGTGAAAAACTACACCGCTCTCTGAGGAGATGACGTAGACAAGCATCCAAAACCAACATTTTTAGGAATTTCATCTAGAGCCTCGGTGGTTCAGTGGTAAGGACGTGTACCTCTGAACCGAAGGGTACCGGGTTCGATTCCCAGGGTTCCCCTTTCACTTAATCAGTCTATACTGTACACTTAACATCAACAGAGGTTGTGGCATTGTATTTGAGCAACTTCTGCACGTTCCGCGCTTTGGAGGAGGCGTAAAGCCGTCAGTCCGTGGCCATGTCGGCAAAATTGCCAGTGAGGTGAAACTGCTGCCTGGCGTCGGTGATTGGCCATCGCGGAAATAGACCGACGTCAAAGAAGAAAATAAATTATGAAAAAAAAGGGATTTCGTCTGACCCGCCTCTCTGAGACACAAAACTTCAAAACTGCACTGGGTCGGTTGAAATTTCAGCTTTAACCTTTTAGAGAAACTGGTCATAAGATTTTCACATGTCACCTTTTAGCTTTCTGCGGAAATCAGAAGGCGCCTAATATGCGCCTAGATCACTTATAGCCTTATAAGTCGCCCACAGGTGCATTTTTTGCCTTTAATCGCATTTTACACAAGGCGAAATCGATGCTGGAAATATGCAGGATTTGGTAGGCGAAAACAAATATATCTAAACACTAATAGAATTTTGTAAAATGAATCCAAGGCTGCCCAGAAACCGACTCCCAAGAAACCTCAAATAAGGCAGTGCACCTTTCTCGGAATTATAACTTGCATAGCTTGAATTACCTCCGCCTAATTTGGGCTGAACAGATTCTCTCTGATACACAAACAAAACATGAAGGTATGGAATAAATATATCAAAGGAGACAGAAAAAATGAAAAACAAAGCAAGAAACAAAAACCACTTACTAAATGCTCTTCACTTAAGTCTCCATGTGTGAACACTATCAGCCACCATATCACGGCGAATGTCAGCCAGGAGAGGAAGAAGTTCAGGGCAAACACAAGTAGCGTCCAGCGCCATTGTGCATCCACAAGCGTTGTGAATATGTCCTGTAGGTATTTCCTCCTTCTTTTGGCCACATTAGCCTGTACTACGTTACAGTCGCCGTGCTTGAACACCACTCGCTTCCTGATCCTGCGGGCATTGAAACGGGACTGACGGTATCTGCAATTAAGAATCTCTCTTTAGTTATTTGTTGAATTGTTAAAATTATAAAATAAAAAGTTCGGAATGCAACAAGAGCGTTGTGGTAGTGAATTTTCCTTAAATGCTTCAAATTTGAATAACTCAGTTTTCTATAAACTTAGAAAGTTGAATTTTGGTACCTAGTAAGGTATTTCCCAAGGCAACATATCCACCAAATTTCATTAAAATATCTATGTGAAAACTGGAATCTGTGATGAGCACTAATAAGTACACTTGGAGAACCCAAATCACCACAACACATATTTCAGAGACCTTACGATCGTTTCGTTGACCATGTCAACATTTACAGAGGAAGAAAAATTATAAAATTAAACTACTAGCTAACCGTGTATTTATATCGCATCTAGGTAAACGAACTAGTCCGAAGTAAAATTGTCGTCGAAGACCCATCGTTGGTTTATTGTGTAGTGAAACTACGACGTCGAAGACCTGCTTTAATCTTCTGGTCGACAACTTTATGAGCCCTTATCTAATATAAGGATAATAGGTTTAAAAGAAACGGTACCGAGATATTTTAGGAATCTGCACGTTCCCTTTCGATATCCAATAGTAAATTTCTAGATCGAAACTTGAACTTTACTTCGGACTAGTTCGTTTACCTAGACGCGATATAAACTTAGAAAGTTGAATTTTGGTACGTAGTAAGGTCTCTCCCAGGGCAACATACCCATTAAATTTCTTTGAAACAGAATTGTAATTTTCGGAAAACCCTGTCCGATTTTCCAGGCTAACAAACTTATCCAAGCCATTAATAAAAGAACGGCACTTGCTGAGTTTCATCGAAATCGGTTAATTATTTTTTGAGTTATCGGACGGATACATACATACATATATATATATATATATATATATATATATATATATATATATATATATATATATATATATATATATATATATATATATATATATATATATATATATATATATATATATATATATATATATATATATATATATATATATATATATATGTGTGTGTGTGTATGTATGTTACGACTTTTACTTCCTCTAAATGATCAAGTTTGGTAATCTTCCCAGCAACATCGACAACGCCGAAACGTCACCGCGCACCGGTCCGAAGACCTCACTAAATCATTCAATCGGTAGTAGCGACGGGCGGTGTGTACAAAGGGCAACAAATAAAAATTGAAACTGACCCCGAACATGGGTTCTAGGGGTCCTAATTCGCGCTCATTTGAAATTTTTTTTGCAAAGTCTCACCATCGATACCTCTCTAGTGAATTTTTTAAAATAAAAATTCACCAAAACCGGCTTGATTAGGTTGACTAAAACGAAATTATACTGGAGACTAATAAGGAAAAATAACTGATACGCTTATAATCGGGCAGATACTTTACTTTTCTAAATAGGAATTAAGTTTCCTTCTGGAAATATTTTGTATAACTTTAATGAAATCTGTAATACCAGTTTCTTTTAAAGAGACTTGCACTATCTACAGACATAGCAAAATTTTCTTCTTTAGCTTCATAGAAAATTTCGTTTTGGACATTTTTCTCAAAAGGAGTTAGAGCACAAGAGTTTTTTGATAATAGAGATATCGATGGTAACACTTTTGAAAGAATTCTTCAAATGTGTGCATACTAGGACCTCTAAAATAGAACTTCAAGGTATGTGTAAGTTTAAAGTATTAACTTTACTAATATGCCGTATAACAATAGTGTACAATACTTATGAAAATTCGCTACAATAACGCACTTGCTACGTCCCGAAATTTTTTTCGTTCTGGGTTCAAACCTTCAATTTAAACATTTTATTACCAATTAATTACACATTTTGATTTATAATCAAAAATGTCGTATTACCTGCTGGAGTTTGTGGATTATACAACTAATGCACTATAACGTTCAAAATATCTTTCTGGATTTGTAAGGATTTTTGAAAACTATATTCACCAGCCGCCTTTTCAAGAGTTATCCAAATGATTTTCAAGGATATGTATTAAAAATTCGCATATTTTATAACAAAAACTTCAAAATAAAAGGCCTAATAGACGAAACTCACACATTCAGTGAGTTTATTGATATTACCAATAGGTGGTAATAATCTTAGGTTCGGCTCTAAATGCTTTACTCTAATCACCTTAACTTTTTCCCCATCCATCACCATTTAATTACAGATCCCGTATAATAGTTTAGTATATTCAACTGGACATTGGAGGGAACATTGGCATTGGTGGTTTTTCAGACATTAGACATTGCGAAAAGCGGTGTACATTTAAAACAAATTCTGTTCTTGAGTAAACATAACTGTTACATGAGAGTTAGCTGGTACTTTTCAGTTTTTCTAACGTCAGTTGTTCGTCGATGCAAAACAAGGCGTCAAATACGTTCTCTAACTTAGAACAATCGGACAACCAAGGGCGTAGATATGTTTTTTCTTGGGGAGGGTATTCCAAAAATACAAAGGTAAACCAAATTACACACACAAAGGCTTAAAAATGAATTGAATTAAAATAATTGAACAAAAAATTGCGAAAATATTAACAAAAAAACAAAATTAAATATGTCCTACATTAGGAAATAAAAGTCTGGACCCAGAAAGTGTGTTATGGTAGTAAATTTGCATAAAAATTGTCTGCACCAAACATTTTTTTATTAAATGCCTATTACTTTTTTTCTTGTAACATATAGATCTAAGTTTTGTATATAGTTTACTTTTTATAACATAAATTTACATTCCAAATTTCGTTACCATAGCTTTGTTATTTTCTGAGATAAAATTTTTTTCGAAAGAAAACCCAAAATGTTTCCGGAAAACCTGATCAAATTTTTCTGAATAAGGAACTTATATAAGCCACTTACAAAATGAAGGTACCTGCCAAATTTCACCAAAATCTGATTTTTTGAGTTATCGTGTGAATTTTTTCTACGAAAATTCACAAAAAAACGATTAAAAATATCGAACTCGAAATCAGAGTAATGCTGAGGGTTTCTTTTTGTGTTTGTTTCCCAAATCCCTCCAAAACCTTTTCGTCCATTGTAGGAATGCTCTGATCCTCATGCATGAAGGCTATTCCACCTAACCTCTGTTGTCCCAGTCTTAAGCTGAACCAAATTTTAAACGTTCTTGACGCAACTTAACTTTACGGTTGACGTTTGAATTTTTAAAACAATTTATTTAATACTTTAAACAATCAATACTTAATTACTTATTACAATAATGAATAATATAAACTAATGATAAATGTAACGATCAACATACATGTGATCTAAAGTATAGCACGCGATGTGCAGAGTCTAACTACTCGGAACAAGAATGAACGGTCGTATCCTTGTGAGCAGCCTATTTATACACTACACTCCACTATTGTCTCTGGGTGTAATAAAGGATCTGCTGATGTAGTTTCTCACGAGTGATATTCCGTCCAACTTGCTTGTCTGAGCCTGCATACTTGTGGGCTCCTCTAAGTCTACATCTGACTCGACGGTCCTTACTGTAGGAAGGTAACTTTGTATTATAAAGGGCTATTGTTTGGGCTCCATTTATCTCGCGGAAAAATAATTTTCTGCAGATTCCACACTGGCAGGCAAAACTGCAAAAAATCTCAGTGCAAGATGTACCTATATCACGAAATACTTCTTTATCAGATAATTTCAACAACTTCAATTCATTGATTGTTGTTGCCCTTACTTGGTGAAACTTGTCCATACTGCATACAGACTTCGAGAATACTTCTCTGGCTTCACTGTTGGTTTTTCAGCAACTTCATCAAGCACCTGGAGAACTGTTATTCTATTTTCTAACACTCAAATTACCTAAATCCATTACCAACGTTACTCGTAAAAAATCTGAACTCTTATATTATTTTCTTATTCCAGGAAATATTTTGATACATTTTGTTTAAACGATGAAATGTCGTCATTTTTTGCATTATAGCTGCAGGAATGATATTTTCATTTCTACGCAATAAAATGTTATAGAATTAAAGTGAAACATGAGATCCTCTATGATCTTCTTTACTAGTGCTAGAGAATGTCGGTTTCATAATATTTCTTTAGGGTTTCGTTTTGAACGTTAGTATGATTTAAACCTTAGTAAGATATCCGTATCTATAGTATTTATACGAGGAAACCTTATGGAAATATTTAAGATTGGGCAGTATGTCAATTTTTTCATACAGTCCTGTGAAGCATCCGTCTGCGCTCATTCTTCTTTCTTCTGGGACATCTAAAGGACGACGAACTCATTTCTCAGCATACTTCCTTTTAAAAGCTTGAAGAATTTGCAAAAATGCAGGCCCAAGAATCATAGTAACAAAAAAATTTCAAGAGTTTTACTTAAAACGAGATTTTATCATTTTTTTAACAAAAACATTCTGGAAACAGGAAGGGGGAATAATTACCCCCATTACCCCTCCCTTATATACGCCCTTGCGGACAACAAACGTTATCGATTACAGTTAGTTTGCACCGTAAAGTAAATATTTTGCAGTAACCAAACATTAAATTATATTATCAGTATATAAGCTGGCTTTGTTAAACAAACAATTAGAAACTACAGATGTGTCGATTGACGATTGATCTACAGATAACACGTCTGGCTATGTTCCCGCCAAATAATACACGAGATGAATATGGAATTAAAAAAAAATCGCATCTTAATATAGGGCTTTATGTTTCTTTACTAGAGCCAACTGCGTGGATGCAGTGGTACACCTGTTCAATGTTGACTAGAGAAGATGATGCTGGGTAACAATATTAAATATTATATAATAACAGTTCCAGAATATTCTAGGTTTATGCAGATGATTTATGCCCCACGTTTGTCTTATGGAGTAAAATTATAACTTTTGGCTACATGTCCAGATATAAGTTGGTCGTGTTTGAATTGAATTGAATTAACTAACAGTAATAAGCTTTGTAAATTCTCTTCTAATTGTTGCTTTAGGCATATTACGTATTATTTTAAATTAACAGCCTTATAAAAATATATAATTCGACTAGAGACAAGACAGAAGTAACCAAATTTTCTGAGTGCAAGTAAAGTGTTTAAATATTTTTTGACCAGTTCCTCTTTCGGTTACATGATGTTGTCTGTTAGTATCTCCACCTGATCGTTTGTTTATTGAAAGCGGAGGAAGGGATATTCCCACATTATCACCCCCCACATTTTTAGAATGATCTTTTTTCCTGATTTCAAACATATACCATAAATTGCCGGTAACTTATACCTCTTTTGAGTTATTAAACGTCAAATATGTTGGTAAAACTAGCTGTAAACATGGAAAAGTGAACCTTATGAAAGTAATCTTTGAAAATGACAACTAGTATGTTTGATAAGTGACATGTCGTTAATGAAATAATCAAATTGGTTTATAGTGAGGAAGAAAAAGTCCCAATATTTACTTCTTATATTAAAAATAACAAAAATAAACGTGCGCCAAAAGAGCATATAAGGTGTTGTCCAACGCCATCAGAAAATACGTTCAAAATATTTACCGAAAGAGGAATAATACCTCCAGTTTTAGTAGAAAAAAGCGTGTAGTTCAAGCAAACCAAGAAGAGTAGCTAGATCTACTGCTTCATTTCGTAGGTAAGTCCATCCATATTTATTCACGAATAGACTTTTTTGAAATATTGTATTATCTTTTAGAAAATTCTGAATGCATTATAAATAATGCAGTCGATGAATTAGGTTAAAGTTTATTCCAAAATCCAACGTACGTTAACAAATAACAACTACAGGTCATATAAAATTTTACCCGTAAAAGTTTTAACAGAGGCTTATAAAAGGAAAAGGTTGGACCTTTACCGCCAGACGATTGAAAAGTTGAATGAAGATCCCGATTATTTTCTTCAAATATTATGGACTGATAAATCATAGTTTTCCACGGCAGAAGTTTTTAAGAGGAAAAATTGAAGATCGTGGAACAACAAGCATAACAGAAACAGATTGGTAAAACAAATTTGGAGTTTGGTGTGAAATTTTCAGAAACAAAATTGTTGGGCCTATATTTTATCATTATACTTTAATTGGAGTTACATATTTGCAAAGACTTATCGCAGAAGTCGAAAATATTCTTTTAACGAATTTTCCCGAAACCGAACTTGATTATATGATTTGGATGCAGGATGGGGCAACACCGCATAGTATCCTTCCCGTTCGAGATCATTTAAATAATGTATTCCCAATATGGATAGGGAATAATGGAACTATTAAATGGCCACCTACCAGTCCGGATCTGACCATTATGGATCCATTTCTTTGAGCAATTCTAGACGACATTGTCAATAATAATAATAATAATAATAATAATAATAATAATAATAATAATAATAATAATAATAATAATAATAATAATAATAATAATAATAATAATAATAATAATAATAATAATAATAATAATAATAATAATAATAATAATAATAATAATAATAATAATAATAATAATAATAATAATAATAATAATAATAATAATAATAATAATAATAACAACAACAACAACAACAACAACAACAACAATAATAACAATAATAGTATTTAAATCATTAAAGACAAGATTAGACTTGAAATAAATAATCTGAATACAAATAATGAAGCCATTTCCGGTGCAACGATAAATATGAGGAGACGTTATCAATTATGCATTGACAATAATGGGCGACACATCGAGCATTTTTTATGAGATCATTTATTTATATTTAAAAATATCCAAAATAAATTTTTGTTAGCTATTTTGTACAAATATTTGGACTTTTTCTTCCTCACTGTAAACAATTTTGATTATTTCATAAAATAACCGTGAACACATTAGCTGTCATTTATAAAGCTTAGTTTAACAATGTTAACTTTTCCATATGACTGAATGAGTTTACCTGGAGGCCACAACATACACAAAAAAACTTTTCCACATTTATAGTAACTAGTTTTACTAATATATTTGACGTTTAATAACTCAAAAAGGGTATGAGTTAGGGGTTACATATGGTATATTTTTGAAATCAGCAAAAGAGATGATTCCAAAAATTTAATAAAATATAGGATATCCCAAATATTATTTTTTTGTATCCCCTGAAACCTGCACACCACTGTACTTTTGATAGAATTTTAACAAAGTTCGGTCATAACCACACTTTTTAAACTTCTTTTTCTATAGCCAATAATAACGATGATAAGGGGTGGTAATTTATAATGAATAACCCCCTTTACCAAAATTTGGTTACCATAGCTTTCAAATACTCAGTAAGTGGTGGACGTGCCGCCACCTAGTTGCGGAACCAAGTAGTATGTTGTCACTCCAGCTCCAAATAACACAAAGTGTTAAAAAAATAGAGACTGTATACAACTAACTAACAATTTAGAAAATTGTCAGCCCTGGTCCATTTCTACCCAAATATAAGGACAAAGTATGTAAGACTAGACGCATTCTCGCAACAATTAGAACCGTACAGTCTCTATTTTTTTAACACTATGTGTTATTTGGAGCTGGAGTGACAAAATACTACTTGGTTCCGCAACTAGGTGGCGGCACGTCCACCACTCACTGAGTATTGTAAGTCTGACTATACTATAGCCGTATTACTTTTGGTGCATTTTTGCTACAATTAGTATGCCGTACAGAAGATCTCTAATGAGAGCGAAACCGGTCTACGGTTCTAATTGTTGCGAGAATGCATCTAGTCTTACCATAGCTTTGCTATTTTCGGAGATAAAAAAATTGTCCGAAAAAAAATCTAAATTTTCACGCAGAAGCTGGTCCGATTGTCCTGGCTAACGAACTTATCCAAGCCACCCACAAAAGGAAGGTACCTGCATTAAAATCGGCCCGTCATTTTTTTCAGTTGTTGGTGTGATACACACACACGCACACACACACACACACCCAAATGTTTGTGGAATAGCCGTTAAGTGCAAGACAATGCCGAGCTTTCAGAAACATTTAGTCCATTCTCAAGGCTACATTCATTCTTTCATGGAAGGAAAGAATTACATAGTAATATTACTGTCACGAAAGCTAAATATTATATATATATATATATATATATATATATATATATATATATATATATATATATATATATATATATATATATATAAACATATAAAAACGTATAAAAATCGAAACTGACCCAGGATATAGGTTCTAGGACTCTTAGTTCGAGGTCATTTGAAGATATTTTTTTTAAATTGAAAAGTCGGAATCTCCTCATTACCTAGTAATTTTTTTCTATGAATATTCACTAAAAATTAAATTAAACGTACCATATAAGTGAATATTCGAACCTGTGATGAGTACTGATAGGTACTCTCATCGGACTGTACACCGAAATTATGATGAAGAACATAAACAAAATTTTACGTGCGAAATATTTTCAGGTCCTTAAATATTACAAACTATTAAGACTACATTTCGACAACAATGTATTCACCAAGTAGAGATTGGAACTATGGTGAGCACTAATAAGTATACTTGGAGAACTCAAATTACCACATTTTAAACAGTCTGGGCGCAGCAAGTGCGTTATGATAGTGAATTTTCATAAAAATGTTTTAAATCGCAAATATGTGTTTTTTTATGAAAGCAGACATCAAATTTGGTTACTAGCATAAAATATATAGCTGAAACAATGTACCATATTTCATGAAAATAACTTTACTGTTTGAAAATGTACAAAAAATGTTCGAAAAGAAACTTAACATGTTCCCGAAAAGACTAGTTTCCTGTCCAACGAACCTTAGTTATCGGTGTGATACATATATATATATATATATATATATATATATATATATATATATATATATATATATATATATATATATATATATATATATATATATAAACATACTATATTATTTAATATCTACGTAAATGATTTATTTAGAGTTAAGACCGTGGGAGAAGTTGTGAGCTTTGCAGATGATACTGCCGTATTTTATAGTGACACTGATTGGCACAACCTGAAAAGAAAAGTGGAAAATGACTTGAAGAACATAGTAAATTGTTTTAGCAGCAGACTGCTCACCATAAATTATACTAAAACAAAGTTTATTCCATTCTCGTGTTATAGAAATAACCAACCTGAGTACGAATATATAGATGTAATACAGGGTTCTGACACTTTTAGTATATCGTCTTGTAGGACGGTAAGGTATCTCGGAGTTGTAGTTGATTGCCATCTGAGGTGGGACCATCACATGGAGTATCTTGTAAAAAAATTGAGGAGTATCTTGTTTAGCGTGAGGACTTTGAAAAAGGTATTTACATGTGATTATTTACGGATTATCTACTGCCCTCTTGTGAAGTCACATCTCAGGTACGGAATTGCGGTGTGGGGCGGAGTCGCGGATGCTCACCTTCGACGTCTGGAAGACGTACAGAGGTATATACTGAAGGTGATGTATGAAAAACCACGGCTATATTCGTCAGACCAGTTATATCGGGACGTTAAACATTTTGACGTGAAGCAGTTGTATCTCGGCTCTATTCTGACATGGCAGTTCAAAAATAGAAATGTCTTAAACACAGTGGATCATCCTTAGAGTACAAGGTTAAAGGAGGAAACCTCGGAAAGTATACCGAGAAGCAAGAAATCTATAGGGCAGAGATCGCTGACTTACCTTGCTCCAAGATTGTACTTCAGAATTCCACCTGAGATTAGGGAACTACACTCCGTCAAGCTCTTCAAGGCAAGAATCAGGCGGTGGATAGCATCACTACATAGAGGCGAAGTCCATGGGTTGATTGATTTAAGTATTTTGATTTTGGTTTAGAATCGGTTGTTGCTTATGTGGAGGATCGGTTGACGGGCTCGATAGTTCAGAGGTGTTCTTGATTGCAATGAGTGTAGATGGGTGAATGCAGGTAATGTATGTGCGCATCTGTGCTTAAATATGTGTGTGTATATATGTGATGGTGAGTGTGGGTTTGTGACTGTGTACATGTGTGTGTGTTTGAGACTGTATGTGTGTGTATTTTCGCGTGAGTATGATTGTGCAACTGTAAGCTTGTCTGTGCGCTTTCAGGTGCATTTATGTCTGCAAAGAGATGTTCATTGTGCACGCCGCCTTTGGCGTACTGATATGTGTGGGACATGGACGGCTGACGGCCGGGTCAAGCTAGCGAAACAGGGGACAACGGTGTCAAATTTTAAGTATTTCCACTAACAAGGTTCGCCTTCAGTGGATTGCTTAAATTATGTATTGTTGTGACTCATTTTACTAAGAATTATTTGTCCTATTTAATAACCTGTACTTTTGCATATTCTTGTAACTTGTATTGTTTTGTAACTAATGTGCAACAATAAATATTATTATTATTATTATTATATAAAAATTGAAACTGACCCCGGATCTGTGTTCTCGGGGGTCTAATTAGTGCTAATTTGAAGGAATTTTGCAAAATATAAAAGTCGGGATCTCCTCATTAGTGAATTTTTTTAGAGAAAATTCACTAAAAACTTGACGATCGTTTCACTAACTGATGACGCTAACTTGGTTCGTGAAACGATAATCAGGTTTTTAGTGAATTTAAAAAAAAAATTCACTAATGAGGAGATCCCGACTTTTGAATTTTGAAAAAATTTCTTCAAATGAGCGCTAATTAGACCCCCCAGAACACGTATCCGGGGTCAGTTTCAATTTTTATATGTTTATATATATATATATATATATATATATATATATATATATATATATATATATGTGTGTGTGTATCACACCGATAACTCAAAAAATAATGGGCCAATTTTGATCAAATTTGGTGAATACCTTCCTTTTGCAAATGGCTTGGATAAGTTCGTTAGTCAGGAAAATCGTCCCAGGTTTTCCCGAAAAATTTTGGGTTTTCCTTCAAAAAAAATTTATATCTCCGGAATTAACAAAGTAAGGGCAACAAAATTTGGTACGCTTGTTTATGTTATAGGTGAGGTGCCTACCGAAATTTAGCTCTGTAGGTCAAAAGCCAAAAAAGTTATGGGCATTTAAAGAAAAATAAATTGGGGGTTTCCTCAAAACGTCAAAGTGACAATTTAAAACGTCAAAATTCGCAACCTTTAGGCAAACAACTTGAATCTTATACGGGCTCTGGAAAGAAAATGTCTTAAGAAGAATGTTTTACAAACCCTGAAGTCTTAGTTTCAACCGTCATCGTCCTTCATTTTACTAAAATATTTCCAGAAAATTCATTTCAAATAGACCCTTTCTCTGATGCTTGGCAGTAGCCTTAGCTATAGAATTTATCGTTTAATGGTATATAATTTTTGTAGAATTTTCGTAAAAAATCAATAAAGCTCAATATATCCGTTATTATACAAGATATGAAAAAATATTGTATACATTAATTATACGGTGTCTTGAGCTACACCTTAAAAAATTATTGCTACCATCACAGGCTGGCCCATAAGTCGTTGGTGATACAAATAATATTTTTTTTAGTGGAAAACGCCTTATGTTTTTGCATTTTCCATCGAAATATAATGCATGTTTGTAAGTTAAGAAATTCTGGACGCAGCAAGTGCGTTATGGTAGCGAATTTTGATTAAATGCTTCATATTTGAATAGCTCAATTTGCTATTAACCTATAAGGTTGAGCAAGAAACGGATTTTTTCGGTTACATTTTAAGTTTACTTTCGGAAATTTCTGTACGTTTTCAAACAATAAAGTTATTTTGATGAAACATGGCACATTGTTTTTACTATATAGGTTATACTGGTAACCAAATTTGATGCCTGCTTTCTGAAAAAAAAAACACATATTTGCTATTAAAAACATTTTTATGAAAATTCACTACCATAACGCACTTGCTGCGTCCAGAATTTTTTAAATGTGTTGTAATTTGAGTTCTCCACGTGCACTTACCAATGTATCCTTTTAATTTTACATAATTAATAACGTAGGAACTACTTTTTGGAAACATCTGTAATTTTAGGACTGTTACAAGAAAACAAATCAGAACCAAAGGTTCACTAAAATTATTTTTGCGGACAAGACATATGCCAGAGAAACAAGCAATATTTTCTGCTAATAAAACTTTTAACAGAACTAAAACATTATCATGTAACTCTTCACCTTTGCCATGCATGATGCCAGGCCTCTTCTCCAGAAGTAGTAGCCTTCACAGCAAGCATCGATATCTGGGACAGGCATTGCTTTAAACCAAAGTTTCTTCCTAGAGTACTTCCTGGGTCTTCCAAGGAGTTGCCTGTAGGCATTCCTTAAGCTGAACTCCTAACACTTCACAAACACGGTTAACGAGACACTGGTGATATCACATTATTATGTCCTACAAAATCAAAATCGTATGCACTGCAAAGTTTAAAAGTTCACTCTGTCACAATGTTATTTTAGTTGTTTTGGTTATAGTTTATTTTTGGAATTTTAAACTGATAATTCACATGATTGATTGCGCTACAAAAAAAATTATGTAGAATAGATGTTGCAAGAAACTAGAACAGTTAGTGATAACAAAGGAAATTGCGGTTGTTAAATATGTATTATTGATATTATTAATTGCTATTTAACTAGGCAATTAGAAAGTAACCAATTTAGAATATGGTCTTGTAATGTCTAAAAGAACCAGAATAAAATCACTCTCTCATTGAACTTTATTTGGTATCAGTTATTGACATAAAAATTCACGATAAAATTCTTGATATTTTCCATTGACTATAGAATATATTTATAACTGGATTATCGCAAATTCATTGTAAAAAAATAATATTTATTATAGCGTCAACTATTAACATTTAATCACAAGATTTTAGAGGCTCCTAGCCTAGACTGTTACGTAAGAATTCGTCAGTTTTCATTAAGAAAATTTACAAATAGAGAAGTATCGATGGTAATATTTTCGGAAAATTTCCACTTCCATATCAAAAACCGTTCGGAAAATTTCCACTTCCATATCAAAAACCGTTTGGATTTTTATTATATATATATATATATATATATATATATATATATATATATATATATATATATATATATATATATATATATATATATATATATATATATATATATATATATATATATATATATGAGACATGCTTGGTTCTCGAGTTAAACCGCGTCCAGAATTTATGGAAACTCGACGTTTCGGCTCCTGTTTTGGAGCCATTTTCAAGAGGTTAAGGAAATATGTAAGGACACTCTAAGGCCTCAATCTGCCTACTCCTAAGAGTAATGGACAAAGGTGGGTAAAGGAAATATGTAAGCACACTCTAAGGCCTCAATCTGCCTACTCCTTAGAGTGGTGGACAAAGGTGGGTAAAGGAAATATGTAAGGACACTCTAAGGCCTCAATCTGCCTACTCCTTAGAGTGGTGGACAAAGGTGGGTAAAGGAAACATGTAAGGACACTCTAAGGCCTCAATCTACCTACTCCTTAGAGTGGTGGACAAAGGTAGGTAAAGGAAAAATCATCTCGCATCCCTAGAAAATATGGTCTCCCGAAAATCCATAAGCCTGATATTCCCCTTCGCCCTATCGTAAGTGCCCACCGTTCACCCACACAAAAACTTGCAAAACATCTAGCCAAAATTCTCCAACAATTAGTAGGAAACGCTACATCCTATGTCAAAAACTCCACACATTTCATTGACCTTCTTCAAAACAACACCATTTCTCAAAACGACATCCTAGTTAGCTTTGATATAGTTTCCTTATTCACCAATCTACCTCTATCTGAAACCCTTGACATTCTCAAAAATAAACAAAAAATTTCCCACGATACCTTAGCTCTTGTAGAACACTGCACATCTAACACTTATTTCCTTTTTAAAAACAAATTTTACAAACAAGTTCGAGGTGCCCAAATGGGTTCACCCCTCTCTTCTGCATTGGCAAACATTTTCATGGAAAACTTCGAGACACAAGCCCTCAATTCATCCCAACTTAAACCAACCTGTTGGTTAAGATACGTTGACGACATTTTCGCTGTCTGGCCACACGGCAAAGAATCTCTAGACGAATTCCTTTCTTACCTAAATAACATCAACCCCCAAATCCAGTTCACCATGGAAATGGAAAATAATTTTTCTTTGTCTTTCTTAGATGTACGCATCACTAAAAACCCAGTCACAGGATTTTCTTACACTGTCTACCAAAAACCAACTCACACTAATCGTTATCTTAACGCCCAATCTCACCATCACCCATCGCAACTAAATTCCGTGGTTCGAACATGAGTAACACGATCCCTTAGACTAATGGACAACAACAACAAACAGACAGAATTAAACTTTTTAAGACAGACATTGCTAGAAAACGGATACGACAACAATCACATACTACGAAAAACTCCCAAGGATACGATTCCAAACGAATCCCACGGAGTTTACGAAATACCTTGTTTTGACTGTTCCCGAACTTACGTAGGACAAACAAACAAACGCATCCACAATAGAATATATGAACACACCCTCGCAGTTAGAAAATCTGTAATTTAAACCTCCAATACACTTTAGTTCTTTTATTCAGTTTGAATTAAGGATATCACGTAAATTATTTGAAAATGATATAAAATAAAGGGTGTTGCATATTAACGTGAAGTATTTACGGGAATTTATATAAAAATAGCTAATTCCGTAATTGAGCCTCAATATCTTTGAAACTGTTAAAAATAATGTCATCAAACGTGGTATTGCTGAAAAGGCCATGAAAATGCGCATCTAATAAAGTTCTAATATACAGGACGTTCCATTTGAAATTTTCGAGAAAATTTAAGTTTTGCGAAATTTAACACTCTGTATAGGCAGGTTACACTAAGAATTACAATGTTGCATTTTGTTATAGTGAGGAGTGTATAAAATTAACTCCAGTGAATATGCAGCTAAAACATTGTGCAGAATCGAAGTATTTACGCACCAAACTAGACCAATATTTTTAATTAACAAACTCTGAAACGGTTGGGTCTAGACCCATCATATCAATTTGCTTGTTGCGATACCATATTTTTAAAAGTGATATAAAATACAGGTGATCTATTTAAAAAAGGTAACTTTGGTGTGCCACGGAGAAAATGAACACCCTGTGTAAATTAATTTTGTTTAAATTACGCAGCTCATTCATAGGAACAACTTTCAGTTGAAACTTTTTGATAAAACTGAGTTTAATGTGAAAAACTGGGCTTTTTCCGCGAAGTGGACCATCCTGTATATGCATACAAAAATTGAGACCGATCCCAAATATAGGTTCTAACGATCCTAGTTTCCGCTTATTTCAAAAAATTTGATGAAAATTCAAGTCGCGATCGATCTCCTATAGAGCTAATTTTTACTACAAGAATTAGTTAAAAAAAAACTCTGGACGCAGCAAGTGCGTTATGGTAGTGAATTTTCATTAAAATGTTTTTATTGCAAATATGTGTTTTCTTTTTAAGAAAGCAGGCATTAATTTTGGTTACCAGTATAACATATATAGTAAAAACAATGTGCCATGTTTCATAAAAATAACTTTATTGTGTGAAAATGTACAAAAATTTCCAAAAGTAAACTGAAAGTGTTCCCGGAAAAACTTGTTTCTTGGTCAACCTTATAGGTTAATAGCAAATTGGGCTATTCAACTATGAAGCATTTGATCAAAATTCGCAACCATAACGAACTTGCTGCATCCAGAATTTCTTCTCTTACAAACATGCATTATATTTCGATGGAAAATGCAAAAATGCAATAACATAAGGCGTGTTCGATAAAAAAAAACTCGGGACGCAGCAAGTGCGTTATGGTAGTGAATTTTTATTAAATGTTTCAAATTTAAATAACTAAATTTTCTATAAACTTAGAGAGTTTAATTTTAATACGTATTAAGGTCTTTTCTAAGGCAAGATATCCACAAAATTTCATTAAAATAACTTTGTAATTTTCGGAGAAAAAATTTTTTTCGAAAGAAAACTTAAAATTTGAATAACTCAATTTTCTCTAAACTTAGAAAGTTGAATTTTGGTACGTTGTAATGTTGAGGCAACATATATAGTAAATTTCATTAAAATAGCTTTGTTACTTTCGGAGAAAAAATGTTTTTCGAAAAAAAAACTCAAAATTTTTCCGGAAAACCCTGTCTGATTTTTCTGGATAACGAACTCATCCAAGCCATTAATAAAAGAAAGGCACTTGCCAAGTTTCATCGAAATCGGTTAATTATTTTTTGAGTTATCATATATATATATATATATATATATATATATATATATATATATATATATATATATATATATATATATATATATATATATATATATATATATATATAAACATATAAAAATTAAACCTATTTACAAATGAACTTTAATAAGATATTATCCTGTGACAATACCTCTCTCAAGTACCCTAAAATATAATCAAAATGTGCACAGTTATATATGTTTCATTTCTTTTTCCCTTAGTCTTAATACACTACATATTTTATGACAATCGATTTAATTTACTTATTTGTTTTCATAAATAGTCGGTTAATAGTGACTTGGAATGAAGTAGACACCACATTCTTCAAACATATTAAGAGAATATGAGTAAATCAACAGCAACTGGGAATGAATTCGGTCAGTCCCCCAGCCACGTGGTTAAAAAACACTGGCTGCATGAGTGGTTACAACTGTTCCTCTAAATAAAAAGACTGTAACAGCGGCAGAAGCAGAGGTCAATGGAAGCCGTGTGTATTCGGGAAGAAACTATTGACTATTAATAACAACAATTGACTAAAAACGCTGCGAGTTGTAAGGAAAAAAAAATAATTATACTACAGAGGTGATAAATGATAATAAATTACAATAGGGTTATATATAATCGTAAATGCTTCCAATGATTAACAATCAGTGAATTCAGTATTATTGACATTTCTCTGAAACTTAAAAATGAATTTCATGAGTCAATGACAATAAGAGAAGCTGTCATTGACTAACCAACAGCAACCACATACTTGACCTATGATTTAAACATAAATGTTTCAAATTTGAATAGCTCAATTTTCTGTAACCCTAGAAAGCTGAATTTTGGCACATAGTTAGGAGTTTCCCAAAGCAATATGTAGACCAAATTTTATCGAAATTTTCGGGAAAAAAGTTTTTTTTTGAAAGAAAACTCAAAATTTTCACGGAAAACCTCGTCCGATTTTCCTGGCCAACGAACTCATCCAAGCCATTAATAAAAGAAAGGCACTTGCCGAGTTTCATCGAAATCGGTTAATTATTTTTTAAGTTATCAGACGGATACACACACACACACACACACACACACATATATATATATATATATATATATATATATATATATATATATATATATATATATATATATATATATATATATATATATATATATATATATATATATATATATATATATATATATATAAACATATAAAAACTCAAACTGACCCCGGATATGGGTTCTAGGGGTCCTAATTCGCGCTCATTTGAAAGAATTTTTGCAAAGTCTCACCATTGATACCTCTCTATTAGTGAATTTCTTTAATAAAAATTCACTAAAAAGGAAAATTTGTATCACCAACGACTTATGGGCCAACCTGTGATTGTAGAAATATTTTTTTAAGATGTAGCTCAAGACACCCTATAATTAATATATACAATTTTTTTCATATCTTGTATAATAACGGATATATTGAACTTTATTGATTTTTTACGAAAATTCGACAAAAACTATATACCATTTAACGATAAACTCTATAGCTAAGACTACTGCCAAGCTTTAGAGAAAGGGTCTATTTCAAATGAATTTTCTGGAAACATTTTAGTAAAATGAAGGACAATTGCCCAGTTTCACAAAGCTTGATTAAATATTTAACGGCCGGTTAGTTAATCAAGGATTAAGACGACCAATCACAGACTAGAATTCGGGTTGTTGCCATGACAAACAAATATTTTGAAGCTGTGATTGGTCGTCTGAAGCTCTGATTAACTAACCGGCCGTTAAATATTTAATCGAGCTTTGTGAAACTGGGCAAATGACGGTTGAAACTAAGACTTCAGGGTTTGTAAAACATTCTTCTTGAGACATTTGATTTCCATAGCCCGTATTAGATTCAAGTTATTTGTCTAAATGTTGCCGATTTTGACGTTTTAAATCGCAACTTTGATGTTTTGAGGAAAACCCCAATTTATTTTTCTTTCAATGTCTATAACTTTTTTGTCTTTTGACATACATAGCTAAATTTTGGTAGATAACTTACCTATGAGGATATAAACCCGCGTATCAAATTTGGTTGTCTTTACTTTGTTAGTTTCAGAGATATAAATTTTTTTTGAAAGAAAACACAAAATTTTCCGGGTAAACCTGGGCAGATTTTCCCGGCTAACGAACTTATCCAAGCCATTTGCAAAAGGAATTTATTCACCAAATTTAATCAAAATCGGCCCATTATTTTTTGAATTATCGGTGTGATACATACATACATATATATATATATATATATATATATATATATATATATATATATATATATATATATATATATATATATATATATATATATATATATAAACATATAAAAATTGAAACTGACTCCGGATATGTGTTCTGGGGGGCCTACTTAGCGCTCATTTAAAGAAATTTTTTAAAACTCATTAGTGATTTTTTTTAACAAAATTCACTAAAAGAAAAGGGAATTACCTATTAGGTGACTTTATTGTTTTTGAAAAAAAAAATCAAAAAGAAGGACAAAGTTGCATCAACGGGTAGTAAGGACGACAATTTTAACACTACCAGTGATTATTATTAGTCACCTGCTGTTCGATGACCCCCAGTTTGGCTGTTTCCCGTGATACATCATTCCTTCCTGATAATTATGCTATTATCGTTTGTATAAGTAGTTAGAAACTTGTCGCAGGCATCAGTGAGATGTATATTAGAATAATATGAATTCTTTTAGAATATCAACAATTTTTTGCTATAATTGTCAAACCAGATGTTAAGTCAGTTATTTCTAATTATTACCTGATATTTTGCTAGTTCTAAAAGTATTTAATTCATTAAGTAGTTGGTTTTGATGCTTGAAAAATTCCCTTTCTATAAATTTTATAACATCCAAATTTCTAGAAAGATAAGAAGAGAAACTAAACCTTAAATTACAGCTATAACGATAAGTACGAATTTCAATTATGTACGAACATTGCTCGCATGGTTGACACTTTTATTAACTTTTGATTCATTTCTCAGTTACTTCTGGTCAATTCTTTATACAAAGTGCCCCATAATTAATTGGAAATTAGCTAAGGGGTGAGAGCTGGCACAAAAACAAAGCAGTTGGACTCAACATGCCTTAGTAAAATGTTACTCGTTCTCGTTTTACAGGGTGTTTAAATAATTTTTCTTAAAACTATTTTTGCAAATATCTTGAAAGTGGTTCAACGTATTATTATGAAATGTGGCATGGTTTTATTAGGCATCATGCGCAATACAATGACGGTATCAATTTCACTATTGTCGCTAGGTGGCGCCACCGACATTAACACTGGTCCATTAACTTGGTCATAATTTTTTGTTCACCCTGTATGCACATTTTCGAACAAAAATAAAGAGAGCCCGTTTAATTTCACACAAAAAAGGTATACTTCTTTGAAGTCGAAGAAGTTGACCGTTTTCAAAATAAACGTATGTTTTCAATAATATACATTTAGTTTTTTAAGGGTGACTTTACTTGTGTATAGTATGAAGTATATTTATCTTTGTATTACGTCTGCTTTCAAGTAGTGAATGTTTTATATTTTGGGGGCGCGACTTCTTAAGTTTTTGTAAAGTGTTGTAGATAGTGGAATTTTCTGTGTGTGTGTTTATCTGATGTATAGGTGCCTATGTGATAGAATAATGTGTAGATGATATATTACTTTTGATATGCCATGTATGGTTGATGGTAATAAAGATATTATTATTATTATTATATTATATAGGTTATACTGGTAACCAAATTTGATGGCTACTTTCTTAAAAAAACACATATTTGCTTTTAAAAAACATTTTAATGAAAATTCACTACCATAACGCACTTGCTGCGTCCAGAGTTTTTTATAGTTTGTCTCCGTGCGAAAGACAATATTTGCTAGGTTCGTTGTGTTAAATTTAGTACCAGGGAGTTAATGTTCAAGTTTTAAGACCTGGTAGTCCAGTGTGGTCTTGGACAAAAGCTAAGTTCGTAAACTCGCGAATTGCGAAATCGCCGCGAAACGTATTCCTATTGGTTTATCTAAAATAATGTCGTAAAACTGTTGTTTCTTTATTAGATTTTATAAATGTGTTTTACTAATTTTTGTGTGCATACAGCTGGATGTGATTTTCAATCTTTCAAACTTATGGCTCTTAACACACGATCTAAATGTCTTCTCTACTTTTGAGTTGCTGCCCCGATGTTAATTAAGGGCCACCCTTTATTATACTTACTTATCTTGTGTTTATATATGTAATATAAACATAAAAAAAGAAGCGAAACAGCAAGTGAATTTATTTACTTTAGTGCTGTATTCGATATTATCTAAAAAAGGCATTATAGGCGACGTTGTGGGATGTGATTTCGGTAAATTTACAGTTTACTGTATGGAGGGTTTTTAGAATTTTATGTCAGAAACATTGTTAGAACCCTCTTTGGATGCACAAGCCACAAGGCAAATTTGTTGCAAACAACCCCCAAGAAATTCATTGATTGTTGTTTCCCTTACTTGGTGAAACTTGTCCATACTGCATACAGACTTGGAGAAATATTCGCCCAGGTCCAGTAACTTTCTTGGGGGTTGCTCCCAAGAAATTTTTCTTGTGCTTTATGCGTTGCAGGTAGTTGTATGCATGCACAAGGAGAAGGAGAACCCCCTGTGTTTTTGGGTGAGGAGGCAGAAACCCTCTTCGACCTGGGGGTTCTTCTTCTCCTTCTGCATGCATACAATCACCCTCAATGCATGAACCACGGGGATTTTTTATGTTCAGCTATCTAGTGTATTTATTGTTGAGTATATTTCTTGCTTATCAATTTCTTTGTTTGAGTTTTGTATCCAAATTACTGTATAAATATTTATGATAGAGATCATGTTTTTGCTTGCCTTTGCTTTACCTTATTTTTTACTGTTCCTAAGTAAATAAAGTAATATTTTATAGCTTTTAATATAAGGCTAAATCACTATAATATATTATTCTTATGAAAATTCACTACTTTAACGTACTTGATGCGTCGGGAACGTTTTACTTGTTAATGCCTTGGTGGGTCAGGGGTAAGAACGTGTGCTTCTGAACCGAAGGGTACTGGGTTCGGTCCCAGGGTACTCATTTCACTTTTTAGTACATTCTGTACAAGTAACATTACCCGAGGTTGTGGCATTGTATTTGAGCAAGTTGAATGTCTGCAAGTTCCGCTCTTCGGAGGGGGCGTAAAGCCGTCGGTCCCGTGTTCATGTGATGTTGGGCACGTTAAAGATCCCTACCCTCCTTACAGAAAAGCAGGGGTACGGAAAAATTTCCAGGATAGTGAGGTGAAACTGCTCCCTGGCGTCGGTGATTGGCCATA
Organism: Tillus elongatus; assembly: GCA_964006375.1. Lineage (NCBI taxonomy): Eukaryota > Metazoa > Arthropoda > Insecta > Coleoptera > Cleridae > Tillus > Tillus elongatus. Next base: position 128,437,780 of record OZ023268.1, read on the forward strand.
GTCGCGGAAATAGGCCGACGTTAAAAAAACAACACACACACACACACACATACTTGTTAATGGCGACCCGGATGCCTTGCATTGATTTCACGCGCAGCTTTTCTTGTTGAACGCCCATTATCAGAAACGAGTCTGACAATTTACACTTGTTCGACTCTAGTAAACCTTTCTGCAGCTATTATCAATAAAAATCACCACTATTATAAGAGTCTTTTAGGAGTGTGACAAATTATCAATGCTTTATGTGATACATCTCATATGGCTCATAAATCATGGCAATCTTGTGATCATAACATTTGTGAATTAATATTAATTGTCTTAAGCATTTTTGTGGGTTAATTTTTTCCAACCAAACTTGGGATTTGGGATGATTCCGAACAACTTTTTGTAATAAAATTTTTTGAGACAAAAAATCTCAAATAACGTTTTTCCGATTTTATGGGATAATTGTTGATCACAGTAGGCTAGTTATTTACTGAGGATAAAAGGTCGTTTACCCATTCAAAGAAGCTCCACAAGCCTCACATAGAGAATGAGAGTAATTTAAAATGCGCTAAAAAATAAAAAGTTATTGAGTTGTTACCATTTTAAGTAAAATACACACACACACGCACACTATATATATATATATATATATATATATATATATATATACATATATATATATATATATATATATATATATATATATATATATATATATATATATATATATATATATATATATAAACAAATATAGGTTCTAGCGGTCCTAGTTTCCGCTTCTTTGAAGAAATTTGATTAAAATTCAAGTCGCGACCTTCTATGGAGCTAATTTTTACTACAAGAATTCGCTAAAAAGAAAAGAGAATTATTAGGTGACTTTATTGTTTTTGAAAAAAAAATATCAAAAAGAAGGACAAAGCTGCATCAACGGGTAGTAAGGACGACAATTTTAACATTACCAGTGATTCTTATTAGTCACCTGCTGTTCGGTGACACCCAGTTTAGTTGTTTCCCGTGATACAACGTTCCTTCCTGATAATTATGCTATTATCGTTTGTATAAGTAGTTAGAAACTTGTCGCAGGCATCAGTGAGATGTATATTAGAATAATATGAATTATTTTAGAATATCAACAATTCTTTGCTATAATTGTCAAACCAAATGTTAAGTCAGTTATTTCTAATTATTACCTGATATTTTGCAAGTTCTAAAAGTGTTGAATCAATTAAATAGTTGGTTTTGATGCTTGAAAGTTTCCCTTCTATAAATTCTATAACATCCAAATTTATATGAAGATAACAAGAGAAAGTAAACATTGAATTACTGCGTTATTGATATGTACAAAATTCCAATAAAAATCGTTAATGTTCTTGGCGTGACTGCCATTTTTATTAACTTTTGATGCATTTCTAAGTTACTTCCCCGCAATTCTTTATATCTTTATTTTTGTTTTACATCCTATCATTTCCTTCGCTCATAAAATCGTTAATTGGTGAATTTTCGTAGAAACAGTTAACTAATGAGAAGATCGCGACTTTTGAATTTAGAAAATACTTTTTCAAATAAGCACGAACTAGGCCCGCTAGAACATATAACCGCGATCAGTTTCAATCTCCGAAAATAACAAAGCTATGGCAACTAAATTTGCTACAGATATGTGTATAAGAAGCGATCATAGAAGGCGAATAGTGGGATATAGCTCTATGGACATTTAGTAAGAGAGAGAAATATTTTAGTTGATACTGGTGTTGGAAAATAATTGGTTATAATAAATAGTAGTTGGAAAAGCTGTGTTTTGTTAGTCAACAAATCCAGAACCCCGTAGAACCTAACAACTAATGTCAGAGGTGGGATTTTCAAGCTGCTAGCAGAAATATTTTCCAGAATATTCGTTGAACAACGTGGAAATTTCTAGAATCTCTGGAAGATCAGTGTCGGCAGTAATTCATAACTGGGTGTGTTCTTGAAACAGAATCAACTGTGTACCAGCTTTAAGTACGTCTATGCCTAGGACACGTAGTGCAACAGCCAATATGGACGCCCAGCTATTGGAATTGATGAAAGATATGAAAGAAGAAGCCGGAAAAAGAGACGAAGAAGCCAAAGAAGAAATGAGAAAAGGAGATGAAGAAATGAGAAAAAGAGACGAAGAGACGAAGAAGTCAAAGACGAAATGAGAAAAGGGATGAAGAAGCTAAAGAAGAAATGAGAAAAAGAGATGCAGAGGCCAGAAGAAGAGACGAAGAAGCCAAAGAAGAAATGAGAAAAAGAGACCAGAAGAAGATACGAAGGAGCTAAAGAAGAAGCCAGAAAAAGAGATGAAGACGCTAGAAAAAGAGACTGAGAGATAAGAGAGGAACTGGGAAAAAGGGGCGAAGAAGCAAATAAAGAAATGAGAAGAAGATATGAAGAAACAGAGAAAATTCAGCAAGAACAAGCCAACAGAATTGAAAATATTACTTCGTGTGTCGACGAACGTATAAAGCAGGTAAAAGACGACATCTCCCAAGAAGTAGAAAGTCGAGTGAGGGGTATCAGCGACGATGCACATGACAAGCTGACCAGTGTGCAAAGGGTACAAGGGGAGGTACAGGAGAAGATCCAATCATTAGAAAAGAAGTATGATACCCTAGTCAAGGAAAACATCAGACTCGAAGATAGCCACATAAGAATTAAGGTTCCCACATTTGATGGTTCAGTCCCATGGCGTATTTATCTACGCCAGTTCGAAGCCGCTGCTACAGCAAATGGTTGGGGCGAGAGAGAGAAAGCGACTTCGCTAATTGTGGCTCTCAGAGGAGATGCTCTAGATGTGCTCCAAGGTATTCCCAGGGAAGAACCGTTGAGTTTTGACAGCATTAAACATCAATTAGAGATGAGGTTTGGCGACCAGCATTTACAACAGCTGTATCGATTGCATTTGAAAAATCGTTGTCAGAGATCGGGAGAAAGTCTCCAACATCTCCACGCCGACGTTGTCAGACTGACACCATTAGCCTACTCCATAGCTCCGATAGAGTTTTTAAACCAGCTGTCGCTGCAAACCTCCATTGACGGCATCAGTGATACCGAAACGCAACAGGCGCTGAGGATGGCGAGACACAAAAACTTGAACGATGCTTTGGCACATTCC